>CALQYR020007468.1:8299-128683 GCA_943334845.2 Auanema sp. JU1783 | reverse complement strand
TGCGCTGAATTACAACCATTTGACTGCTTAGGGTATGTGATGTGCCAACGCTCCATGTGGTATTTGCATTTACACAAATGGCGCTTTCATTTCACATCTGAAAGATTAGTAAGCGGTCGTGCGATGCTCAACAGACTCAACAGTAGGTAGAGACTCATAACTCCGCCCAAACTAGTCCAAATCGTTTCCTGAATTGGTCCCTGAAATAAGACAAACATAGTTCATCTTCTGATATTCATAAGCAATGAATTGATCCCATCAGAATCATTGAATACTAAAACTGGTGGGAACCAGTGCCGAACCACTGCCTTTACTTGATTCATCAACTGAAAAAAACGCAATGAAGATCTAACCTGTAGCAGTATAGTGAATTGGGAATGACTGGAAATTCGAATCGGATTAGGAAGTGACTAGAAAGACTTACGACTAACTTCCAAGTCCCCTCAACAGCGCGAGAAGCTACGAACCCAGTCGATGTTGGAGACTTCCTTTATCACGCAGTAGTAGATGTCAGTTCTGCTTGCCTGGAAATCTGAAAATGAAAAACTGAGTTTTAACCAAATGTAACAACCTGCTACTCATTCCCTTGGTTGCATAGAGTCCTGTGGGAGGTTCAAAACGAGATAACAGTGAATGATCTAAATCTTCTAAGTATAGCAAGTACAAGGAACCAGGCAGCTCGTTGATATTTCCATTGCAAAACGTATCAGAGATAACAAACAAAACTAAACCTGAAATATCCTTTCAGAATCACCAAGAAAGAAAACGAAAAAGCCTTCAAACGGAACATCCAACCGAGAGGAAGCTGTCTTCTATATGTGAATTAACGCTCTTGGAACACTTTAACATTGAAATATAATATATATAAGACAGATTAAATGAAGAAAAGCTTAAATTAAGTTGAAAAATTTCCAAGTTTTGACAAATTTTGAAATTTTTAGCAAATTGGTCTCGACGCGATCAGAATTTTTTATATTTTAAAATGGGTTCAGACAAGGTGGCCTCGGAACAAAACCAAAAAGTTTTATTAAAAAAAATTCAAATAAATTGGTGAAAAGCCAAACGCCATTGTGCTTTGAGGCCTGTACGTTAAGAAATCTAATAAAATTAGATGATCCACTAATGTCCAGTGATATCTTTCGGTTCTCGAAACCGACCGCTCCCTTCCCAAAAATAAAATGAAAAAAAATTAGCCAATCAGAAATCACGTAATTTCCACGTGAGAACGCATAGGTCAGACGCTTTCATTTTTAAGAGAAACAGCATTTAAACCGGCTGCATCTCATCTTCAAATACTAGCTTATCATAAATGGCTCGTACTCGTTCCCAAACTCGCGCTCAATCGCAAAAGCGTTCTAAATCCACAAGACGCTCTCGTGCCGAATCCACAAGTGAATCATCGTCAGCTATGTCTTCCTCAAGAAGTAGAAGCAGATCTGCTACCAGGGGTCGACCAGCCACTAAGAAGACTTTACATGGGCGTGTAGCTCGTGGCAAGGTTTCTCAATTGCATTTTATGTCCAAATAATAGAAAGTGTTCAGCACTACGCACAACCCACCGCATCATCTAGAAGTCGTTCAAGACCAGTAAAAGAAAAGAAAGAGACTCGCAAGTCAAACTCAAAAAAGTATGAAAAATCATCCCTTTAGTTATGAAAAGTTTCAAATTAGGCTTCCATCTGCAACCCGAAGAACTAAAAGCGTTGACACTGGCAATATGGATTATGATGAGAATGGAAATAGTCGTAATCATCCATTCCTCCAAGAACTACCATTCAGTCCTATCGAAGTACCCAGGTCGATTGACTCATCTTCAGAATATGTTATGGACGATTCGACTTTTGTGGTTAGAAACTGTTACAAATGATAGTCAATTTGCTTTAGCTTCATACGTCAATTCAATCACCATCGAAAGCCAACCGTTTGCGTCGCGCCACTTCCACCCCTAAATTGTGAGTGGTTTCCCTAGGCTCGATATTAATGATTGTGTGGCTATAGATTATCTGAGCATATGAAGAAGCCAGCCACTCTTCTACGCGAAGTTCTGTTGAAGGGAGTTAACAAAAGCAAAAGCCAATACGACGCTGATGTCTATAGTTTGGAATCAGAATCGGTTTGAAGAAACAAGTTATAACATACAATCGATGTATAGGAGACTGAAGCTGATGTTGAAATGATGAAAGTAAAGACAGAGAAAAGCTCAGTTGCTCGGGAGTTATTCCCTCAATCGAAGGCGGCTGAAGCTTTCGAAGTTCCATGTATTTTGTCCGCACCACTCCAGGTAATATCATTATAGATTGTAAATTCATTCTCGATTAAGGTTCGCACAGGACAAGTTGTTTGTGTCGACCCGGTCAGCAAAAAGATTTTCCTCCAAACAATCATCACTATCGTTTCATCAAACTTGAAACCAAATGAAATAGAAGATGAACTATGCTTCGCTAAAGAGGCTAGTATTCGAGAGGAGTTACACCTACGACCCCCCTTCTTTTAGGTTCGTCCAGAAATGACAGTAGGAAGTACCTGCTTGGAAAATGGTGCAACCGCTTCAACAACAGTACAAAGAGTATTCGTTGGCAGAAGAGTCATTGTCATTGAAAAGAACACAATGTTCTCGGTAATCAAACTACCCGACATACGATCAAACCTCCTTATATTCAGCAAAAGAACATTCCTGATCCCATCACTACAGAGCAGTCCAGATTGTATCCAAAAGTTGCTCCTGGAATTATTAATGAAAAAGCTCATCAAAGACCGACGTATGTTTGAGCCAACTTCAAGTTTCAAAAACTGTTTCTTCAGGGATGAATTCCTTTCCATTCAATCAACCGACGAGTCAACTCTGGACAAAGACATTTTCCGTAAGAGAGAGTTCATCACATTGAACTTCTCTAGCTTGGTTCCAACTGAAATTTGTCTTGAACGCAAGAAGTAAGATTATTCTTCAACTCATGTCTGCCTGAACGCTAACACTAACACTCAGGAGCATCCCAATGGTTCTCAAGAGCGAAGACAAAAAAGCCGAAATGTCTCAGTTCCATGAACATATCTTTACTGAAGGAGACAAGTAAGCTTAGAAAGAATGATATTCCACTTACTCACCTTTTGAAGGATTATTATCGATCGTGAAGTGCTCATTGACACCCGAGCAACAACTGCAGGACATATATGGGATGCTTCCATCATTACACGTAAAGAAGAACGACGTGAATACAGTTATATGATCAAAGAGAAGAATGGCTCTTTAGCATACATCTCAGAGCTCATTTCAAACGTAAGCACGTCGTACTGATTGAATTGATTTGCATCTAAATATTCAGGAAGCCAATGTTTGGGAGTATTCCTATTTTAAAAATAGTAATAAGACCAAGACAGCTCAAAAATCACTTACTCGTCTGATACAAAGTGATCTCGATCGCTCAAGAGTTATCCAAGAGTCCCCAAGCTTCCCCAAAGTGAAAGAAGAAGAACCAACGGAAGGTTCAGTAGTAGTGCTTTCTGATGCATACAGCGAATTGATTCCTTCAGCAACTCTTCTCATTGAGAACTTCACTGATACCACCAGCAAGTTTGACTATTCCAGTACAGGTACTGATGTTCCCACAGTTGGCCCACTAAATTATCATTATTCCAGATGAGTCGAACAAATCCAAATCAAAATCAATAATCCATCACTCAACCACAGATGAAAATACCGAACATCGTGATGAAATCGTGACCAAGTTGCAAGAAATTGGGTAAGCGAACTGAGTTGAACATGTATCTTAAATGCAAAATACTTTTAGTCGAAAAAATAAAGAAAGACTTTCCGCAACAATGCCGGTGTCTAAGAACAGTGCTCCGAAATCTTTCGGGAGTTCCAAATCATTTGGAGAAGCTCCAAAAGTAATGGAGCACTTCTTAGAGCAATGTTTAGACGACTCTCATTCTGGTAAGTCATTTGAATCTAATATAGCCATTCGAGCTTTGTAGAAACAATGCGAGTTCACGAAAAAGTTCTTCATTTGCAAGCTTTGATCAACAACAAGCCGTATTCGCTCATTTCTAAATATAGATTTTCGGTTAGACAGAATGTTTTGAAATTGCCTCTTACGTCTGTTTGTTTTAGACCAATGCTGAAAACGTACATGTGGAGCCGTTAAAACTTGTAGTCGACGGACAAAGTCTTTTTGATGTCAAAGATAAACACGGAAGTACTGAATCTGTTGAGGTACACATAACCTAAATATGAATAATTAATATGTTTTTGAACGTATTACAGAAATCAACGAACAGCTCGAAGAAGCCATCACATTGATATGCACTAACACAATAATCTTACTTGTCGAATGAATCTTAGATACATCTTCTCGTTTTTCACTTGAGGCGGCGCAATGGCTTTCAGCGTCATACTGAAATTCAAAAAGTAATTTCTCATGTAAAAAGATGGATTCCATGGGAAATGGAATCGATAAGCAAACATCGTAAGTATATATCCGTATGTTGCAATCTGATACCTTTTTTTTTAGATTTGATGCTTACTGCTTGAGCTTTTCTTAAGCATGAGCCACTATCTAGGTTGATACTTTCTTTGGCCGCTCACGTTCGTAGGCTAAATGGATTTACAGTTTACGCTTAATTAAAGCGATTGCCTTCATTAAGCTGCTGTATATTTCGACTCCTATTAAAATTTGCTGCGGAGACAGCTGTAATTTCCGACGGCGACCCTTGGTACTTTGACGTTGCTTCTCCGTCAGATTTGTTGAAGCTAGAAAGTTGTGAAGAATTATCTGCGACTATTCGTCTAACCAATATCTTCAAATTGCCGAGGAAATTCGATTATTAAGTTCAAATCCATCTTCTTCATCTGAATTTTCATTATTGACGTTCCCGCTTTTGAATATTGAAGTACAGCGGTAAGTACAATTTCGTATTGTCAAATTTCATTTTTTCATTCCGGCTCTTCTTCTTTTGTGAAACATATTTGGCTCTCTCTCTCTGAAAACTATGATAAATAGGCTGTTGTTCTCATAAACTCAATCTGCTCCCTAAAGATTTCCATCATGCTACATGTTTGTTACATGTATTTAGCGTGTGCCATCGAATGCGTTCTCAATTCCTCATAACCAGCCACAGCCTTAACCTTAACCAACCTCATTCGACATCATTTTCGTCTTCATCTACTACTACATCATCATCATCATCATCATCATTATTGCATTTGCCATTCATTGATGATATTGAACTGCGAGAAGATTAAACATCCTAAAGAATTTCTTTCATTGAACATCTGCCTTATGAAATTGACGAGTTTGCATAGCTCTTATAGAGCTTCATTCAAAGCTTTAAGATTTGAGAATAGTTTCTTCCTCCCCAACATCTCTTTTGAATATAGGTTGTCTCGCTCTCACATACTTGATAACTTCTTACCACATTTCATACGTGCCTCTCATACATTCTTTTGAACGCTTATTTTAAGCCAGAAAATGTTTCTGCTCTACACATTGATGATTCTCCTGCCCTCAGTTTTGTGCTTATACGAATGTGCACATGGATTTATAGGAAGGATGCAGGTAAGTCCCTCCCTAACCCCCCGTTTTTGAGCGCACTAACTATTCTAGGCAAGTCGTGATAATAGTTTTTTCCCTGTCAATGAAAGTGTTCCCTGTCAAGCAGCATATTGTATTCGCGTTAATATTTATGAAGCTGTTGATGATGGTAAACTTGCCCTTCTATCTTGCCCTGCTATTTCATCATTGCAGATGGCGGTATCCATCAAGGAATCTCATCAAGATGTGCCTACACTGGAGGAGACAGAGAGCTATGCGTAAAAATCAAAGGATGCACACCACGTTCGTACTACGACGGCATGAGAGGAAATGTGAGTTTTTAAAATAAAAAAAATGTCCCATAGGACTTAATTGAAACATACCATTAGTCACCCACAACATTTCAGTTTTCTCTATGTTGCTGCAAAGAACATCATTGCAATAGTCCGACAAACGAAGAAGTCCAGCTCGTTTATGAAGAGGCGCCCCAGCGCGGATATTCAAAATTATCGTCAACAGCTTCCGAGTTTGTAATTTGTTTAGGAATTCTGTTTTGTTCCTTGTTATTGTGAATAGACATAAATTGAACTGTAATAATTTATTTTATGCATGCAGCACTTGCATCACACACTGAAAAACATAAATACTCTGCGAGTACAAAGGATTGAAAGAGGATAAAAGCACCCCTGAAGTTTCAAATCTTAAAACAATCTATTGCTTTAGTTTCTTATAACGTAGAAATACAAACTATATCAGACCAGAAAACCATACGTAGGGTAGAAGAAGGTTGATGCGACATCACCGGACAAATGAATTATGAACTAGAAAACTCAATGATGAGGCTATAAGTTACACTTATTTACGACAAAAGCCAATGATCATAATAATATTCCTGAGAATTCTTTAGATAAAATACAAAAACTTTTAAAGTTATCAACACAAATGGTGAGTTAAGTGGAATATGATAGAGGTAGACCCGCATTCTATATAAGGAAAGAAGCTGTGAAGAGCGGTTACGTTTGAATATGTGATATATCATACCCGTTGTCGTATATTAGAAACGTATCAATAAAAATAATATAATAATAACTTAAATACTATAATTACGATGGAGCATACTGATCGTATGATGATAAGAATTCCAATGATGCTTGGTAGAGGAACTCATACTGCTCTTTGTCCCGGACCATACTTTGTCTTTCTGTCCTCAACAACTTTACCTAAAAATATGGATGGGTTATGATTGATGGGCTATAAGATGTTCTCACAGTTGTGAACACGTCTATCACATGTTCAAGACGCATTCTATCCAGTAAGATCGATAGAGCCACAAAGACTCCGGTTCTTCCTGCTCCACTTATGCAATGAACAGCTATAGGTCCGTCAGCACCAAACTGGGCTTTCGTTCTATGAACCTGAAACAGATATTTATAAATACAATCAAATGGATTACTCGGTAATCCTACCTGTTGGATGAAGTCAATGAACATTTCAGCAGATTTGGGAGGCCCTTGTTCTGGCCAATCTGTGAATTGGAAGTGCCGGACAGTTCGTGACAAGCCAGATTGGATGTCACTCAACCGGAACTCCCTCATCACATACTGCGGCATGTTGTATTCGGCAAGAGGTTCAACAACCAAGTTTCCAACTTGAGTTCCGTTTTCCAATGGCCAATACTCTATACAATCTCCCTGAAACATTTTTTTAAGAGATATTCCTGACACGAAATAAGCTTACCCTATTGAGTTCTATATTGCCGGCTAACATGACAACGATAGCGCATTCGTGCTCCCATATCATTCTCCAGAAATCAAAAATGGTTTGTTCCATTGGAGCTTGAGTAGCGATATATGCACCACGCTCTCTGAAAGGACATAATTAAGAAATATTCATGAGTAAGATAATGACAAACCTGTAGCCATCAACCCAACTAGCATTGACATAATCACTTCCTTCTACTCCAGGAATGGCTCTCAGAATGATTCTGTTGCTGTCAAATGGAACAACGGAAATCTGTCGGTTCTTATGACGATTCACAGGAAGATTGGCAACTGCACATCGAGTGTTAGCCCATTTGAGAGTGGAAAGATGCTGAACATTAACGTTTACATAAAGAAGTTTCTTCTCAACGCCTACTCTAAATTCCATTTCAATCCCGGAAACTCCATGACCATCCATGGAGCGAATTTGCATTAAGTGCTGATGTAATTTGGCTGCAGGTACTTCCGTAGAGCCGCTATTTACGGCATCTAAGACGGCATCATGGATGAATACATATTGATCTTCCGTCTAAAAAAAGAATTCGACAATCTTTCTCTCTGCATAGAAAACAAACCTGAACCATATAGGATCTTTGTCCACGCAAAGCTGTCACACACCCGAAAATATCAACGGTACTTTCGTAACGGAGACGCTCAAGCATGATGTCAACAGCGATGAAAGCTCCTGTTCTTCCGATACCAGCACTAAAATAACACTTTAATCCGATACTCTATTCATTCTCCTACCTGCAGTGGGAAATGATTGGTCCCGCATCTGGAGGGTTCAATGTCTTTACTCGTTTCAAGAAGATCAAGAATGGAGTAGGGTGGTCCGGAACTCCGTGATCTGGCCATGCTGTGTATTGCAACAATCGAATTTCTCGAACTTCAGGCTCATCAGAGCATTGAATTCGTAAAGTTCTCATGGTGTAATGAGCCAGAACCATGGTCTCCAGGAGAGTCACGTGAATGTTTCCGTATACGGAAGTTCCCCGTGTCGGCCAATATTGATCGCATTTGACTCTTGAACGTTCTTCCAAATTGGTGAGCATAACGATGGTTGCTGATCCTTCCTCCCACACCATTCGCCAGAAGTCGGCAAACGTTTCAGGAAGAGGGCCCTGGGTGGCGATGTATGTTTTCGGCTGAAAGAAAAACACGTTGTTTGTATCTGCGGATGAATGTCATTAGTACCTTATCATATCCATCAATGTAATTAGCATTTATATAATCTCCTCCAGAAACTTCTTCGGCATTTGTCAAAGAAACTCTTGAATGATCGTAGGCGACTACGTTTGCGTAACGGTTCTTGTGTTTGTTATAATCCATGTTGCTATGATCCCAAGTGTAATTCTGTCCTGTTTCGATAGACTCGAATTCCATTTGGAATCCAGAATTATTATTCAAACGAAGTCTTTCGATATGAGAAGCAAGTTCAGTTATGGGAATGATAGGATGTGCTACTGAGTGGTTTGCTGGAATGAGAAAATAATGAGCAAACTGCTGGTGAACAGGAAAAAATACCTATTACTCCTCCATTGGTTGGAAGACAAGGCACTGGTACGGGAACAGGTCCATAATTTGCCATCCGAGAATGGCTTGCTGGCATTGGATAAAGGTCTAGAGAGGATTCCATACATCCACTTGAATTCATCTGAAACAAAATTGTATGAAGCGGGAATGTTTGAGACAATTACCTGCTCGTAAGGATTCATTATAGGCCTTCCGTAATCAGATGAAAGAAGTTTACTAGTTTCTCCCGGACCGCCGTTCATGATATTTCCGCCTAACGCAACCTTAGTGATGGATCCATGTCGATGACCTCTTCCAGCTGACTTCTTATTGCAACGAAGCCACCTTAACAATTGAATATGATGTATGGTTAAGTTTCATGTTTACATACCAGCACACAAGCATGCCTATTAATAATCCAATAATGAGAAGAGCTATCATGGGTCCAAGAAGCCACATCCCACCGGCTTTCCCGCTTCCTCTAAGCCCTCTTTGAGTAGAGAAAATCTCACTCAAATCCGAATCGCTATAGAGTTTAGCAGGATTTTCCGACATTGGAGGCCTTTGTTTCAATTGATGGTTTTTATCTTCTTTAGCAAAAGCCCTCATCATCAGTCTATACTTATTATTTGGTTCGAGAGGGAAGTTCGTAAAGCCATCGTACATCTGAAAACGGAAAAAAGTTTTATTACGTCCTGATGAAGATTAAAGAAAGGGATTATACCTTTTCATCACCAATCATGAAAGGCTTATTTCCTCGAAGATCTTCAGGCTTTAAACGAGCTGTAACATAAGCTGTGCTTGGAATATCCCGCCTCATCCTTTTGTTCTCAATAACATCCTCATCAACCCAATCAGCTTCCCGTTTGAACTGAACATTGTCGCATATGAGAGTTTGCCCTCTTATGAATAACAATACCTTTTTCGTTGGAGAAGCACTGATTTGCTTTGCCAGAGCCTTCCGTTTCTCATCTGTCAATCGCTGAAGCATAATTGGCTCCAAATTCATAACATTTTCCTTAAAAGGCAAACACAATAACCAAAATATGCCTTGAAAAGACAAACCGGCGTGAAATTTCCTGGAAGAACAATCAGCCAATAATGGGAAATGGGTCCATATTCTTCCGTAGAAGGCTGAAGATGCACAGGAATCAAGCCGTTTTTATAATCTCCGGCCATTATAATTGGTGGAGCTACATAAGGAGGAGCTGTGGGGTCTGTCATTACTTCGACCTAAATATGGCGAAAGTCTTTGTAGGCTTCAAATCAATCAAATTCAAACCTCTTGTGGCCAATAATATCTTTTGGTGGCTGGAGAATAGACTCCCACATGTAAAGTATAAAGCATGTATGGTCGTAGAGATGTGAGAAGGAATTCAGTTCTGTCTCCATCCAATTCTCTCTTATAACCGGGGGTAGTCATGGTTTTCAGAGTCATCGTCTGATCGAAATATTCTTTACGTCCGGTGTGATTGAAGTAGAAGCCTACAGGCTGAGGACCATCATACTTCCATCTGAATAACAAGACTTAGTTACATGGCCGGAAACAAACAAATATACCTTAAATTGACAGATTGACTGGTCTTCCAGACAACTTCAAGATCTGTCACCATGTATTCAGGAGTGACGCTCTTGATGATTGTTGGAGGATCGGAACAAGCTCCTTGTCTCTGCAAAAAACCAATAAAATAATAAAACTCCCCAGAAAAGTCATTACATTGTTCTTAATGGCCATCACACAGAATGCATAAGGTTTGTGAGCAGTGAGTTGTGAGATGGGGAGATGCCTTGTCGCGGAATTTTGGACAGTCCGTGATATCCATCGGTCTTCCCTTCTTTGGTTTGGCTCATGCATATATCGGACGACAAATCCATCAACCTGATGAATAATTCATAAAATACTGCAGAGTTCTTTAGAAACATACAGGTCCTCCATCGAAATCCCATTGAACGATGACAGATGTGTTTGAAGTTGCTTCGACACGGACATTAGTAGGTGGACCAACAAGTGCTGAAATATGCTAATTAGATTCATCCATAAAAGGAAATGAAGCTGAAAAAAATTGCCTGGTCCAAGTAGAGTGTTAATTACAGCCGATAGTATACCCTTTTCAGTGGAAATGACCGAATATGGCATTCGAGTGGGAAAAGGACGTACTACGGCATAATTAGTTGGACGATAGTGAAGCGTAGATCGACTGATATTTTGAAAGGAAGGTCGGATAAAGGGTATATCAGGATTCAATTCCATTCGTTTTAATAATTTCGACTACGATGATATGCAAAGCAATGAAATCTCAAACTGTGCGATCACCAAAAGTGAGTTTCGATTTGTCCTTTAAGTCCAAAAAAGGAAGCAAGAATGGAAAGTAATATTAGAAAATAATATGGAAAACTATAGGCTATCCATTACAGATTTCCATGAATCTTAAGACTCATACACTGAGCTCTATTGCAATGGATTCAGATGCAAATGGAGTATAATAGCCAAAAACGGAAATACTCAAGGTGAAGTAGCATAAGCAAGTAATTACCATCAAAATATAGAAAGAGCACATAAGTTGTGGAGTTTTAAAATATCTACAACTGCTCTTTCTCTCGGTAAAAACTGCGCTTGACAACTTCCATTAAAGTCGATCAGTTCAGAAGGCTAAGGCTCTGCTCTTAGGCACTTCTTAAATAAAAAGACTTGAGGGTTTTTCATTCATTCAAGATGTGCAAGAGACAAGCGAGAAAAGCCTAATTAGGCATAATTGCTCAAGTTTAGGGCAAAAGTGTGAAAAGGCTAACGTTGGTGAAACATAGGCTTCGAAGAATTACTACGTGGCTGAGTTGAAGATGGTGGTAGAAGACGAGGCATCTTCGAATTTGTTTCCGAAAATTCAAAGTTCACATCTTTGTCAAGTTCTGTCACAGCATTGTAATCTAAGCCATCCGACTCATCAGAATCGTGGGTTTTGATCACGCCTGAGTTCATTCGACGTATGTCAAGAGGCCCAGGCTGACGAGAAACAATTGCATCAAATACATCTGCCGTTGAGATGTCATCCATCTCACTTAACAGCTCCAAAGTTTCAGGACTCTTTCGTAAGCCTTGCACGTTTCCCGCTTCTAAACAACAATTTGCAAACAACAATAAAGTGGAATTGAGAAAGCAAACATGCCTTGTGATTTTCGAAGAGAGTTTTTAAGTTTTTGCAATTGCAACTTCTGCTGTTGCTTAGTTTTACCTCCATTTTGAGCTCTCCCTCGGCCAGATCTTTTCGATCGCCGAGTTACCATAGATGTGACAGCAAAAAATGAGGTAGAAGAATCTCCAAGTGCAGTAATATGAAGACTAGAGGGTAGAATGATTGGCTTGCCAACCAGACAGACTACCAAGAAGATCCGACGAAAGACTTTCAGTGAAATGGAACTGAGAGAAAGAAGAAAACATTGAGTGAGCGGAAAGAAGCGGATGGACGAAAATTAGATGAAAAAACCCGCAATCTTGGCCATCGCACTCAAATTAATTCACTTCGCTCTTAATCCAACAAGCTAAGAAGGACGGGTGAAAACCTGCACCCACTGATTAGAGAGTCGGTGGAGAACTAAGTTGACAAACTTTGTCGTCTCGAAGTATGACAATAAAAGGAGTCATTCAAGGAAATGAGCTACACTAAAGAAATGAGTTCTCTTCTAGTCATTGAACCAACTCGAATTTACTCAAGAAAAGCTTTTACCATGAAGGGACAATGTGAATTGAAACGTTTGGCACATTGAGATACCTTATCCATACACTTCGAAACATTATTACGTTACCTGACATTAAAGAGCAGATTTTGTCAGTGGCTTTGTCGAATCGAAGCCAAGACTCTTTGACGCCATCTGTAGAGGAAATATGATAACGCCAGCCAGAAGCAATAAGTCCGAGAAGATCGTCTAGCCTGTCGTACAAGCCTTTCTTACAACCAGTCGGTGAGAGAGGACCCTCCAAAGGATCAACTGTGGTTTGTTCGACATCAGGAAGACTATCTTCGACGGAGTCGTACATAGATACTCGAGTCCTGAGGCTAGTAAATCAAAAAGTTGAAATGAAGAAAATAAGAGAAAGGATTGAACTGAGTAACAACAACGAGAAATAACATGTCCATGTCTATTCAGGTATGAACGAAGTCAGTTTTTCATATAAAAAAAGAGACTTATATTTGCAGTAATTATGTGGGGCGTTAAAATAATACAAGCAATGCTATAGAGGTGCTATGAAAAGAACTGCAAATTGAAAAAAGTGTGACAAACACATCAAACTACTGAATGATGCATGATGGTAAGCATATGTATGAAAGTATTGTTGATATATATCTAAATACTAATAAGTTGAGATCCGTTTAATATAAGCTGCGGATATCAAGTAATCAGGAATATAAGCATGAGAGCAGTATTAAAGCCGAGACTAAGCGAATATTAATCGGTAATAGAGCGAAATGTGCGTATATGGTGGTGGTGGTGGTGGTATTGGTGGTATAATAGAAAAACGTAATTGATTTCAAAGAGAGTTGCAGCTTTATAAGGTTTTTCAAAATGCCAATGCGCTTTAAATTTTGAATTAAAATGCCTCCTTGACTACACTGGATATGAACAAGGGTGGTCATACAATACTTGACCCGTGCACATCCGCACAGATTAAATTTCAAAAATTATAAAGTGCATTGAAAACGTATTGGGCTCCTCAAAACATATATCACACGAATGGCAGGCGAATTAGATAGATACGACGAGAGGAGGTAGAAAAGAAACCATGAAAGTGTTGGGAAACCACAAAGTCAAACTTAAGATTTCACTTGCGCGAGAACAGCAATGTAAACTAATTGAAAGCATATATATTATTAATGAACTGATAAAAGCACTTCGGGTTCTTGCGGCGTAAATTTAGATTCCAAACGTCAGAAGGTGGACCCCGAGGCGTAATTATTCAATTACTGAAGTAATCACACGAAACGAAAAGTCGATCCCAAATGCTAAGTTGGCCAGTTTCTAACGGGTAAACAAAAATTGAAAAATAGTAACTTCGAGCATAACATGTAAATTAATTTTACCGCTTCATACTAGGTTATAGGCGTGAAATGAAATTAGCGATTTCGGGATACATTTAAAGGGGTAAAAAGTAATAAAATATTTTTTCTTTGAATGAAACAGCAAAGAAAGATAATATATCCAGCTAGATGTGCTGTTTGGCTGACACTTCGGCATTTAATCAACTAATGCGAGATAAAGTGGGCAGACAGGAAGCTCGAAATATAATCTGATGATGGAAACCTCAAGAAAACATATTTAACAATACTCATGAGCTTAGTACGAATAATGCACGTAAGCTCTTAATATGGAACACACCATCTGATTCATTCAATAGAAAGTCTGAATAATAGAAAAGCACACTGATCTTACTAAGAATATGGAGAAGGAAATAATAATAAGTGAAAGCAACCAATCTGCTATGACGCATTAAGTAAAATGAAAAGCGTGCTGCTGCTGCTGTTCGCTCACGTAAAACGCTCACGTAGCTCTCAATATGCAAATTAATACGTCATGTGGGGCAGCTGCGCATTTCGTGTGTTTCTCGAAAACGCCAATGTTGATGTGAGGAGTGTGTGTATGTGTGTGTGTGTGTGTTCATAAACTTAAAAATTCTTAAACATGAACGTCTCGTAATCATGAAAGTTCAAAAGCGACAGCTGAATCCCAAAAAGATGAAACGGTTTCTGGAGTTGTGAAAGCTTGTTTCAAAATGCATTTTTCCCTTAATGATGACACGGACTCCATTAGAATAATAAATGATAAAAGCTTTAGTCTAAATATAGGCAAAAAAGGAGAAATCTATACTACCTTATATGGAGGTGTATGTCTAGTACTTATATGAAAACTATATAATAATCAAAGGAAATGAAAAAGCTCAACTGGAATTAGTCAAGCATACAAGTCGATCTGTCGCTTCACCGAGTTAAAATGCTTCAAAAATCTTCAAAAATAAACTAACTTGAGGGATCGGGATTTATAGTCAACACAGGTGAGTAGGGTCCCAGTCCTTTCATCGTTGAGGCGGCAACTTTGAATGTATAAGCCTTCCGTGTGTCTACTTTGAAGGAGTGTTGAAGACCTTGTACCTGGAATGAGAAGAGTTGTTTTTCTGTTTCCCGAGCGAAAAGAGCGATCAGAATGCATTGCATTGGATTTTCTCAAGATAAAACTTTTATCAAAAGAAAATTTAGATTAAAAGAGACGCATACAGAGAGACACACATACACACAGATGGCAAATATTATTTCAATTTCAATTCGACATTTCATAGATTCAAGTAGATGCTATAAAAAGCATTGTGTGTATGTGTGTGTGTGTGTCTGTGTAAAAACAATATTCACAATCCACTTGGGAGGAAACATCACTTGGCTGGGTGCAAAAAAAAAGAGCGAAATTTTGGACGTTTTCATAGTTATTTAACTAAACATAAGCAGAAATGAGTATATTCTTTCTCTTCTCACTTAAATTTCATTTCAAACCCGTATGAGATTAAGCCAATGTCTTGGGAAGATCAATGAGCTCATGTATATATATGGGCATGGGCATACACACACACACACACCATCTTAGTTCATTACTTCGACGTCTAACGAAGCCAAACGCATTCGCCATCAAACTCTTCTCATCAAATTAAAGCAAAGACAAATTGAATAAATTAATTGGCAGGAAAAAGTAACCAACCTCCTCTTCCTTACGTGCTCCTTCTGCATCCATTGGAGTCAGAATTGCTTTGTAACTAGAGATGTTACCATTCCTCTTCTCTTCTTCAGGAGGATCCCACGAAATACGCATCTGCAATAGGTAAATAAGCTGACAAACAAAGAAAATCATAAATAGAGGTGGGGAGGGAGAGACAGAGGGAGGGAGGTAGGGATGGAGGTAGGGTAGGAGGTAGAAAGCACGCAAGTTAATTGGAAAACCATAGCAAAATGAGTTGGAAAGATACAACTGTCGCTTTCTGTCATCACAAGGCATGTTAGAAGTCGTAAAACATCGAAGCGCCAGATGAATAACTTCGAAAGAATTAGCACATCTGGTACTTTTGAGTTTCTTAGAAATATCCTGACACTTATCCTCTATTTTGCAAGTTAAATATGAGACGACAGTTATGACAAACAAGGATTTCCATAATAAACCGGAAAGAATAGCAAGACTCATCCTTCTATCCTTTTATAGAAGTGGAAAACGTAAAAAAGAAAAAAAAACTTCAAAAGCTTACCGTGTCCTCGTTTATCTCGTATTGGACGTGGAGAGGTTCACCATCTGGCAAGCCCGTTGGTGTTCCCAGCTTCTCAGTGGCGTTTACAGATTTTCCTTCAATATTCTCGGCTGCCAGAGTTATATCATAAACACGGCCCATCCCTATAAGGGAATACTTTGAGTGAAACAAAAAAACAATCAAAAACTCACATAGACCCTTCAATTCGACGCTCGTTTTCGTTCCATCAATTGTTACGTGGGTCTTTTTATCAGAACCTTCCGCCCGATACCAGATGTGAAACCTGAGAAGCAAAAATAGTAAAAACACTTAATAATATGGATTTATTACTTCTCTATCGGACTTTCTAATGGCTTCAAAGACGGCCGTTTCCACTCTATACGAGCTTTCAAAGGAGGATCTTCGTTCAGCAATTCAACAGATAGAATCTCAGGTTGACGAGGTGCTGAAATCATATGACATGAAAAAATGGCCAAAAAGCTAAAAAAAAATCTTACGCAAGCCGCCTGTCAGCAAAATCTTCGTAGGAGTGAATTCGCCGTCGCCATGAAAGTTGAAAGCGTTCATTCGAAAAGAATACTCCGTGTTGGGCTCTAAGTCATCCACTTCAGCATGGGACGCCTAAAACATGTTGTAAACAAAAATCAAAAATTCAAAAAACAAAACCTTTTTGTCAAACACGACTTTCTTCTTTCTCAACAAGCCATTCTCCGGTTGTCCATTGACCAGTTTATCAGCGTAAAGGTAATAGCCGTGGCCGCTGAAATCTTTCGGTGCCTCCCATGTGTAACGAGCCTTAAATGGATAAGAATTAATTATAGGATACAAGACTAGAAATTGAAGCATGCCAGAATATAAGTATAGACGTATATAACTAGATACTTACCTCAGTTGCAGAGATTAGATTAACATCGAAATTCAGAGGTTGGCTGGGCACTGCAAAAGCAAATTATTATTAATCACGGAGAGGAACTAGAGATAGTCATGTGCTTTTTTCATTTTTCAACGTAGAATTAATTATCTGCGATTTTCTTCACGATTTTCCTTTCTCACACCCACAACTGGGTCAACACGACTAATATGCCAAACGAAGCCAATTGCGGATTTCGGAGTACAAACTTACCTTTACATAGCGTTATCCTTATTATAGTCGATAGAAATGTAAGTAAACAGGGTATAACCCTCATTTTTGTATAAAAAAACGTTGATAGCTATCCTACTTCTGGGTACATGAACCTAAGAGACAAAAGCTTATTCATAGTCAAACTGATGGCGCAAACGACAAAGAGAATGGATAGAGATGGACAAGTCAACAAATGATGTTGGCTAAATAGATCTAAGCGTTTGGACACAGCTCATCATTAAAACACCGTCGAAAAATCTCTGAGACAGCGATGAGGATAAAGAGTGGAATAGGGGACAGAATAACATAGAGAGAGAGAGGGAGAGCTGTGGAAGGAGAGAGAGAGAGAGAGAGGGAGGGAAAGCTAAGAAATCTTGGAAATCAATTGGATGACAGCGCGAGATTGTATTTAAAGAGATATCTAAATACATGCGACATATGAAACGACGAATACATAAGTAATATTTGTGTTAAAACTTAGAAAAACGATGATGATTGGTTCTAGAGAAGCGCTGCAAAGAACAATTTGAGGAAAACTGCAATATCAGCCTGTTCTTATTTGGACATAGATGATTCGTTCACGAGAAACCTGTATGATGCCAAGTAAGGAATAGAGAGATAGATAGATCAGGCTTGGTCCTCATGAATATCGATTAGACTTATAGAACGTGGTAATAAGACAAGCGAGGTCAGGACAAGAAGTGCTATGCTCCAATCATTCTTCTCATGTGAATGAACAATCTCTGCGTCATATGAAGTAATGAATACTTATCAAAAAGAAATATAGCAGACGTTGAAATAAATGGAAAAGAGCAATGAACAAACGTGAATGTGCGATTGCCTTATATGGAACTGATGAACAAGATGAAGAAGATGTACTAAATATGTCAGACCTCATTTGAAAAAGGCAGATGTGTATATGTGTGAAAAGTGTGGGAAAGAAATGTTCATAAACTTCATAAAATGTCATCTACGTGATGAAGAGGCGAGTGTTGAGCAAGATAAATTCATACAGGGGCACATCATTTACAACTTCACTATTTCCATTACCATGTATATTTAGGCTCGTTGGATATGCATGGTTGGGTAACCTAATATAGCAGGCAAGTGACTCATGTTCTTCTTCCCTTCAGGCAATATGTGGGAAAAAGAGCAGACGTTGTAGACAAGCAATTCCGCTTGCGGCTAATAAAACAAATAATCACACCTAATTACTGTGTGGAGATATAGTATCTTGTGGGTGAGTATGTGGAGTCAAGTAGGCCGGGAGGCTATGCGGCGCAGATAAATTATTAAGAGGGAAATAAAAAAAAATAAAAACAATGGCTACCTGCCAAAACAGAATAGGAGAAGAGGAACGAGGAGGAGAAGAGCAGAGCAGAAAAAGAGAATGCAACCGCTCTGTACGCAGTTATTATTTGAAATGAATAAAAACAACTCGACGCTCGTCCGCGCTCGCTCGCTCCCAGGAACTGAACTCACAAAGACTTTACACACAAGATACAATCTCAGTCAGTAATTAGTGGCTATTTGTTTTATGAATCGGTTTGTAAAATTAGTCGTCATATGCTGCCATTTAATCGCATTAAATATGAACATTTTCTAGTAAAAGGCTTAGAGCGGAGAAAAAAGCAACGAGGGAGAAGGAAGGAAGGAGCGGGGGGGGGGAGATCCAGAATGTTTGAGGAGAATCAAGAGATGCTGAAGAGAACATTTCAAAACTGAGGAGGATGGCAAAAAAGTAGGTTTCCAGCTAAGCGAGCAAGATCTCTCTTGTAATGCTTGACGAATCTAGTAATTAAATCAGTGGCTAGTGATTGGCGGGACGTTGTGTGCATGAAGTAAAGCCGCTGCGGATCCTTTTAAGGAAGAACCAAACAGCTGGTGAGAGAGATTAGTAAGATAATAGAAGCAGAAATCATTTCTGTCCTCATCAATCATGAAAAATAAAAAGTAAAATGAATGTATATGGAGAGTGGAAGATGAGAGGATATAAGTGTAAATATGGCTGAAACAGTATCATCTCCAACTCGAAAATAAACCTAATTAGGAATGAAAACCGATCGTTTAGATAGAGCGGAAACACACAAAACTGAGAAGAGAAACGAACAAAAAGTGTGAGAAGCAAAAAAAAGTTGGAAAAAAGTTTCTTTCGTACTATCGAAACAAAATACCAAAGAAGACTAGTAAAGGCCACAGGGACCTGATGATAGTAACGCAGCGGGGGGAAAAAGGCCGGCCATGTAGCCTCGGCGTGGTCAACCCATATGCACGCTGGTTGCTTGGCGGTCAATGGTCGGGTGGCCAGCAAAAATCATTCATATAGTGCCAAGGAAATAATGGTTACGAAGAAAAGGACAGTGCGAAAGGGAAGGCGGAAAAAAAGAGAGAGAAGGTGTATGAAGGGAGACAATAGAAAGAACTGTTATAGGAAAGGGAACGATCATACAAAACTTCTTTGTTCGCTAACCTAATAACGGAGGTACATGACTTGGTGGAGCAACAAATATCTCGCGCGAGGATCAAATGCAATGTAACATACACACATATACACAGACACACGAAATGAGGAGAAGAGGAAGAACATGAGAATGACAGCTCGTAAGACTGGCCATCTCAACAAACAATATTAATTGCTAATTACAAAAAAAGAGATTAAAAAAAAGAATTATAATTGAGATGATTATAAACATACAGAAGCCGTTATATAGCATTTGAATGATGCGCGTAATGGGAATGGCATCTCATGCACTTGGTGCACAGTTTTTTTTGTTAAACGGAGGTCAAATGGTCTGCATAGGTGGTCGTCTAGGAAAGCACAGAAAGGTAATGATGACTGATACGATAACGAAGGACATCGTTTATATCTAAATTATTGTTGGAGGTGTGGGATGGACTGTGTAATGGTATGTGTGTGAAAAAAGGGAAAAGGAATGATGAGAAGAAAAATGTTGGGGTGTGGTAGATGGGTTGGCGGATGTGATGAAGATGATGATGGTGAAGGTAGCAAGGTACAGGACGTTATAATCATGGGCTAGGAAGATGAGAATGATGAGTGCGTTGAACATCATTCTGACAGCTCTTCACATTAATTCTCACAGTTTATAACAAGATGGTGATGAATGATGCTTTGGGCTATATATAGGCGCGGGTGGGGGGGGGGAGGAGGAGATGGATAGTGAGAAGGAAATTAATAACAAAAGTATCATTTTAATAATAAAAATAAAAAATTCTTTTTAATTGAAAAAAAGACGGCAACGAGCACAGGCAGAAGTTATTCCTTAGGATGACTGAGGTCATTTGATTGCGTGAATAAAGGATGAGAATAACAAGCACTTGCATATGTGTATTGAGGACCGTTCACCCTTGAAAATTTCGGGGCCTCGAATGATGAAGATGATGATGCACATCGTCATCATCTTTCTTCATCACTAACGTCAACTTCTATACAAAATAGATAATATTATAAAAGATGTGTGTAGGAAGAGAAAGTTGCTCCAAGCACACAATTAACGTTTGTTGTGTTGCGGAAAAAAATGTAAGCTGAATGACAAAGGATGAGACAATTTTTGAGTAACATAGAGAGAGAGATAGAGAGAGAAGGACATAGAGAGAGAGAGAGAAAGAGAGATAGATAGATGAGATATAGAACACTGAGTGTGTGAGAAGCAGAATGAACGAATAGAAAGCTCTATGAAATAGTAAAAAGAGAGTAGAACCTAATGAAGCATACAACAGAGTCACAGATGATTCCTACATAGAACAAAGGATTCTATTGGAATTTAGAAACGAGTGCTGCACCCATGAGGGCTATTGACACGCAGGAAACAATTTTCAGACCACCTAATATGGAGAGTATGCTGGCGAAAGAGATGACAAGGTTTCAAAGGAAAGCTATTAGTAAAACCGATGCTACTTGAGATCAGCCGAAAGGCCGACAGCGTAACCCTCAAAAAAGGAGCTCAAAAAAAGCGACAAACGGACAACGAAGTGTGTTCGGCGAAACATTTAATGGCATAGAAGAGAGGAAAAAAAAAGATTTTTTTCCTTCGTCGAGTTTGTTCTGACCAAATTCGCGAGTATATTAATCGCCTTTTGCGAAATGAGCATCATCATCTATCTTGTGTTTGCTCAACAGATGATCTTATATATGAAGGGAAAGATGAACTGTTGAGAGATTCTGATGGAAAAATGGACGTCAAAGTTTGGCGATAATGCTTTGTGTTACATTTAATCTTTGTATGTGATGATGGTTGATGAAGATGATGATCGAGGAGGAGAATAGGGGGGAGGAAGGGAGGAGAAGGAGGAAAAGAAACATGAAAGAACACATCAACGACTAATTACTTCTGATTTCGGTTTATGCAGTTTATGGAAAAACGAAAATGTTCGTTTATGAGCACAAACTGCAAGTTGGTTGCAGAATAAAGAGAGGAGGATGGCCACAAATGGACAAGAAATTTGTTGATTTGTGAAGAATTCATGAGGAGCCAGATAAGTACGAGAGAAAATTATGTACACATACATCTACATATGGGAAGATGAGGATATGTAAGTAACAATGGGAAAAAAAATATGGCAAAAGTGGAGAGATAAGTTTCATAAGAGATGTTGATTAAGTTGATGTGATGACCATATGTTGTTAACATCTATATTTCACCTCTGGAAGAAGAGGAAGAGAGTGGGAGAGAGAGAGGAAGGGAAAGATTAACCATAGAAAGGGAAGGAGTGAGAGAGAGAGTATGATACAAGCTGGCTATTATATGTAGAACAACGGAGCTGTGCAGAATATACAATGAGTTGAAGACAGAAAAAACAAGACAGATGTGCCAAAAAAGGGAAGAAGCATACGTCATGTTACTAAGTGAGCACTTGTGAATGGTAAAAGATACCTTTCATGGAATATGAGATATGTATTAGGAGAGTAGGAGAGAGAGTAAGAGAGAGTAAGAGAGAGAGAGAGAGAGAGTAACGGTCATTTAATGATAGTTTTAGATGAGTAAATTGGTTGTACGCTAACAAATTATTGATGAAGCAGAGGAAATTAATCGGATTTTCAAATAAACGACTGACAAAATCCAAAATGGAAATCTCAGATGGAACAGAGAGATTGAAGTGTAGGAGGCATGGCCAGGAAGATAGAGAGAGAGAGAGGGAGTAAGGGAGGGAGAAGGAGAAAGAGAGAGGAAGGAAAATACTTGAAAATGTTCCTCGTTTTTTGCTGGCTGCTTTCCGACGTAATAAATGAAATTTTAGAAGAAGTTCTCTATTTTGGTGACAAGGACGATTTGTCCATTTGAAAAGTGAGTGCAAGAATGAAAAGAAGATGACTGCGCCCGAATTTACCAGAGTTGGGTCGGGTGAATGAGCTAAAGAAGATATATATATATGGAAAGCTGAAAAGCCGGATTTCAAAGTATTTTCAGTTACGAACCAGTATATAAAATGACCATGTGTACTCTTGATTCTATTGAGCTATGAAGAAGTAAAACAGAGGGAGAGGGAGAGTGTGTGTTCATATGAGAGAGAGATATAGGACCAGTGAGAGTGGATAAATGGAAATTGAGAGAAGAGCAATGTGTCTTCTTTTCCCCCCCCCCCCCATACCACTTTCTCGTGTCTCTCTCTTCAAATCTCTCCCTTCTAATATCTTCTACTCTCTCTCTGTAGATTGTCAGGGTGAATAAGAGTGGTGCTTTGAGCCATATGGGAGAGAAACACTATTTGATATGGACGAATATAAGAGATGTCTATTTGGGAATAAACGGGTAAAGTAGATGGCTGGCAGTGGGAAAATACGGAAGCAGACTGCCTGCCGACGTCGTTGTCGTTGACCAACATCGTCTTCGAAATGAAACACTCAAAGAGCTGAGAAATGGAATGAGAGATAATGCATTATCAGTAGGTTGTCAAGACCATCGAGAGAATCGAAAATGTAAAATCAAAGGTTAGAGCAAATGTGTTGAGCAAGAGCCAAAGGAAAAGCTAATTGGAACTGGAAACAGCAGCTAATATTATCTGGATTCAAGGTCAATACTACGGGCCGAAGCTGGGCGGCAATTAGCCTCAAGGGAATAAAGAGAAAGCTGGGTCAACATCCTCTTACTGACTCATGAGTAAGAGGAAGGAACGTTAAAAGGAAAATATTAAGAAATGGACAGAACGCTGAGAAAGGGAGCACGAGTGAGTAAGAGAGAGAGAGTGATGCGAAGAAGAAGCGAAGGAAAGCTGAAGAGAGAAGGAGATAGTATGTAGAAAGTGGGTAATGAGTCTAAAAGAGTGAATAATTAACAGAGAAAGAGAGTATGTAAGAGAGTTATGAGGAAGGATGCCAAAAGAACGACTGCAAGTGTGTTCGTTGACTCCGAAAGCAAGCTGAACAACAACCAGTAGTCTTCCATTTATTTTTTTGCTAATGATTGAAAAAAGGCCTAAAAATGCTTAAAACTCTCTTTCATATTCAAAATATATTCAAATATCCTATAGATGGAAGAAAAACGAAATGAAGAGAGAGGGAGGGAAGAACGAATGAGAGTAGGAGGGAGAGCAAGATCCTTCTTAACAAATAGAATGAGCTCTAGCAGCCTTTTGCTCTCTTAAGGGAATAGAAGCTTATTACTATAACTATAATAATTTACAAAAGATGAGATGACAACATGTTCGCAGACAAGAGTTGAACATCAACGGATGTTTCATTTCTAAAGCTCTTGCTCATCTCATTACATGACTTTGACCTACGAAACAATAGATGCAAGTCTGTGAAGTAATTAGTCGACTGATTTATTAGATAGTTGCCAGCTACTGTTTGCCCACAAACATACTCAACTGCTCATTCAATTGTATTTGACCAAAACAAGTTCTATTTTTCAATTGAAGTTCCAGCAGCAGTCGTAGCAGCCGGTTTATTAGCCGATTTACCTCACCCAATGCCTTCTCATCTTTCCTCCTCTCCTGTATCACTTTTTTTCAGTTTTTCAAAATTCAGATTTAAATGAAAAATAGGCTAACCAGCTGAGACTGAACAACAAAGAGAGAGAGGAAAGAAGAATATGTATGGATAGGAATTGAGAGACACAAAACTGAAATAGAGGAAGAATGAGAGTGCGTTTGCGGATCAACAATACATTCTCTCTTCCACATTTTACTGTTTGGCTTACAATAACGATACGCTCGAGAAAAGACGTCTGACGTCTATCTAAACCAGCTTTTCTCATTGCAAAATGTAATTTGCATAATCTAGCTGAATACTATGAAGTTGAATGAGAAGTACGTGCCATGGTATGGCTGCTCTACTTAGATGCTGTCTGTCAAACAGAGAAATCTAACCATTGAGACATAAAAGCAATTAGTTACATCAATTGCAACTGAATCTAAAATGCTTCTGTTCAATTGACTTCAACCAACTAAAGGAGGCTAAATGAGAAATTTGAATAAAAGAGGTGAAACTATTGAGATAGAAACAATGGGAAGGAGAGCCAACTCCATCTTGAGGTAGTCAATATGCAATACAAAATATCTCCATAACTGTAGATGAATGAGAGAGTGTGCATTGCAAACAAAAAACATGGTCTAAAAGAAAATAAACGCATGAAACGGTTTGCTCAAACGCTTAGCGTTACACAATGGAAGTTGGATGAAAAAGAACGCCATTGCACGATCATCAATCAACACATAACACAGTGAGATGTGATCTACGAGATTCAACGTGAAGGCACGAGCCTTCTCAGGCACGCAATGAGACAAAAAATGCTTAGTATATGCACGACCGCTTGAATTTGTATGAAAATGAAACGTTGCCACTTGGCACAACCGCTCACCACTACAAAGGAGTGTTGGAATGAAACAGGATGCGCAGTTCATATTTCACGACCGATCAAGTCTCAAAGAAAAATGAACGTGAACGACCGCTCACGGACGAACAAAGAGGGCTAAATGAAAATGATTCAAACAACTGCTCCCATGGCTGCATCAAGTAGAAAATGAAAATAAGAAAAAAACGCCGTACACGCCAACCCAGAGCTCACGTCCGGATTTCATGTCCGAATTCAATTGGCTTCGAAGGCAAATATTTTTCGTAAAGTATCGCAGATAGTATTTTCGCAGATGAAAATTTAACTTTTTCACGATTACAACATTAGTCAACTTACCATCCAATCGACTCTCATTCCCGTCTGAAATATTAAATTTTAAAAATAAATACTAACGAACCATCTTCATGCGTTTTCGTGCGTAAGCTCAAGCTCTCTGGTCCATAGCCAGAGGTGGTGGCAGCAGCAACACGTATTTCGTACAAGCTATTACTGGCTAGTCCAGCTATATCATATTCAGTGTGAATTGCTGGGACAACCACATGTTGCCATTCCATGGTAAGCCTTCGCTTAGCTATTGCGTCATCATCATCATCATCATCTTCGTGAGAGAATGAAGAATCGGCAGATGAATTATCAGAAGGTATCATGCGATAGCTCAGACGATAAGATGTCAAATTGAATTCATACTCTTTGGGAGGAAGCCACAAAACACGTAAAACGGTGGATGATATAGCTTCAACAGAATCTATGACAGGAGGCCCGGTGAAAGCTGAAAGCACAACACAAATACAACACAACAGAATGACAAAGAGCAAGCAAAATGAAAAAACATTATTGAAAAGCTCACCATCTTCTTTGGTTTTGACAATCACATCTTCTGTGAATTCACCGAACCCTCTTGTAGATCTAGCTGAGACGCTAAAACAAAGTTCTCAGTTGTTAAAGTTGTAATGGGAAGTTGTTAACGAACCGAAATGCATAAAATGTGTTCCCTTCTAAGCCCGTGACCAGATGTTTCTCATAAGGAGATGTCAATGTGATTTCCTTCTCTCCATCAGTATCATTATAACGTATCATATAGCCTGAATTGAATATCACATTATTCATTCAAAATTCAGCTTAGCCTACCAGTTACAGGACTGGAATGGAGTGGTTTTCCCCATGTCAGCTGCACTCGTTTGGCATCAAGTACCTTCGCAACTAAATTCGGAGGTTGTGCAGGCACTGAAAACGTTGACGAAAATTAAATTTGATAAGAGTACTAGACTTACATCCATAAATGGTTGAGACAGTTATAAGAGAACTGAAAGGACTCTTCCCTTTCGAATTCATCGACTGAACTTGAATGAAATACTTCTTGTCTACATTCAACTCGTACAAGGTAGCCATATGTTCATCTGATTTTGTTTCATGCTGAAGATTAGAATAGATAAGGAAGATGCATTCAGTGATTGACTAACCATTTTCCATTCTTCAACTGGTATGGAGGAATCAAGATCTGTATAATACACCCTATAGCCAGTAATAAGCCCATTAGGCTTCTCCGATGGAGCCCATTGAACAAGCAGTGAATCTCTACTTAAGCTTCTTGCTTGAACTTTTATTGGCGGAGTTGTCGGAGCAGACTCTTCTGTCTGAGCTTCTTTTGGTATTGATGGCAATCCAGGACCAATATCGCTCACAGTGTAAATTGTAAATTCGTAAAGCTGAAACGAGGAAGTAAGCTTTAATTAAGATGTTTGTTATTCACTTGGTAAGGTTCAAGCCCTGATATGGTAGTCGAAGTTTCACCAGATTCAATCACTTTCTCACGCAACGATGAAGATGAAGCATATCTAAAAATGGAAACATGATGTAAATAAGAAAACAGCTCATTTCACAAATAAGAAAACAACATGAACGACACTCGAACTACTTACTCAGAGTTGGGAGAGCTCAAATCGGGTTTAGACCTTTAATGATACAAAGATTCAAAAATGAAATTGACAACACACGTATGAGATGGACAACACAAGGAAAGGAAGAGGAAGATACTCACTTCTGTTGATATTTGATAACAAAGTTCTTGATCATTTCCTCCGTATTGGGGATTGTCCAACTAAACGTAACGCTATCGGCGAGAATTGATATGATTTGGAAGTTTTTCGGAGCAATTGGCAAAGCTGAAAGAGAAGCTGCATGAGAGGGAAGCTCAAACTGAATGATTTCATACCTTTTACGATAACAGTAGTGGTCGTCTCGATGTTTCCCAACTTACTAACAGCTACACACGTGAAATTCTCTGTTTGTTCGATGTTTGAAAGAGACAAGACGTTCTTCCCAATTGGAGCTGTTGCAGGATCGTCCAAAGCTACTAATTGTTTATCGTTAAAGCATATTTCACGTATCAATACAAAGCAATTAAGATATGTAAGACTTACTGTCATCCATTTTCTTCCAAAAGACTCGTGGCATTGGAAAGCCTACAGCGACACACGTCAAGTTGACACTACCACCCATACCAACAGCATAAGTTGGATTCAATTTCATTGAGAAATATGGTGGAACTCGACGAACTGAAATACATATATCATAAATACGATTTATGAAGCTTCTTTGATTTGTTTTTTTCCTCTTTCTTTGGATGTTCGCAAATGAACATATTTCGCTGTCTCTCTGTTTTGCTCACGAAACTACCTGTGACGGGTTGCTGGGTTGTTTCATAGTTCGTTGAATTCGTTTCCAAATTAACAAACAAATGTAATGGAATTGTATTTCCCAGAAAGGAAATACCGTCCACGCAGGACAATATTGTGAGGAAGATTTGAAGGAAACTCATTAGCTCAGCATATTTCTGGATTTGGAAGAAAAAAAAATTTTTTTTTTCTTTTTTTTAAGAAAGTATAAAGAGAAGAGAAGAATGAGCACGAAAAGAATGAGAAAAAGGAAAACACAGGAATGTTAACTGAGAATATGGAAAAAACAACACAAAAATGGAAGTTGAGAGTTGGGAGAGAAAGAGAAAAAGAATAATTCAGAGTACAAGTCTATGATGATGATTATAGATGTCAACTGCTTCAAAGAGTTCTTGAACACTGTCTCTCTCTCTCTAACTCTCTCTCACACATACATACACAACTCTTAAGCAGCTTCATTCACTCTCTCTTGTCCTTCGAGATTATAGGGAGGACTGATTCTAATATTATTAACTCAAGCAGCTTCCAACAAGACTCTCTAGAGATGGTCATCTCTAATCCGTCAAAACAATTATATCTCAATAATTTGGAGCAATTAACCATAAGATTGTAGAAGTATTGTAAAAATGATATTAGAGGCTATCTATAAAAGTTAATTGAGCACAAACGATTCAAGAGAGAGAGAGAGAGAGAGAGAGAGAGACTATCGATCTCTGAGAATCTTCACAGAAAAACTTTTTTTTCTTTTTTTTCTACTCTCTCTCTCTTCTGTCCTAACTAATTCTTCATTCTTTTCTCAAAACTTGATGGGAACGAGAAAAGCGAGAAGAAAAGCCGAAGGAAGAAGAAACTGAGAGGGCAGTATAGGAGGGAAAGATATGAAGAGAGAGAGAGAGAGAGATGAAGAAGAGAAAGGGTCATTGGAGAACATCAAGTGGAATACACTTGTTGCTCATGCAATTTTGTTTGAAAACTCATTTTTAAATGTTTCTCATATCCATATTGAGATTGTAAATGACAGACGAAAAAAAGGTTTTTTCTTTCTCTTTGCAACATTAGAAGTGGCTGAGAGAGAAAGAGAGAGAGCAGGAGCTATGAGAGGAGAGAGACCTTCAACTCATTACGTAATGGAAAAACTCCATGCAAGGAACACTTTAAGCTACTGAAAGTGTCTTTTAAACTTGATGATCGTCTGACATTACACGAGGTGGGTGGTCATTGTGGTCAGAATGGAAAAAGAAAAAATAATTTTTTTCTTCTCAGAAGATTGGGTAGAAGCATAACAGAAGCCAAAATAGAAATGACAAAATGAACTCTGATGATGGTCAATTGAAAAATCAAAAAGGCATTCAGGGAGTTGAAGCATAGGGGGCAGCTTCATCAATAATTTGAAATCTGTGAAAAAATCACATAACTAATGACATCATCATTAAGAGATTGAGCATTATGAATAGATCTAGATAGTCCGATTCTTATATGGGCGTAGTGAAGGAAGAATAAGAAAAATGGAAAAAAGTGGAAAATGGAAAGAGGGAGGGGGAAGGGAGGGTGTATAGAGAGAGAGAGAGAGAGAGAGAGAGGGGGGGGGGGAGAAGAATGAAGGGAGGACGTACGAGAGAAGATGAATTCAAATAAACACGAAAAAGCTGAAAAGGAGCAAAAAAAAAAAAGTTTTTACTTCATTTGGTCAAAGAAAAGTAGAGTTGGGAAGACTTTTTGAAGACATAATATTCAGAAAGAAAGAATAATTAAAGTGTGGTAGGATGTATGATTGGCTGAGCGAAGGCAAAATAAAAGAAATTTGGAAAGCTATAAAAGGAATCGCAGAGCAAACGATAATGAAATGACATTCATTTCTTTAACTTAAGCGATCGTATCAAAGTTAGATAAGAAATGAGAATGTCTCTTCTAAGAGAGGGATATTGAGAGAGAGGGAGAGAGAGAGAGAGAGATGGATTGAAATACAGAGAGAGAGAGAAAGAAGGGGGATATTCCATAAAAAGCCTTCAAACAATCAATTGAAATATATACATAGTATAGACAATGGGGTAACAAACAAATATATCCGAATGCAACCGCTCATTCACCTCAGCTTACGTCCAAATGAATTTTGGTGGTCCGTGGTGGGTCACGCGAACCACGCAACAAGCCCCTCATTAGCATAAACGTACTTTACACGTTTTCATTTCAAACGGATTTCATGTAATGCAAGTACAAGGAAGAGATTAAGTGAGAGAGAAAAAAACTTTTTTTGCTCTCAAATATTTTGAAGAAAAAGTTTGAAACAAAATATTTAAGGAGATGCCGACAGATGAATATGTTATTCCATGAAAAACATTTCTTGTACGTGGAGGGAGAGCGAAAAGCTGAGAGGGACGCGGTTGACAAATTGGGTTGGGTCGTCGGTTGTCGTCGGCTATTTTAATTGAAAGATGAAGACGAGACGAACAAAAAAAATGCTGAGGAAATCAAAAGAAAAGCATTGAGATGCGAATGGAAATGAGAAAACTTGAAATACAGAAGAGTTCCAGAAGTGAACGGCTGTAGGAGAGAGGGAGGAAATGAGTGAATGAAAGAGATAAAGAGGGATGAGAGAGAGAGAGATGAGAGAGAGAGAAAGAGATATGAGAGTCATGAAGCCAAATATGACGGAGTTTGAAGGAAAAAACATGAAAAGCAGTGAATTACGCTTGATTATAGATCCGTCCCGAAAGTCTGAGAAGAGCTTAAATGAAAAATATATATTTTCATACAAAATAGTTTCCGATCAAGGAAGGCGACTATTACGCTTTGACAGCGAGAGGATTAACGCGGGTCAGACAGACGGTCAGGTTGGTGTGGTCAAGAAAATTATGGAGTACAATTGTATGGTAGGGCAATAGGATCAAGCTGTTCTTTTGGAGATGAAGCTTCTTGTGTCTGTGTGAGGCGGGTTTGGCGCGCGCACAGAAACAATGAATAAGCTAAAGAGATATATTGGAATGATTAGAAATAGAGAGAGGAAGAAAAGGGAGTAGACAGGAGGAATGAAGGAGAAGGAGAATGGGGGGATAAAGCCTGGGTTACAAATGTATGTGAAGAGTGTGAGAAATACATCTAATAGGTTGAGTTAAATCAACGGTCAACCGTGGAAATAGCATCGTAAAGCCCAGATGTCAGTTGAGAGAGAGATAAAGAGAAACAACGAGTTGAATGGAAGAAACATTAGGAAAAATGAGCGAAAACAGGAGGCTATGTGAAGAAGAGGAAGATGAAGTGAGCCAGATATCAGACGGCAAATTGCACAAATGTTCCTTCAATTTTTAATGAGAACTCCCGCAGTTTTCTCAGCAATTCGTCCGTGTCCAGTACTCATCAGCAGCAGACTCATTTCATCTTTTCTCCCACAGTTTCTAGTTCAGACTATTCAGATGAATATTAAGATGAAAATTATGGAAGAAACATCTGTAGTAACATAGCATCATCATCTTCATTCGCTTAACAGCTACCATCAGATGTCTTTCCGTTTGCATCTTTCCTCAATGCTGATTTTACTTTCGTTTCGTTCATTCAAGCGATTCGATTGCGATAGATGTTCGTTTTTGACACCTTCTTTCCTCTTTTGCAATGTGTTTGAGTCGGGGTTGGTCGTCATGCGCATGCTGATGATGATGAAGATGATGATGATGATGACGACAACACACAAGAGTGGATAGGAAGCTCAGATCTGAGAAACGCCGACAAGGCATTGCAATAGAAAAATGTCTCTTCCAAAAAAAGAACTCGCAGGAGAACAAGAGAAGATGAAAGAGAGAGAGATATATGAGAGATATGAGAGATAACAGAGAACATAGCCTTATATGGATATTCTTTGATTCGTATAACTATTAGATGATTAACGTTAACGAGTGACAAGATATTTTACAATGAAAAATAAATAAATTGTTCTGATGGAACAATTAATTAATCTTCGCAGCCACCGCCATCTCACCCATCGACATTTGTCTTCAAATGCGCATTTTACAAAATAAAAATCTTTTTCTCTTCATTTTGCTTTTTCAAAATTAGGAGAAGCTCAGCTCAAGACACACACACACACACAAACAGACAAATTCCATATTTAGTTCGATGGAATGGACAGAAAGCAGAATGAAGGAATGGAAGAAATCCCATGAAGAAGGGGGACGAAGAACAAGGGTCGAGCTAAAGGAGCCCAGCACCAGAGACGAACATGGAGATGGAGAGAAACAGAGAGAGTAAGGAGAGGGGGAGTACAGATGTTGGTCATCTTCCTCTCTTTATCTATACATAATATAGTAAGATGATAGCTTCTTCAACTGAATTTCCGTTTCTTTTCGGATTTTTATGTCCAAAATCTGCATGTACTCACTTGATCTTTCGTTCGTTCGTCCGTCTGCTTGCAGTTCGTTTTGCAATTTTTGAAAGTCTTTCATTCGACGTCTCTCAGTCTCTCATCTCGTCTTCAATAATTCAACCAAAAGGTTTTTTGGAGAAAAAAAATATGAGTAGAAGAAGAGGACGAGAGTACGTGAGAGAGAGAGAGAGAGTGAAGGAATGAAAGAGTGAATGAGAGTGAAAGGTAAAAGACAAAAAAGGAAAATTCAGTTGAAGTTCAAAGGAGAAGTAATAAAGTGTGAGATGCATGAGGTCAAGCTCATTGTGAAGCTTCTAACCCAACCCATTGACTGAATCTCTTAATCCTATTTCGTATGCAACAACTGCTACTTTCAATAAATTTAGTAAACAATCGTTCACTTACATTACTTTTTGCTATTCTCTGGCTCTCTCACTCTTGCTTTCTGCTTGCTCTCATAATCCATATAAGGTAAAAACGTATTCCGACCTTTCACATAGAGATGGGCTGCTTTCGAATGAACAACTCCATGAGAATTCCGAGCAACACATTCATATTTGCCTTGATCTTCTTCTTTAGCTTGTTGTATCATTAATGCTCCTTAACGTAGAGGATGTTTTTAAGATGATATCATTAGCTACTAGGATACCTGGGTTTCCGAGTGTTGATAAGGAGTAGCGCCCTTCCGCTCTTATATCTATGGGAACTAAATCTCGAAGCCATAAGACTTTTGGACGAGGATCACCATGCACCTGAAGATTACATTAGTAAATCGAGTATGAAATAGTAAAAATAAAATGAGAGAGTGCAACAGATGGAGAGAGTGTAGGAGGGAAACGAATTAAGCTGAGATCTTACTCGACAAGTCACATGTGCTGTTCGACCTTGTTCAACAGATTTTAGAGATGGATGTCCATCTATATAAGGAAAGCCATGCGGAGTATCATCTGAAAGTGCATTAGAAGGTAATAACAAGTGATCTCATATGATGTATACCTCTAGGAATGACAGTCAGAATGGCTTCAGCTACAACAGGATTAGCAACTCCATTATCAGCTGAGCAAGAAACAATTGTATTGTTATCTGATTGATGTACAGGTTCTATTCGAAGAGTTGATAATCCAGATGGCAAGGATTTTATTATAAATCTATAGCATATACCAGTTATGGGAATGAGATTGTCATGAGATGTACCTAGTGGTATCTGAGGCTGGTTGTGAATTAACCTTCCAGATGACAGATGGAAGTGGGTTTCCGTCGGCACGACAGAAAAATGAAATTCGACTTTCCGAGACGACAGTCGATGAATCCGGTCGAACAACCAGACGTGCAGGATCTGGAAAGTACATAACGCTGATATGATGAAGATGAATATCGAGAGTTTGAATTTTGGTTGAAGTAGGGAGATATGGGTATGGGATAGAGGGGAATCTGAAATGAAGACCTAGTATAGCGTTGGCATCCATGGTGAGTGCGTGTAGATCTGTAAGGGGACGGTACGGGAGGGGATGATGAACTTACAGGCAAGAGCTTGAATATAGCTTTGATAGGAATCTGTAGAATATCATAAATCAGTCGATATATAGCTCATTAAGAATAAGAAAAAGACATAACCTCAAGGGCAACTTACCATCAGCAGCTGCTTCAATTGTACAACTGAATTGAAGGCAAATGAGAAGGAAAATGGAAAATGACCATTCAGGTCCTTTTCTTCCGCAAATTATTTGTTTCATCGCCAATGATAATCTTCAGGCTTTTGGCCAGCATTCAAAACTAAACAAATCATTCTTTCATTGTTCATAATGATTTGCAAATTTCTTCGTTCAAAAATTATTTTTTAGAATCGTCTGTCCATATATGGAGATGGGAAGTTTGAGGTGAGAAGCGATTGATAAGGAAAGGTGGGTGGAGGTATTGACGTAAGTAAGCAATGTAGTTAAGGATGTCTTTTGGAGATATCTTAATGAGCCTAATAGAGGGAGGAGGTGGAAAGCTTTCTCACTCTTATAAGAGATATAGAGAGAGAGAGAGGGATAGGGAGGGAGGGAGAGGAAGCAGTTACAAACCTGAAAATACAAAGTTGAATGTTTGAGAACGAAAACGAATTAACGAAATGAATTAATAAATTCCATTATAAAACACCTTATAAGGCAATCAATACGGGGTGGGTGGGTGAAGGGGGAGAACAAAGATTTTTGTGCTCGAAAAGTTCAAGAAGAATGATGTCAAAGATGTATAGAAGAGTCTATCTTAAAGTATATAATTATTTGAAAAGAATTAATGTTTCTTTAAAAGGAATTCACGTTGCAATGACTCTGCCACGTCAAAGAGAATATGAATATGAGAGAGAGAGAGAGAGAGGTGGAGAGGTAAAGAGGAGAAGCATACACACACAGGAGCTATAGATAGATAGAGAGAGAAAGAGAATGAGGGGATAAAAGATATAAAAAGGTAGGTGGGTTGAGAGGGAATGACTTAATCGAGCTTCAAATGGACAAAGATGTCCACAAACCTTTGCCCCATAGAGCTGAAGCTTAGAGCTTAATGTAAGAAATCGGAACGTCGTTAAGATGGCCAAAATAGAACAAAAGCACCTCTATCAATAATAAATAACTGAATCTTTACACGATTATGTTGCCAATTCCTAACTTAATGTCATGTCAAAGCTTACTCTCTCCGTTTTATAAATTGATTGAATGACTTATCCATTTCTCTATTTGTATTATAACTTTAATTATATACATATAGTTAATCAAAAGAAGAAGCTGAACAAGAAATTTCAGAGATGAGAAGACTTCCTCACACATGTACACACACACACACACACACGTACGTACACAGAAGGAAGGATTATATGAAAGGAAAAGCTTGTTAACAGAGAGAGAGAGAAGGAAGAGAGAGAGAGAGCTATTGCTGTGAAGGACAGCAAATGAAAACCTTGAAACTATGAACTTCGTCAAGATACCGGAAATGATATCAGGAGTTTCAACAAATGTGCCTGGCTCATTTCCCTCATCACTTTCTTAGAAGAAAAAGGAGGGAATGAAGACGAAGGAGAAGAAGAAGAAGAAGAAGAAGGAGGCGAAGGAACGTCATGCGGCATAATCATGAACGACGAAGAAATGCATGGCAGATGAGATTCATTCCTTTCAGAAGATATAAAGGATGAGTGAGTTATCGAAATCATAGCCACTGATTTGTTTATGAACATTTAGGAGTTCGTTTAGAAGATCTTCCAAATACAGATAAAGACAACAAGAGATGGAGAGAGTAAGGGATTGTGAGAGATATGAGAGAGTGAGAGAAAAATAATTTGTAAACGTAATTTAGGATACTGATTATGAATAGAATAGTTAAATACATATGGCGCTATGAGAAGTAAAAGATATTTGAAGAGATTGGAATTTCTTCTTCTTCTTCTTCGTCTTCTTCTTCTTCTTCTTCTTTCTCTTCCATTCTAATAATAAACGAGGTTATACCCTCCGGATATGTAGCATTAGGATAGAAAGTAAAGGCTTTTCATATGAAATGAATCGAGAGGAGACGACGAAGCAGGAGAAGAAGAAGCAAACGTATAAGATGAAGATGAGCAACTGATTCATATCACTAGCATATACCTTTATATGGCTATTACAGAGGTATATGATTGGGTTAGTCAATGGCTGCGAACTAGAAATACGATTCAAATATTCAAATTTTTGCTTTTTTGCTTTATCAACTCATTGTGCTGAGGCAAACAATCAGTGAACGATAATCTGACAAGGAGAGTCAGAGAGTGAGAGAGAGAGACGCAAAAAAAGAGAGAAAAGAAAGAAATTAATGTTGCCTAATATGCAAAATAATAGGAAAAGACCAAAAAAAGTTTATAAGAGAAACAGGCCATTGGCAGACAGCTTTTGCAGCTCCGACAATGGCCTGTGAGTCTGACGGACAAGCTACGATTGACGATGGATGGATAACCATTTATCATAAGAATAGACATATACACATACATACGCACAGACCAACAGATTAAGCTTGAAATGAACACACTTAGCAACATATTGAGTGTGTTGTGCTTTAAAGCAACAAGCAGTCAGCCAGATGGGTTGACATCATCAAATTGGTAATGAAGAGATGCTTCAAAAAGCTTTTCCTCTTTAATCAAAAACACACATGCACACACACACACACACATATACGCTCCCATATACGCTTACACTCATAGAGATTGATAGAGAGAGAGAGAAAGAGCAAGAGCTAAAGAGAGAGGAGATACGTGTAAGCTGAGGAATAAAAGAAACAAAGCAAGAAGTGAATATGAGAAGTTGGAAGATATTCAACCGTTATATGTGACAACTCAATGTGTAAATGAGATTAAAGGCGCTTAACGCCGTAAGCCACGTGGTGTCGTTTACACGTCACGTCAGTCACGTAAAGAAACGAAATTACCATAAAAATGAATTGAAAATATGCAAAAATTGAAGTAAAATGAATTGACATCATAACGTTGTGTTGAGAGGGAGATGTAGAGAGAGAGAGAGAGATAGATAGAGAGAGAGAGAATGGTAGTGATTGAAAGGAAAAAATGGCTTGAAAGAGGCGTTTGTTAGCAATTGAAATGAAACAAAGACTACTTGAGATGTAAGCAGGTGTTAGTTTCATATATATTTCAAAGTAAAAATGACCAAAAGTACAAAGCGGCAATGACATGGATACACATGTTGTCGTCAGATTTTGACTTTTCCTTTTTTGCTTTTTTTTTTCCATTTCTCGGCTTTCAACACACACACACACAGACAGAGGACACACACATACATATATATCTGATATTGTGTGAAATCGAAATAGCTACGCAATGAGGACCCAATGGGATTTCAGGAAGATAAGAGAGGTGGCTTCTTCATCTTTCAGATCAAAGAAAGTCTTTTGATGCTTTTTCTTTTTCCTTTTTTTTTTCGTCCAAAATAAAGTTGTAATTTGTGAGAAGCGAGATAAGTAATAGTTGAGAAAGGAGGAAATGGAAGGGAGATATGTCATGCAGAGGTCAAAATAAGAAAGCGAAAAGAGAGAATAAGCTTCAAAAAATGACGTGTTGGATGGAAAAAAAAAGTTATGAAAGAGAGACTTGTAAGAGAGATAGAGAGGGATGAAGTAGGTGTGAGAGGTAGAAAAATAGAGAGGGAAGGAGAGAGAGAGAGAGAAAGCTGAAGCACTGAGAGAAGTTGGAGGGAAGAAGACAGAGAGAGGAAGAGAAGTCTGATCGAAGAATTAAACGATTATAATGAGATGAATTTATTAAAATAAATTCATTACAGAATCTCAAGGAGAGAGAGTTTAAAATTTCAAAAATTTATGAAAAAGGCGTCAAGAGAGAGATAGAGAGATAACAAAGAGAGAATTGAGACGAGCCAAAAAGAAAATCAGAATAGAAATTGCATGTAGACAGGAATGGTGAGAGGGATGGTGAATTCAATACACTTGATGGCTTTTGCTCATAAACTCCATACGGACCTGAGATGGAAAAGGAGGATGAGGATGAGGAGGACGAGAAGGAGAAGAGAAAAACGTGAGCATGAGGGAGAGAGCAAGAGAGAGCGGGGGAAGAATTGAAAGATGAAGAAGAAGAAGAAGAAGAAGAAGAAGGAGGGAATGTAAAAAGGGGGAAGTGGGGAGATTCATGTGCAGATGCAAAGGTCGTTGTGAGCTTTGAAACTCTATGCTTGGGGAGGACAAGATGATGAATATGGAGGAGGAGGAGAATTGATATGAGCAAATTAGGAAATAAATTTCTAATAAGGTGTAAAATACAAATGGAGAGCAAGAGTTCCTCTGTCTTTGAGCTTTCTTCATTCCCCCTCTCTCTCTTAGTCAATGGAAGGATACAAAGAAGGAATGTCTAACGATAGGTAAGCATCAGGAGGCGCGATGAGGGAGCAACAGAGGTTAGGTGGGTGATTGAATGCCTTGCACCCACATAGCTCCAAACGAAATAGAATTTCTGGTCAAAAACGCATATTTCAGCTCAAAAATTGTTGTTGAAAGGCTGGAAAAAATAATTTCTTGAGGACAAATAATTGAGCAGGCAGGCATATAAATAATATAATTTAAAAATTAAAAAACATTCGACGACAACGATGGCGACAGCGTTCAACCAGACTGAGGGTTGACGACGACGACGCTGACCATGCTGCTGAGGTGAGAAAGATTGTAGATAGATGGTGAAGAGGAAGTAAATGACACAGCTCTCTAATGATTGAAGAGAGGGGGAGAGAGAAGGGATGAGCAACATAAGGGAGAAGTCCAATTTAGGAAATTTTGAATAATTTAGTGAACAAGGGAGGTGAAGTTGAAATCATTTGACCTTACTCTTCCGGAAAACTGTGAGCAAGGTAGTTTCAGGCGTGACAATGCATGAGCAACATTGAGAAGAAAAAAAAAAGAAAAAGAAACCTAATAGACAGTGAGTTAGAGAGGGAGACAGAGGGTAATAAAGACATATAAGAGAGAGAGGGAGAGAGGGTATGAGAGAGAGTTAGAGAGAGAGGAAGAATGCAAAAGCTATAATGATGAAAGAAAACAAATTGTATAAAGACAATGCTCAGCAAGAAAATACTCCAAGTTGGGGTGGTGAAAGAAGACGTTGATTAAAAGCAAAAAAACATGTTCCATACATTCAAAAGAACGACATAATATATCCTTATATAGTCATCTTATCCATAAAGTTCTCTACTGCTTTGAAAGGAGGGAGAGGACACAGGAGAATGAAAAGAACTCGGTATACAAGCCATTGGATGACAAGTCTTTGGAAGATTTGGTTAGGCAAGTAAGGGTATGTTACCTGGACGACGTCGCGGCCGTGAAAAGTCGTCAAACGCGAAACGTTAAATACTATATTTGGAGCATAAAAGGTGACAAAAACAACTTTCAAAGAAGAGTGAGAGAGAGAGAGGGAGAAAGGAAGGGAGGTAAGGAGAGCTTGAGAGATGAAGAAGGAAAAGCTTAAAGTTGTTCTTAAAAGAGATATTGGATATGGATATGGCAATAAAAGTATCCGTATGTTTCCATATATCTTCGTCCATCGACATGTCACCCACACATATCTTTAGCATCTCCTTTCTCTCTCTCTACAGCTCTTCATGCAATCTGTCTCTCTCTCTCTCTATCAATCTCTCTCTCTCACTATCTATCACTATCTGTGTGACTCTTAACATAGACAAATTCATAATATCTTAATAAGGATGTTTATCTATTAACATACTTATAGATGGATAATAGATGAAAGCAGCTGCTGCAGCAGAGAACGCACCAACAGCATCTCACATACACACACACAAAAAAAATTTCCTTATTTAGAAGTTAAACGGCCGACAAACAAGATTGAAAATGGAAACGACAATTTGCTTCTCACTGGCGGCATTAATTAGGAATCAAAAAGATATAAAATACATATATGGAATTACTTAAATATGACTAAATGATCGTTTTCATCGGAAGCACAAACCATAAATGGACAGACGACGATGATTCAAGATGTATATGTTGTTATTGAATTGAAGAAAAAAAAGAGAGAAAAGGAAAAGCTTAATTGACGTACCTAATGTCCATAGATGCTGTCCATCGAATGCCTTATCGGGAAATCTGAAATACAAAGGAATTATAAATGTAAAAAGTATTGTAAATACGAGATATGTAAGAGTACGAGTGAGGCAGAAAGAGAGGGAGGCAAAGAGAGGGAGAAGGGTTGAAGTGAATAAGGTTGACATGTCTACAAATATTTGAATCCTCACACTTCAAGATACTGTCTTGTGATCAGCTTCAGACAGAGAACATTGTCGGAAACGGTAGAAGTTCTTGCAACTCAGATACGAATAAATTCAGATTGTAAAAGTGAAATGTGCGAATGAAGCGGAGAGAATTGTAATGCTCATGTACAAAAGGATTGAGAACTGCATACAAATCTTCCTTCAGAAGGCAACAAATGGAGGAACAACGAGTTGGATGAAGAAAAATGAAGTCAAAATGATCCAAAAAAGGGAGATGAAGAGAAGAAAGACATCTGATAGTGACAACGATGTATGATGGAAGAGAAATGAAGCTGTTGATATATGAAATCGTGCATAGAGGAAACATGGATGTGCCAGTGGATGTATAAAGTGCTTATAAAGAGCAAGTGCTTAGATATCAGTCGGTGGTTGAACAGAGTCATTTATCTGATAAATTGCCCTATCAGAGCAACTGTTTGGAGAAAAAACAGAGGAAAAGCTGGAAGCGGCGATAGTGTGGAATGGAAGAGAAGGAATGAGAGGGTGAGTGAATGAGATAGAAAATGAAAGAATGCTATCGTTCAAAGCTTAATTGTAGCCGTACAAAAGGATAGTATTTACCCATTTTGGTCAATAGTCATCATACATACACACACAACACCATAACGTTCAATATTCTAATTTTTCATCAGTCGGCAAAGAACAAAAAAGAAAATTAATTAGTCAGTCCCAAAAGGAGGAGACGAAAACGGCAGGGAGAAAGGATGTGAAGCTTCACGTCATGCTTACAAACGATGATGCATCTGTCTTTAAGAAGCTCAATCTTACAACTGGACAAGAACGCTGTTGTAAGGTTTTTTCATTTTCGCCTCAGATGGACACAGCAGAGAGTTAGAGCGATGAAGTCAAAACAACGCTTCTTGATGTTTCGAAGGATGGTTCGAAGACGAAACAGAAAAAAAAGTGTTTCGCGCATTGTGAACGACAAGAAAAGCCATTGCCAAATGAAAAATTGAGAGTGCGAAAAGCGATTGGAAAGGCGAATGAGCAGGGAAATGAAGGAGAAGCAGCAGTGGCTTCGTCATTTCGTCAAAAGCAGACATTCACAAGCATAACGCTGTATTTATAAAGAAAACATACTAAGATCACATTTATGTGTCAAAAAAAATTGAAAAACGGCCACAGAAGAGAGAGAAGGATGAAGAGACATATAGAGAGAGAAAGATAGAGAGAAGAGGAAGATAGCAGGGAGAGTTGAAGCAAGTTGGCAAAAAAAATGAACAGCAGCAGTTGATTCAGATGCTTTCGCAGCCTATCTTGTCCTCAATTTAAGTTGGTGAGTATTGGCAATTAATTAAAACGGCAAAGTATGGAGAAGCCCACGACCATTTTGCCTTTGCAACCCCAACCACAACCACACATACACAGAGAGAGAGAGAGAGAGGCATACATCACACACCCTTACTCACAACACATAGCATGGAAGATATAAATTTTGGACGTAAAGTTGAAAAAACACAACACAAAAATAGATTTTGTAAATGAGATTAAAGCCAAAAGTAGCGCTTAGTGCTTCTCATGAGTGGGGGGATGAGCTTCAAAAAATGGACAAGTTTTGCGTGACACATGCCATGCATTGACCAAATTACCATATGAGGGCATTTGTGATCTTAGTGTATAAAAAAGAGAGAATGATAGAGAGAGACAGTGAGAGATAGAGAGGCGAGTATAGAGTAGAAGAGAGGGAGACGCAACCATAGAGAGAGAGAGAGAGAGGGTGATGAGAAGTCTAACGAGATTTCATTTTTGGAAACGGAGTAATGGAACAAACTGAATATGAATAGAACCCATAACAGACAACTAAAAAATATTTTTTCCATTAAAATTCAAAAGTTCAATGTTGGTGGCTTCTCGATGAATGCGGCGGCGGCGACAACGACCATCTTGTGCGATCATCAGAATCGCTTTGCAACGGCTACTTGCTTTTCTCTCAACAAAATGCTTTGGCAGGAATTATCTATTTTTTTTCTTCCATATTGAAGAGAGAGAGAGATGCACCGAATGCGACTGAAGTTTCAGGATGAAAGTTGTCGGGTGGTATGTTGGGTTGAAAGCAAAGCTAGGCAACACATATGAAGAAGGACAATATGTTGAATGATGAAAGCATCTTTAGGAGAAGCTGAAGCGTTGAAATAAGATAAACTTAGAGAATGTAAATAATTAGAAAGTTTCAAGTGAATGTCAGTTAGGGGATAATCAATGAATGATGATGATGTTCTTAACAACATAATGAATGGAACACACAACTTTGAATGTGCAGAAAACGAGAACAGAAAGCCATAGAAGGACATAATGGACAAGAAACGTATTGACTAGAAGACTACTGCCTTAAAAGCTAAAGGTAATCAAGAACACACAAAATGAATGAATATACATACATCTATACTTATTACAAAGAGCTGCTGCAGTACCATGGAGCAAGAGCTACCCTCTTCGTCCGAAGATTCTTACTCCCTCATTCTCTTACTCATTCTCTCTCTCTCTCTCTCTATCTATCTCTTTCTCTTTCAAGATTGTTTAGTTCTCTCCCTCTCTATCCTATTCTTTTTTCTTCTTCACTTCATCGAGTGAAATGCCGCAGATAAAGAAATGCCTCTTATTTCATCCTCGTCTTCTTTTACTTCTCGCCTCTTCTTCAACTTGTCGTCCGTGAACTCAGCTCGCGAGGGAGCCCAGATTTTCACTCCCAAGTGCATGACAACGTCCGACATTGGTCGACTAAATCTGATTGAAACACAGCGTCATTTACGTTTGGTCTTCTGTGGTCCGAGCTGGTCGGAATGTCTCATGGAGCTTTCCGGCGATTTGCAACAAAAGGAGATTTGTTGAAGAAATAGTTTATCACTCAGATACTCAGAATATGACATGGCGGCTTCCGTTTGACAGAGTATTACAAGCTGTTAACCTTGTAACCTCTTGTCTTATCTCTTTATTACTTTCCCTTTCAACATCCATCTATCTTAATCTCTCTCTCTATCTATCTCTACTTTTGTTTTCTTCTACTTCTAAGCGAGGACTTCTCTCTATCAGTAGATGCGGAGCTTTCTCTGACTCGTCAACTGCCAAATGGCACACAAGGGATTAAGCAGAAGGACTTTAGACAGATGTCCATCTCCCTATCTCTCAGGCTCCTCTCACGACCTCTCGATCTTTTCATTTCTAAAGACAATTCCTTATTCGGTAGTATTATAAGTCATTTGTTATCGTTGGCCATAAGCTGTCGGAGATTCCATCAGATGACCGCAAATGGCAGAACATTCTGTTCGCTTTCATGGACATCTCAGCAACGACATACTTGCTGGTCATTTCCAGATGAATTTGGATTGATTCCCTCGTATTCTTCAAGAACGGAAGATAACGGAAACAGAACAAAACAGTGAGAGAGAGATGGAGTAAGTGAGAAAGATATGAAAAACGAAAAACTTTAAGAAGAAAAAAAAGTAAAGAGAGAGAGAGAGAGAAAGAATGGAAGAGAAGGATTAAGAGGGAGGGGGTGGAGAGAGAGAGAAGAGAATAAGCATGCAACCGCTGTGAGACTACTAACGCGATAAAATGAAAGAAAAATGAAGTTTAATGATACGTGAAAGTTACGTGAAACAGCTCGACGTGACGTGTTTCTCTACGTCATAGGATACGTGAGTAATTAGCATAAAATGCACGCGCACATCCGCGTTAGGTTGCGAAAGAAGCATCAAACTGAAGAAACATGCCAAAAACAAAAAACAAATCGGAGATGAGGGAGGGAGGAAGAATGAGGGAGAGAGGGATAGAGAGAGAGAGAGAGATGTGTAATAAAATCTTATCTATATATGGATATATAAATGAAATGTAAAAATTGGAATAAAGTATTTGAGTAGTAGACGCCTGGCTAAATAAGGTAAATATTGAATGGCTAATAAGGCCAAATCATTCAAAACTGTTTCCATATTCATCTAACAACCGTAATATTCATAATATTTGGATATAAAAAGATGCTGAGAGAATGGTGAAGTAGAAAGAAGTATGTTATGAGAGTTGAACATGAGTTAAGCCATAATGAAAGTTTGGAAACAATAAAAAAAAATGAAAAAGGAAGAAAGTGCATAGATGGTATATGTAAAGAGCGAAACAAGTGGATTGACTGAACTCACAACGAGCATTTTCGAGGCTCTGGCAAGGCGGTAAAATTACCGGATGTCGTTGAATCGTTCAGGAACAAAGAAGGCACGTTCATAATGGGAGACATAGTGAGGATTAGGACACGAAAAAGGTGATCCAATTGGACAACTGGCTGAACTTTGCATGAGGTAAGAACAATAGTTAGTAGAGTTATGTGTAGCTTGATAGGCAACGAATATTTGAATTTGGGTGGCACACATGCACACACATGCACACACACATACACACACACACACATACCCCCATAGATGAACAAGAGAAGAGAAGAAAAAAAACCGCCGAACGAATGAGAAAGAGGATCAAAGTGAATAAGAAGAAGACGATGATGGCAAAGAAGCGTAACAACTAAGGAAGCTTCTTGGTGGCTCAAATTCAGAAGTGAAAAAGCAAAAAAAGAAAGGAGAGAGAGAGAAAGTGGGGCAACTAAAAAGAGAAAAAGGGAGAGAGAGAGAGAGAGTTAAGATGTAAATTCTGAGACATCGCCAAATAAACAAGATATCCATAGATGGATGAATAAGTAGATTATCTATTTATATACTCAATTAGCTTGTTATCATGCATTCGATAATGAAAATGGGAGTCAAAAATCTCATATACAACTAGCATAGGAGGGTTATGAGTGACAAGAGCTAACCAGTAGAACTTCAGAAATGATGTAGTAGAGAGAAGACATTAATAACCCAGTCGTTTATTGGAGCAAAGAAGAAGAGGAAGAAGAAGAAGCAAAAAAAATAAAAAGAGTTTGTGTTAGAAGAGATGAAGCAAGAAGCTGAATAAGTCCATTGGGTTTGGTTGAGATGGCTGTTGAGTATGCTGGAGATGTTGCTTCATGAATCTCATTTATCATTTTTATGTCCAGTTGTCATTTGAGAACAAACAATTCGTTCAAAAAACGAATGTGCTGACTGAGGACATTCATCAGATGAGAAGACAGCGAGAGAGAGACAGAGAGACAGATTGAGATGAAGAAGTACGCATCCTTCAATGATAATATGTGATTGAAATGGGCATATTACATTAACTACAAATTATAACGCATAGTTAGCAGAGGAGAAGGAGGAGAAGCTGGACCGAGAGAAGCTGGACCGATATGAAAGCCATTTTTATGAATAACCAACAACAGCTGGAGTTAAAGCCAATTGGAGAAAAAAGCTGTTTGAATGGAAGATATTTGTAAACTATTTACTGGTCAACACAAAGCTTATGATGCAGAAGAGAAGAGGAAACGTGTGTGCAAAAATGAATTTCAATGACAAGAGAGGGAGGGAGAGAGAGAGAGGGAAAGATAGAGAGAGAGAGACTAGCATTCGAAGCTATGATGCTTGATTCTGAGATCTATCAGAATCTTCAAATTGACGACATGATAGGAATATAGCATAGATGAGATGAAATGGAAAAGAAAACAATGCAGAAGATGAAGAAAACAGAAGCTTAGGCCTAAAGAAGATTATTCGTCGGCTGGAGGTCAGACTCTCTGGATCCCGTTCTGCCGGTATTCTGTTTCATACAGCCAGCAGAAGATTGAATCACTCGCAGCCCAAGCTAAGGCAGCAGGCTATATGACCTCCAGAAGTAACAGAATCATAATCATTTATGTAAACATGTTTTTTCTTAATATAGTTTAAGCTGCGAAGCTTGTTTATAATGAAAAAACATGGAACGAATGAGTTTACAAAAAAGATTTTCAAGTCATTTTACAGCAGGGTACTACTGAATGACACCTAATCCATCATATTCAGCCTGCTTGAGAAATCAGTAGAACGAAGAAAAAAAGTTGAATATGAAGAGAGATATGAGTAGCTGAATGAATGAGTTGCAGAAGCAGATGGGAGGATGAGAAGAAGGGGCTTCTAAGAAACTTATCACACAGGCCAAAATAAAAAAGAAGTCAAAAAAAATGTTTAATAAAGCACAAAAGCGATGTACTGATAGAGATGGACGCAACATCATCATCCCAAGAGATAGATTGTCGGAAAATTAAAAGATGACAGCTACGTGTGACTTTTCTATGAAGTATATAATGGTAATTGACCTCTCTCTAATATAATATACAACAGCTGACTCGTTTGTGTTCAATACTTTCGTGTCCTTTTACCTTTTCCGACATTTCTATATAAACTATGTGGGCACGATATGAAGGGTAATAATTCAAATAGTTTAGTGAGCTGGAATGCTCTAATTTCAAAAGTTAATTATTTGATTTATCATCTATTATGACGGATGTAAACGAAATGAGCGAACTAAGAGAGATAGATAGAGAGAGAGAGAGAGAGAGAGGATGACATGGAGATGGAGATGGAAGGGAAGGTGAATGACGAGAAAGACAAAAGGAGAAGATGAGCTATGTGTGTATGGGTATGTATGTGTGTGTGTGTGTGTGTTTGAAACTTGCATAATACAAATCAAAAAAGGCCAATGTCGTCATTGGGATTGCGGAAGAAAAACAGAAAACGCATAAGATTCCCAGTTCGGTTAGATGTGCTAGGGGGGGCCTGAAGTGGGATGAAAGTCGAACTGCTTGATTTATGATTGAATAACGGATGATTAAAACCATTAAATCATGAAAAGAGATGACAAAGAAATTGAAGAAAAAGCTGCAATAGCTGACCTGTATCAAGCCGTCAGACCATAATAAAACATCTGCCATAAGGCGACTAAATATGGAAAGTGGTGAAAATCAATTAGGCTAATGTAAAGATCATTCAGAGAAACATGTCTCTGTCCACCCACAACTTGCTCACTCTCTCATCATTGCTCTATCTATATTGCCTTATTCGTCATTTTTTTGTGGTGAAGGACAAAAAATAAAAATGAAGGAGGAAAAGCTGGAGATGAGAGGTCGGTGGAATGACAAATGATCTGTTGCACTTCATTGGCTTTTCAGCCGATTTTTAAAGTTAAAATGAACACATATAGTTATGCATTCATCCTGAAAACCAGATGAAAAAGGATAAAACTTAGTGACAAGTATGCAAATGAACTTGATGGGACTAAGATTAGCAAATCCTTATATGAGCCTTATGAGGAATGAAAGCCGACCATCACTCTCTGGGGGGATTAAGCTGAGATCACTTTGTTTGCCGAAGTGACTTCAGATCCGATGGGTCATTAGAGTAACCCTTTCAGTGAAGCTTAATTTAGAATTTGAAAATGATAGTTTAATAGTAATAGAACATTCTAAATAACAAGAAGATACGAAAGCAGGAAACAGAGACCTAAAGAACATCAAAGTAATAGTAGTGCCCATGGATTATTCAGTCATTCATAGCTCAATCTGACGATTGATGTTCATACAGGACTATTCCATTACAATTTCTCACGACACTGAAGTCATCGAAAGTAGCAAATGATGCACACATCACACGGTTGCTGAACATCATCAGAAAGTTCGAGAATATTGCGACCGTTCTGAGTGTCTACGAGAAGTAGTGAATGCGACCGCTCACAGCGTTCATGAATGTTCAAAGTGACGCGCATGGAAATTGAGCAATTTTACGTGAGCTTACGTGGGATTTGAATATTCTCACGTGATCATCAAACAGCTACTACTACACTATAGCCAATGAATTTAAACATGAAACAAACAAAAGGTCAGCTATGTGAAACAAAAGCAGTGAACAACAGCGGAGCACACATGGTAACATCAAGATAGCTTAAGTGATCAGACATAGAGCGCACTGCCGAAACAGGGTGAGTTGGGAACATGAAGGAATTAAACGAATATTGCGCAAGAAGCGAAATCACATTCTTAAAAGATTCAGATGATAAATGAGTTTTGTAAGTCATGAGAACGTCGATCAAACTATCAAATCCCACCCAAATCTGACTGTCACTACAACTCATTCATTAAATGCAATGAAAGTCTTGAACTAGCTGAGAATAGTGGAAAAGTTAGAAAGGAGGAAAAGAAGAAGAAGAACCTTCCCAAATTGAAGGGCTCTTTCCTGAAGAGCAATTTTAATTTTTCAGTTCGCATTAGCAGATTTACCGAACAGCAATTCAATGTATTATGGAGCTGACACGAAGACGACAATGACCGGAAGAACTGCGAATATATGCAAATGAGTGTTGGTGCGAGAGAGATGTCGTCAGAAGGCTACCAAAATGAGAAATCCAGATGGAGAATGTGGATAAATAAGAGAGGAGGAATGAAGAGGAACCTCTTTACAATTCCGATCTTAGCTTTCCATGGCTCATCAGACACATTCAAATGTTTCAAGAAACTAAATCAAAACTGTAGATAAGATGAAATGAGACTGAAATTTGTGTGAACATCTTAATTTGAAGTGACGGATTCAGAAGCACTTTCCATATGTGAGCCATTTTGCGTAATCTTGATTTTGGGCGATCAAAGAGACGCTGGTTGCCCAACATCTGGTTGAAAGTTCATTGCAGAAGCAAATAGTTATGAAGTATAAACAGAGAGAAAACGGTTAAAAAATAGTTTACAAGAATCATTCTGGAAAGCAGACGCGTACGGTACTTGACAATGGTAGGAGTCAACGAAATCAAATTCATAAGACAAGCGCTTGGATTATCGTCTAGTAGCTCGGTAATTAGTTAAAAGACACTGAAGAAGAGATCAGCGAGCTGAATAGATTGACAGACGTTCAGAGCAGCTCAAAAAGGAAAGTCAATGGATTGGAAATACAATAAGACCAATTAAAGAGCGGCAAATCATGAAAGGGTTGATGATCGATTGACACCTGTTTACTGGAGCTATTCCTGATAGAGCGCGGAGACATGCAAACAAAAAAACAAAACTCACATTTGAGTTCTTCTTCGTCTCCTTCAACAGCAGTTATGATTAGATGGGGCTGTCTTGCATTGAACGACAATGTTCGGCATCTTTATAAGCGTGCCTGGTACTCAGATATGTAAATTAGGCGACGTCTTTCCTCCTCCCAAAGGCTACAAATCAAACCATTTGAATCTTCTGAATAGAAAGCAGGAGATGCTTGTTGCCCAACCTAAATACTCCTTGCATAACAACTTGTGCGTTCGTCTATCTCTTCTTCACAAAGTATTCTCATCTCACTTTCAGACCGAAGAAAGTTTTAGAAACAATTTATTGCATGAGAATCATCCTGAAGTACAAACAAGTGATAAAACTTGAGAAATGTTAAAGTGAGTATGTGAGTTGAGAGAAATCAATAAGATCAAAAATTAGCAAATTGTTACTTTTATAATTCAAAATCCAAGCCTTTCTCACTGAAAAACTTTTCGACCAGATTCTTGTCGACGATAGACTCCAACAGTTCGTTACCGTCGTCTTTTCGTCTCATTCTGCAATAGAGTACAAATCAGTTTGAGTAGAAGAAAGAAGTCACTTACATGATGATCTTGTGATCCTTCAGTTCAACGAGAATCTGTCTTAAGGCGGCATCACTTGAAACCAGGAACTTAGACCTGAAATGACTGATGCACACACAGGTAAGAGAGTCTCTTACCTGGCTTCTTCTGAGAGATCAAAAAAGGCTACGGCGTGTTTAGATGCATAAGTCATGCAGAAGAAAACTCTGAAAATCTCTTTAGCATTTTTGTTCAGAGATTCCCAGAAGACATCCAAAGATGAGATCGTGTGAGTCTAAAAACGGAAGATCAGTTAGAAGGAATTAATAAACGCCTACATATTGGCTGCTCTTGCTGTCAAAGCCTAGCAGTTTGGATTGTCCAGCAATCAGTTCAGAGATAGGAACTTCGAAGGTGTTCACATTTATGAAAACCCAATTGAATTCAGTGATTTGCCTCTAGAACGAGATAGGATGAGCATAAACTGAGCTTTGGTACGAACCGAGTTCCAGAGAGAGCATGCATTCATATGGTCAATGGTAGCAACTAATCGTATATCTGGGTTTTGGGAGAGAATTTTGAAAGCTTCTTGGTCGACGGTATCTCTACAAAGGTTTTCATATATAACATTGCAATTACTTATTGTGTCAAGTTTGAACATGAGAAGGATCGAGAAAACGAACCGATAGAGAGGACCATCGATGTTATGTATGAAGATCGTCAAACCCCTTGTGAGCTTTTGTGAGATTTGTGTTGCAAATGAGATCAGGTTTCGCTTTTTTGGAGCCTATAAGAGAGTAGTTCCCTCAGTTCTTAGAGTGTAGTTGATCACCGCAATTGATAGATGGAATGACTTCTCGATTCTGTTGAGAACTTCTCGAGTAGAACCTTCGTCACATAAACCGTCGATTTCACACACATTTTGATCTTGAAACTCAGCTATAAATTCCTTCAAGAAATTTCTTTTGGAACCGACGCCATGCATCTGAATGAGAGGTCATAAAAGCAAAAATGAAGATCACTAGTACCAAAATGTTAAAACCATTCGCTAGGTACAACCTCCAAGCACTAAAATCCTCTCGCAACTCGTCCAGTTTTTTATTAACCGATTTCGGTATGAACTTCCCTGATGTCTAGATAGAGTCGTAAACGGTTGAGAAAACCCCTAACGGATGAAAAACCTCAGCGTATTTCCCCAACTTTTCTAAGTCACATGAAGTGAACGGACTCTCTTCACTACTATCTTCATCGTCAGACAACCTGAACCAGTAATTTTTTTTTCGAGAAAAAAAACGCAACACCAACTCGTCTTTACCCTTTCTTCTTCTCCCTTTATTGAGTTGGATCATTTTGCCTTGGAGGAAATAATTGTCAGCAGCATCCATTCGGAGTTCTCCGATTTGATTTCTGAACAGAAAAGCCCGTAATGAATAGTATTCTAGTTATGAACGAACGGAAAAGCCTCGAACTCATTCTCTTTTGTGTCATTCTCGAGGGGAATAACCTTAACCACCTGAAACGGGGAACTAGTGACTTAACATGATAGTAACAAAACCTTCTTTCTTGCGTCAGCCTTCGCCCTGGGCATCTGAAACTCACACGTTGACAACTCATGAGAAAGAAAGACTGCAAGGTAGAAGAAGACAGAAACATAATGGAAGAACAAGCTGATGCAGAGTAAAACCACATTTATCCCATTCAAAGCATACATACATTCCAGGTAATAAATAGTCAGTCATTATGAAGAATCACAGATAGTTAAATGTGTTAAATTAGCGAGATTGTGGATAATTTACTTCAACAATGACCATTTGAGTTGTTCCTTGGCTGATGATACGAAAGAAAGCCCAACTTGAGATAACGTTTGATCGGGGAATGAGATTTCGTCTCCCTTCAAAGCACACCTTGACACAACTGCTTGAGAGTCAGTTTCTTGGATAATTCTAGAGCAACAGAGATTGAGATTAAGACATCAAAGTGTAACTAACCCATCATCACATATTTCGTCAAGGATTAAGATACAAGTGTCCATGTTCTCTAGAAGACTTTTCTTCTCCACATTCTTTCGCAAAACAGTTGAGATGGAATCATACAAACAACTAAGTAAAGAATCCAAAATCAACTCGTTCTCACGAGGGCTACCCAGAACATATAAATTCCTTGAATGTAAAGTGAATGATCACATGACAGTATGATAGAACTTACAAATCCACATTAGATCTATAAACACAGGTTACTCCGTCGAGTAAGAGTATTTCTGCTGAAATCAATATCATTCATGATGGCTGCTAAGACTTCATGACTTACATGAAGCATTACGGTGAGTCTTTTGGAACATGCTCTTTTCAAAAGCTTTCTGTTCTTTAGTGGTTCCGAAAGTTTCCTTGTCGTAATACTGTAAGCTTTGTAGAATTAGGATGAAACGTGGATATTCAACCGACCTTGGCAATGATTCTGTTACCATCTTGATCGAGGATCACGATCCCCTTCACACTATACAGAGAAGTTGAGTCCTGCAAAAGAATAATTCAGTTCAGAGAAGATTTGAACATAAAGTTCAACGAAAAGTTCAAAAGTAACTAACATTGTCGAAATCCGCCATACTCTTTGATCGTAGTTCTACCCTGAAAGAAATACAAAAAAAATTATTGAATTCCATGCTAAACGCTAAGAGTATATGCAGCATATAGGAAACATGAAGTAGATTGTCAAAGTCATACATATGAGGTTACATTGACTACGGACATGCATACGGTATTTAAATTTTGTCAGTCAACAACATATTTTCAGTGAAAATTAGACATTTGCCTAATTTTGCTGTACAGGCCTCTATGTCAGACGTGGTCGCTATATCGTAGTCCTTTAATTTCGCATTGGAGCGCACTTCTGGAACCCCATTACATTTGCAGAGCGAATGTTTAAAAATGAAAGAAAAATATTTTTAGAAAACACAAACTGATGAAGCATAGATGATATTGATTTTATTGGGAAACTAAACATATATATTGTTGCACAATGTGATCACTGCATTGCGTTCTCAGGACGTCTTGCTTAGTAATCCGTTTGTTGATGAAGAGGAGAGGAGAGGAAGCTGTAGTATCGAAATCTCCATATAACGCTCTTTTCTGAAGACATTCAACCATTTCCTAAGATTACAAGACTATTTTGAATTGACATCTGTCAATTTTGCATTCCTTTGCATCTTAAATTCGTATCGTTTTGTCTGAGAATGTCTGGTACAACGGGGTGAAAAGAAAGAGAAGATTGTCTTCACTTGTAGTGTTGCTACACCAACCCACTGTTCAGTCTACCTGGGCATTCCGCTCTGGTAATTGAGACAAGTGTCTATGTTTTCACCTTAACTTACATGGTCTAATAACAAGTTTTTGTAATTCCCAAAGCTAATCTCTCGCTCCTTTGATTTTCAGTTTTGTAACTTTTCAGATTTCAGAAAATCACGAAGAATGTGGTTCAATTTCGGTCATACTTAGTGCAGAGAGTTGATAAGACTTTTATGGAAGATTGGAAATGTTGGACAAAAAGCCGCTACGATCTGCTGAGTGAGTTCAAAATGTTCCTCTGTAATTAAGTTCTTTTTTATTTTATGACTTACCTCTTTATGTTCTTTTTCCATTTTAGTACTGTGGTTTATAAATGCTATCAAAGATCAGTTGAACCAAATGAACTGAGAACTGTCAAGGACGAGATCTTCTACTCCACATTCAAGCTCTTATTCTTCTTCTCCTTTTTTTATGAAAATATCGTCCACAGCATTTGGTCCTCAAAAAGTTCACACAGATGTCCACTCACATCACTATTCACTCCAGAACTTTCTACACACTTCAACAGACGGAACCTTTTGCAGCAGCTTCGCAGCACTTCCTTCACACATCAAGAACGTACAGTTCCACGTCCCAAAATCACACAAATTCTCTTTCGCACTGGGCGTGTTCATCATTGCGTTTGATGGATTCGGATATTGTAGGAAAAAAGCTGATGAGTAAGCCAATTGGGCTCTTAGTTAGAGGAGAAAAAAAAAGAAGAAAAAAAAAACGTTTTTCATGCTGCAATATTTGCCTTGTCGCCCATTGCAAACGGCAAGCCATGTTTTTCATTAAACTATGATCGGGCCGTAAATGGACGTATATTTTTGCGTTGGAAAATGTCAGTCAGAGGTTTGGATGGCAGGATCCGCAAGTTCATTATGCTTCTGATCTTCGAACGTCACAATCTCAACGAATGGCTGCATTCCCCAGAAATCCGTGAATCCGCCCTTTAATCTTTGACCTAATAGCCATTTGTGATCATTAACTTCCTTTTATGACATCTCTTGCTACACCAAAAGATGTCCCCCACCCCCCTTCTTTCCTCGTAAGCATTTTGTCGTCGATCCTTTGCATTCACATATGTTACGGCTTCTTGTGTACTGGAAACAAAAACAAATTCCACAAAAATATATTCCTTTTCAGGCACGAATGTACAATGGAGCTGGCTTCTCGTCGTCTTCTGTGCCCAGCAAGCAGGTGTGTTAATCATCCAACCCCTATAAATCAATGTTCGATTAACATGCTTCTCATTCGTTATTCTATCCCCTATCTGTACTTTGTAAGAGCGGATGTGTATGAGGTCTCTCCCATCCAACAACTGTCCTGCCTTTTTTGATGGAATTCCTAATAATATCAATCATCTTTACACTGCTGCTTATCTCCTTTCTTACAGTTTTTATGTTTTTTTAAAGACGGCTATCTTTGCTATAACACTGGCAACTGCAGAATCAAGAAATTGTTTTGAATTTTGCTGCATCTCTCTCTTTCTCGCTTCCTTCATGTAGATTTGCGTGTGCAGATTTTTAACAAAAATCTCTTCCTCTCTCATTCTCACCCTCTCGCCTCGTGTGTTATGTGCATGATCACTCCACCCATGTCTCTCGCAAAGGGCAATTCGAAATCTTTACATCGTTTGACATTTTGTCCGGGTGGCTGCCGTTCTCTATTTGAAATTTCGAAATAAAGAGATATATACGTGAGAGTAAGGAGATAGGTGGGAGAGTAACACAGAGAGAGAGAGAGAGTTAGACATGCTAAAGAGATAGGATTTCTTTCAAACTCATTCTCATGATCGTCGTTATTTTTGTGTGCTGCAAGCCTACCTAATCGCATAATTACCGATTGTCTTTTCTAGAACGATCACATCCAATCATCATTTCCAAAAAAAGGATATTTGATTGCTGTTGTCTCCTAAGAGAGTAGACGTCTTCACCCAACAAGCAATTGATTTCTTTTGTTAACCCCCTCCCCCCCCCACCAACACTTTTCTTATGAAATGATAAAAAGGGCATAAAGTTTTCGAGAGCAGATCATAAAACCATCTTCACCATTCGCGTCTATTAATTGTTACATTTCCATTCGATGTACTCAACACTTGCCATCTGTCAAGTCGCTCAATTTTTTCGTTTCTAAACTTTACTGGAATTTTTTCTGTTTCGAGAAAAAACTGATGCCCTTTGTCTCTCCCCTCTCTCTCTCGTTCTCTTGGTTTACAACTTGCAGGCTGTGACGATGCTTTCTCTAGCTTTATCTCTCGCGTGTCTGCTGATATCACTAAGAAACGTCCTCTGGAGTTTATGATCGAAATAAAATAAAATTATCATTTCCGTTTTCGGTTTTTTTCTGCCGATGTGCATCTGAAGTCCCCCCACTCATTTATTTGCCGTATTGCCACTGTCTTCAGCCCACAAACGACTTTCCCACACCCATCCCCCCTCTCTCACTCTCACTCTCTCTCTTTCTATATTTATTTATCTTTTTTGATTTTTTACGTGCTCCTTGTAGTGTGGGTCGTTTTGTTTTCTTCTTTTCTCACATCTTTTTGAAACTTCTCTGATGTAAGCGATAACATTACCAGTTGCACATCAGGTTCCGGCTCCATCAACAATCCTCAGCCACGAAATTCTTGACAAAAGGTGACGCTGCTGCTTAATGTCCACTAAGAACTAAGATCTTTCATCTGATCAAAATCAAATCATGGCTAAGTTTGTAAGTATTTACTCGCAGAATATGTTTTCCGGCTGTTGTTCGTGTTTGTTAATGAATATTCGCCTTCACATAACACCGATGTTTAATGTTCAAATGAATGTTCGTACACCCAGATGTGTCTCTTACCAGAAGTTCATTCTGAAGTTTCTTACCTTGCTTAACGAACTCATTGTCTCTTGTATATGTCATGTTATCAACCTTTCATACGTTTATACTTCGCCAGAGCCTTACTCCATGCTCCTCGCGTCTTGCTGACTTCGATTGCTTTTTGTGCTTTGTATGCTTTCATTTCTGGAAAATTGGTAAAGTTAATGCTTTTATTGATATTTTCTGAAAATTCTGATCTGCTGGAAGAAGCTCTTTACCTTCCAACGCAATCGTTTGTTTGTATTGAAGGATTAATTTTTTGCGTCAGAAAATTCGTCAATCTCCGTTTCCACGTTGTCCTCAAACTTCGATGTCTTTTCGTCTCAACTGTTCACATCTAACTCACCTCCCTCATACCTTTCTTATCAATTTTGTCATTTTCAGATGTCGACTCCTTTTACGTCCGCTCAGTCGGCGGCTCACTCAGAACTCACACGTGAGTCTTTTACCTTTCTTGTTACACACCTTTCTATTCAAGCGAAAAACGATTATAACACAATTTCTTTTTATATTGTTTCAAGCTGACAAAACCTTGTTTCCAGTAAATGCGATCGGTGAAATTTTGGATCGAAAGACTTCCGTCGCCCAAATTATGTCGCGGACTGTGGAGAACCTGAACCATGCGTATGAATCGAGGGATTCTGCTCCAGAAGAGCATATTTATAATCTTTTTAAGATGCCAGATCGGGAAGAAGCGAGTATTACGAAGCTAATCAAGGTTGTACTAGTAGTCGCTAACCATTTCAGTAACGAAGCTGTTTAAGGTTTTAAAGTCTTTTGGTTTACGGGAATCGGACCCTCGGCTGAAACAGACGATGGAAAAGATTAAGAAGATGGAAGATGAAGATGATGATGCGAGAAATTTTACTTTGGATAAAGAGTCGTTCAAAGAGTTAGAATCAGCATCTTGTATTCCTAAATTCAATTGTGGCTCATTCAGGTGCATTCATCCTTCTGTTCAACTCATTTCTCAAGCATTACGAAACAATCTCATCATCCCATCTTGGGGAGAATTTTGTGCAAAAATTAGAGATCTCTTTGAGGAGGTGAGTAGTACATCATTTGTCATCTGAAAATAATGAATCCATTGCGTTCAGAGCCGATGTGAAACGTCTGGTGAAGTTGCCACATACATTCCACAGCTGGCTCGTCAAGGCCCCGAAATTTGGGGAATGTCTATATGTACCATAGATGGACAACGAGTGTCTTTCGGTGATGCTCGATACAACTTTTGTGTTCAAAGTGTTAGCAAAGTATGAAACTGCTTGTGAGCGTTAACAATTGAGTTTTGTGCTTCAGGCTTTCAACTATGCGATTGTGTCTTCGGACTTAGGAGCTGATTTCGTTCACTCGTATGTAGGACATGAGCCTAGTGGACGTCTCTTTAACGAGATCTGCTTAGATCCCAATGGTTGGCTACTTCATGAAGTTCTGTCTGTTACATTGCTTTTTTTCAGGAAAGCCCCACAATCCTATGATTAATGCTGGAGCTATCATCGTGACTTCCTTGATAAGAAATAATCTATCAATGGCAGACAGATTTGATTTTGTGCTTGCCGAATATAGAAAACTGGCTGGCGGAGAACATGTTGGCTTTAATAATGCAACGTAATTCTCTTTTTAGAATTGTTTTGTGTAATAGTTTTTATAGGTTCTTATCGGAACGTGATACTGCTGATCGAAACTATGCCCTTTCTTATTACATGAAGGAAAATAAGTGTTTCCCTCCTGGAACTCAGGTTTTCAATTTTTGGGTTGGTCGACCAAATTCCGAGACGAACATATTATAGGGACTACGGGAGGAACTCGATTTTTATTTCCAACTTTGCTCCTTAGAAACAAATTGCGAAACTGCTGCTGTTATGGCAGCCACGTTGGCTAATGGGGGTATGGATACTCTCTCGAATGGGTTATTTCGTGTTTTTCAGGTGTTTGTCCATTGACTGATGAATTATGCATTCATCCTCGGCCATGTAGAGATGTCCTCTCACTTATGTATTCTTGCGGAATGTATGACTATTCGGGAAAATTCGCCTTCCAGGTTTTTCTATTCATAAAGGACTATTTGAAAACGAAATCTAGGTTGGGCTTCCTGCTAAGTCAGGCGTTTCTGGAGTGATGATCGTTGTGGTCCCTAACTTGATGGGTATCGCATTGTTTTCTCCAAGATTGGATAAGATGGGAAATAGTGCAAGAGGAGTCGCATTCTGTCAGGTTTGAGAGGGATCGGAAATAATGAGCAGTAAGATTGTTGTTGTTTAGAAGTTAATTGACACCTTCAACTTCCACAACTATGATAGTTTGCTGCATGCTGACTCCAAGAAATTAGATCCCCGACGAAGATTGGGTAATAGAGACACTGAGCTTGTTGTGAGTCTCCTATTCTCTGCAAAGAATGGTGATCTTGAAGCCATTAAGAGGTTGGACATCTATTTAATATGCATTTGCTATTGAATTTCTATCTAAGAATGACCATACAAGGATGTAATATGGAAGTGGCTGATTATGATGGAAGAACAGCTTTACACGTTGCCGCTGCCGAAGGAAATCTTGAAGTTTGTCGGTATTTGGTAGAACGAGCTCATGTTTGCATTAATCCTAAAGATAGGTAGGAGGTGTATAATTAAAGATTAAAAGTACAAATATCACTTTCAGATGGGGTCACACTCCAATTGATGATGCTCGTACATTCCGACATGAATTTGTACAGGAGTATTTGATGACGGCATATTGTAATGGATTACCTAATGGTATGGGCAACTTCCCCTCTCAGTGTGATACTCCGTAAGTGCATAAGGTCTTTGAACTATTAATCTTCTTATGTACATAGAGCTTCTGAATATTCTGATGGTGACCAAGGAGCTGCAGACACTGAAGAGGAAATCAACGTGATAACTGTGAGCGAAGCGGATTCATCTATAATTCTGGAAACACCGACTATCAACTTACCAGAGAATACATCTTTCGGTCAAACAATTAAGAAAGGTCCCGCTCGCATATGGAATGGTAGGAAGCTATTATCGACGACAGAGGAGGAAGATATTAAAGAGGATGGAGATGTTTAAGATCATCCCATCAAGTTTATTAGGCTTTTCTAGATTCATGTAGGCATTTAAAAGCTATTGCCTTCTCTCTCATAATAATTATTCCTTTTCTACTTCACTTAGATCAGTAGTTTGCCAATGATACTGACTAATGGCTGCACTTGAAAGCTTGTGAATTATGGCAGGAGCTCTAAAGCTGAAAACTTTAAACTTGTTTGAAAGACGTCTATGCAATATACTGCATATCTGATTGTGCTAGAACACATTAACGTAACTCTTGTTAACCCCCAACCCATATCTACTTATTCCTTATTAGGTTTTGTCTTTGCACGGATCATATCTAACCGGTGTCTAAGATTGTTGTGCCTTTTAATTCCATTTTTGTGTTTCAAATCTGAGATTGTTCATGCAAATTTTTAATAAATCGTTATTCAAATGTTGTGCGCGCTCTTCTTCTCTTGACTTCTAATAAGAGCCTGAAGAGCCACGTCGGCTTCATTCATTTTGCATTGCATACTCACTACGAGCGGTTGATCACAATAGAGAGCTGATTTCCTGCTCATTCGCTCGTGCTGATTGGATTAATAATAAGCGGATATGGAAATTACACGATTTATAACCTATATTACATTCAAAATAAAACATATTCATCCATCTACGGTAAGATACAAGCAATTAGGACTTATGCGTATTGAAAAAGGGAATAAAGAGACCCGGAGGATAGAACAGAGGAGGAAAATTCAGCTAGTAAGAAAGCTTGACAAAGGTTTGAGAACATATGTTAAGACTATTGGTTTTGGACTAAATTAGTGAGAGAGAGGATCACAAAGTATATACAACAGATTCAAAAATGCAATTGAACCAACGGGGAATAGTCGTTCCCTTGAACGATGATAGCAAAAAAAAAAGAGGAATGGTAAACCGCACAGGATTATGCAGGGTAAATGAAAAGAAAAAAATTCAAAACAGACAGCATGTATATGAAACAAGTGTTACTCATTTCGATTGGGTTGCTGGCGAACAAGCCAAGTCATGCAGTGATTGCTGTGTGTGAGCAGTTAACGAGGAGAGTATTGTAGAATCCACGGGCTCCATGCAAGTTGGGCAAGTGAAAGACCGCCTACAAGCTTATGTATGAGTATCGAATTAATTCCAATAAAACTCACGTCAACAACCAATCATCAACGCATTCTTGATGGAAGAAATGCATGCAAGGGAGGTAGCGGACGTATTCTCCAACTTCGAAGTCCACCATACATATAGCACATCTGAATCAATTCGATTAGTGATTAACGAGACGGATGATCCTACTCAGTGGCTTTCATGTCAGAGCGGAAAATATCAGCGGGGATTTGTTCCAGTAGTCGTTTGACTCTGTTCTTACGAGCTTCTTCAAGCTGAAATCCAAATTGATAAGATGAAAGTTTCAATTCGTAATTCGTACCTCTTTCCCCTCAGTGTTTGCACTGCTTTGACGAGCAATATTAGCAGCATAAAGTTGGTTAACATAGGCACTCTACAAATAAAGAAGTTATGAAGGTAACGATATCATACAATCACCGAATGTTCTGACATAGTTTCCATTATAGGGTTAGAAAAACTCATTTGTGTGCCATCACCTTGTCTACAAAACGGATCGATTGTTGAATTGAGATGTAACTTTTACCTTCTTGTTCTAGATAAAGCAGTAGCGGAATGAGAACGAGAAGTGCGGGACTCTCCGCCAAATATGGTAGGAAGGCAATTACCCATTCTTACAGTAAAATAGAAATTCTCAGTGAAACAACGTATAAAACATCGATCCTTAAATTGAAAGAGTTCATTTGCGGAGTAGCGATGATGTCAATGAAACGGCATAATTAACGCGGGATCTTTAATATATATGATTCACATAAAGAAAAGGATGTAAACTAGTGTGCGTGTATGTGCGATAGTATCGTCGATAATACGAATTGACTGTTTGGGTTGAGAATATATGTATCCAAGTATGCTTTACCGCACTAACACACACTCACACACACATCCACTCACACACATTCACAGACAACAAAAATCGATAACTAGTTATGTATTTCAAACATGACATATACCAAATAAGGTATTATTATTATGATGATGACGACGATGATGATGAACATAACAATATATTCTAACTAATTCGTGACTAAATGATTCAACAACACTCTCCTAAAGCGGACTAAAAGGTTCTGAAAAAACGAAAGAGGAGACAATCACATGATCGTAGTGCTACTTGGGGCTGGTAATTCATAGACCGAATTTACGCCCGGCACCCAATACTAGGCGCTTATTTCGTTCTTTGACATTATAAAAGGCAAACTGTCATCTGCCAAAGCTTCTTCAACCTGTCAGAAGCTGCAGATTATCAAGGTCGTGAATTATGCTATGTAAAGTTAAGTATCGATTTTTAGGCGCAAGATGGGAGATGACAAGGAGTCGCTATGCACAATACACTACAGCAACAGACGAACTGTGTGCTTCTATATGATATTTGAGACAGAAAGATTGAAAAAAGAAAGAAAACGACGAAAATGGTAGTTTCAGTCGATACAATAGGAGAAAAATTTGAAAGCAGATGGCGAAAAGGTGTATTCCTTGTGTGGACTTGTTGTCCGTAAGCAGCCTTTCTCCCTCTCTCTGTTTGTCTTTTGAGGTAGTCCCGAGGCTGATAGTGTCCAATACATCACCGAATATTAGGAGAGATTAGAGAGTCAGGGAGAGAAAAAGGGACTACAGCTGAGAGCGTCTGCTTCAGGTCCTCTGATGAACCGGCCGCGCCTCTCTTCCTGTCTGACTCGGCCAAGACGCTTCGCACACCCAGCCAGTCAGTCACGAGATTTTGAAAATTGATCGCAAAAAAAGAAGAAATTCATTAAAAAAAATATAAACTTTATTATGACTTTGAAAATGAAAAATAAAATGCATTGAGAGGACTAGCATATACGCGAACACAATCGTCTTAGCTGTGTGTAACATTGATAATAGGATTTGCACAGGGCTATGAGACCACCATATATGTAGATTATTACATAACCACAATAATAAAAACAAGTAAACGAACGAATAGAAAACTATTAGAAGAGCATAATAAACAGAAGTATAGTGTGCTCAGTACGCTATATAAGGAATGGATGTATGAAGAGGGCCAGAGAGAAAGGAACTTTGAGGGGAGGGGTGATGAGTAGTCGTAGAGAGAGAAGCGCGCGCGAAATGTGTTGTTGTTAAAAAAAACAGCTTCGGCTATATTAACAAATATAATAAGTATATATGTATATATATATATATATAGTAAATGATAACATTCTTAACATGTAACAATTTGAGATATGACGGTAGCTGGCTATTCAGGCTGGCTATTCAAAAATTCTTCTATTTCGTCTAGGTCTGCTCGTAACACTGAACTATCGAACTTGTTAGGATCTTCGCCAGTTGTAGCAGCTCTTGCTCTAAGAGCGATTTGGATGTTAGTGATTTTCACAATTTTTTCTATTAACGGGGGCGTGGCTACCTTGCGGCCGGAACAGAAACTCCTCATGAACAAGACTTCATGAGTGCTGGTGGTGCATCCGCAAACGAACAGATCATTAGTTAAGACTCGGATATTAGCCAGAAATTGGATACAAATGCGGTGGAACCACGTTGAACAAGAATCACAGCGAATCTATAAATTAGGTATATTATTATACTAGACAGCTGCGGAAGATTAATACCCAAGCTAGAGAGAGTTGATCCGGATGAGAGCAATCGTCGGCACTTCCGCAACTCAGAGTGGGGTCGTGGGTAACGACTGTGTTACCTTCAGTATCTACTTCATCTTGAGCTGTATATGTTCCTACAGCAACCTGCAATCCAAAGTCATTATCTTTATACGAGGCTATTAATCCGCACCTGTCCTTTTCTTTTTCGTATTGGAACTGATTCGGTGCGTACAGCGGCAGCTGCAACCACCGCTGCCATCCTTTTGGGTCGACCTCTTTTCGCAGTTGACTGAACAATCAGAATTAGTAAGTGAGGAAAATGATTTTACTTACTGTTTTCTTGATCACGGATCTTGCTACAGCCGCTTTATTGATAGGGAAGCTTCTGGCTTTTCTTCCTTTCACAACGATGTCTTCGAAGAAATCCGGTGTTAGAATAATCTTCTTTTTCGGTCCTGCTTTTGCTTGTCGTTCTTCCTCGAGCTGGGCTTCTCTTGCGGGTCGCATGAAACTTGCGCAAACATTTCTCCTTCTTTTTCCGTTTCCAAGATAGGTATCATCATCAGAATCATAATCCTTAATAACTTGTGTTTCATTCACTATGATGACGTCGTCCATTTGATTTTCGTCTTCATCCGTCTCTCCAGTTCCGCAATTTGATCCGACATTCAGAATTGGATCCTCAACAAGAGTGGTGGGTTCTGCTACTGGAGCTGCTACTGGAGCTGCTACTGATGTTTTCGTCGGAACATCCGCAGTGTTTTCTACGACGGGTTGCATATCGACGGAAATATCCGTGCTGACGGTGGTTGAGGGGTCGTCTGGAATTTTCGAAGCTTCAACTGACTTTCTTGAATCCTGAGTCTTGTTGACGGACTTGAACGAGCGCTTCTTGTTTCGTCTCTTCTTATCAACAGCGTTTTTCAACAGAAACAGAGGACTAATCTTGCGTTTACGGCATTTGAGCTTAGGCTTCACTGGCTTAGAGGTGGTCTGCTTGGTAGACGAGTCTGCAACCGTGGCTTGGGAGGTCCAGGTGGATTTAACCGCTGGCGCCGTTGGTATAGCAAAGGTTGGATTAGCTGGTTTAGACGGCTGGGTTGTCTGGGCGTTCGGTGCAGCCACTGATTGGCTTAGAAGGGCTGAGTCCAAAAGCTGTTTAGCCAAATCGGAACTGAGAAATGCAGGTGACTTCAGCAGCTCTTGGAAGAGTGCAGGGGTGTTCAGTATGTGAAAGAAGTTCTTAGACATGGTATCCTCCTATAACAATCAATAAGTAGGCAATAAATGAATGAATAACTTACGGTAACTCTTCCTACTTGGCTCTTCACATTTCCGCTCTCGTTGAAGGCTGTAAATTGAGATTGAAACGAAAAAATAGAATTGATGTATACCATGTGGGACGTCATTCAGTTTTCTGCGTTTTTCGACTGTTTCTCCAAAAGCAAATACGTTTAGTTCAGCTGAAAATCGAATTGTTTTTGAACTCTGGATTGATTGTATTGAACTTACGTGAATGGGATCCAGACGAGTTTACAGGAACTGCATGGCTGGGAGAGATACTACTCTCTGTTCTTTGTTCTTGCGATGTACTAGCATTGAACTTTTTCTGATGCGGAACAATTGTGGGAACGTGCGAAACATCGTTTTCGTGATCCATATCTGAATAAAAAAGATTTTAGAAAAACAGAAGTAGAACTGTCTGACTAATGTCAACAACATGAGATGTTGGCATACACAGTCGACACTCAGACATACCTTGATCGAAGAACCTAAAGTCAGCTGGAATGGTTTGAGAGAATGGTGGAGATGTCTCTGTGCGTTCAGCTTTCATAATGTGTTGCCCATTAATCTACGAACAAAAGATATAAATATAGGAAGAACATATTTTGCATACAAATGGATTCCTAGAATCATCAAAGGGTCTTCCCGACGTTTCTGGCGCTTGAAATTGGAAATTCTCGAATGGTTTCGCACGTGGTGCTTTGCGTCGTTTTGGCAGTCTGACTAGAGTTGGAGTAGCATTAGGTGCATCAGGCGATGGTACTAATGCTGCACGCTCCTTCTTACGCATGGGAATATCATCAAGCCTATCCTCTCTGAAAAATTAGCGAATATAAAAATATGGAAATATGGAGACAAAAAACTCACAATGAGTCAATTTCTGATGCATTGCAGCTGGAACTAGAACTGCCACTGGGACTGGGCACAGTAGAAGCAAAGGGGAAAGCGACTTTCTTGAAATATGAATAATATATAAAATTATGTGTGTGATAATTTTCTTACTGTAGAAAAGAGATTTGGATTATAGAGATGTGGTTGAGCTAGATTGGGCAGTGATGTCTTGGCGCTGATTCCCGCATTGAGAAGCATACCAGATTGAACTTGAGCAGCTAGGACGTTACGATTGAATTGTCGAAACACATTATCCATGACGTTAGTGTATGGAGGAATTTCTTCGATAGGTTGAGGAGCTGGATGGGAGTTGAAAGCTGATAAGTATCGAAGAGCAAGCTCCGAATGACTTGTAGATGGAAGACTTGGATTGAATTGCAACGGCTGAAACAAAAATAATAATGAGTATAAGATGAATATGTATGAAACCTGAGCAGCAACATGATGATGAACCGATGAAGGAGTAGTGCTCGACATGAACGTTGTACTGGGTGGGAGGCATGATAACAGAGTGCTGGTCGTGATAGGAATGTTCGAAATAGGTATAGGAACACCTAATCCATTGAGGTCAGTAGCGTTTAAGGCACCATTAAAAACATTATTAATAGGAATATTCATGGAGAAGGCATTAGAAGCGAACTCGGCTAGAATTCTTCTTTTGTATTCTTGATCAAGTTTATCCTGAAAATAAAATAATATTAGAAATCTTATACGTGTGTTTGATTCATTATAGAATTAGAGATCCAATAGCGTAAAATGAGATTTTATATAACACACATGGCTATATTTGGAGCAAATGATGAGGAGACGTACAGATGGAAGATTTACAGACTAGTGATTGAGGTAGTATATGATGTAGAGGGCAGGGCATGTATGATGATGAAAAAAAGGAAGAAGGAGGAGGAGCAGATGAAGTAAGTGAATGGGAAGGATGCTTTTGACTGCAAGCTAATAAAACGTTTGAATAATATAATAAAGATGATATTGAAAGAAAAATGCTGCAATGGATAAGAAAATAGGAGCAATTAAGACAGCGGCGTAAGCGACTTTCATGGAGCTCAGCTGCTCAGCGCTCTGTGGGCTTCGGAGATCAAAGTAGGCGTGGCTATAACAGTGTCTGCCCATATCAATTTTCGTAATTATATGTGAATATAACGAAATCTTTACCCCATATTCAGAAAAGAACGCGTTTTTAATTATTTGATCTGTGGTGTTGAACTTGTCATATATAAGGCCAGAACTATTTGGATTCATTAATACAGCTTGCACAGCAACACACGTGATTTGAAAATCGGGGTAACTGAAATGGTGTTGGATTAACAAAATTCAATTTATAAGATCATAATAGAATGATTACTAGAGGAAAAATCACAAAATATAATTATAGATATCAACGATGGTTGTGTATGTGAATGAGATTACTCATGAGACACAAAGAGAGAGAGAGCAAGTAAGAGAAATGTAAAGAGGTACTGATGACGGGCCAGAGGAGAGCAGGGCTGCCAGAGGTGGTGGTGTGAGCAAACGGAGCAAGCAAGTGAGTGGAGTATAACTGCTTCGAGCACAAAAATTCAACATGAATATTCCATTTTGAATTCAAAATGTTTTTTTTTCTTCTTTTTGGCCTTGTGCTAGCAGTACCAGAGGACGTGGAGAACGACGAATACGACAACGACAACGACGACAACGATGACTGAATTGGATGACAGTAGCCACGAAAAATATGAAATCGATCTGACTATATGACTAAGCTGCAGGAAAGAAAGGAAAACGAAAGGAAAAGTAATAATTCATTAAACTTCGCATCTATGGTCAATGAAGTCAAGCCAATTGGCATGTGCATTTGAATAAAAAAGTAATTGAACTTTGGAAGTCATGATATAGACAAGCATGTTCTCCTCTCTCTCTGTCTCTCCTTCTCACTCAACTCAGTTTCATTCTACTACTACTGAGTTGATGCACTGCTCACACGCACCCATACATAACCACATGTACCAACAATGCTTTTATAATGTAAATTGGATTAGAGTTAGAAATGAAAATATGAGAAGCCAAAAAGGCAAGACACTCCCAGACAAATTACTTGTTTCAATTTATTTCTCTCATATAAATTTTGCATCAAAATGAAACATGAATGGAGCTGAAGGAATAAATTGAGGCAATTGGCCGGCTGCCATAACTTCAGACAAATTATGTGGAAATAAAGGAAAATGAGAGTCAGTCAGTAGTTGTCTTAACTAAAGCTCAAGTCAAGTCAAGTCAAGATAAGAGTGAGAGAGAGAGGAAGAGACTAGGGCAGGGCCAGTACGACCAACCCATTCTCTCAATGCGTGTATGTATGTGATCGCTGAAACAAGCAATAGAAGAGGAGGAGCTCCTTTTTAACAAATCGATCAGTGGATTTTTCATTACAAAACAATTCGAAACGTCAAATCTATTTTGGCACACGGGGTTGAATTGAATTAGCAGGTGACAAAGTAACAGAGAGAAGATAAGAAATTAGATAATTATTTCCATTTTCGACGTATTGGCGGGGGGCTATATGATGGTTGGTGGTGGTGATGGTGTTGGTGGTAAAAGACGAAAAAGGAGAAGAAGACGAAAAAAAAAAGAAAAAAAGAAAAAAAAAGAAAATCGGCCTATGCTGCTATTGATTGCTCAACCGGTTCGCAGGACTCTGCGCATGTGTGGCTGCATGTAATAGGCAAGGCAGACATATTAAAAAAAAATAATAATTCCCCTCTCTCTTTCATTTTTTTTATTTCGACATCTTTCTTGCCCTCTCCTTTTTTGTATCAATGGAGTGCATTACTGTGTCTTTGTGCATCACTCTCTATCTCTGACTGTCTCTTTCTCTCTCATCATTTCAATCTGATTTCACACTCTCTCACACACTCACACCCTATATGGAAGATAATGTGCATATAACTAATTTCGAAATAACCATAAAATCATGATTTGCTAAGTAACTTTATGAAAAATTTTAGTGCCAGTTTTCTAATTCAACGAAATGTAATGTTGTTAATGTGGCTAATAGATGCAGACCCTTGATAGTCTCATTGCACAATACATAAGAGAGGGACACATATACATAGATAGAGAGAGAGAGAGAGAGGTAAAGAGCTATAGAAAGAGAGACAGAGAAAGAGAGAGAGTGAAATGAAAAGACAAGCACACATTCAAAGGGATTAAGGCTCGAGACTGAGGAGCAACAAGAATGTGTTAGGATTGGCCAAAGCACATGCCAACACATGATATGCACAGAAGGAATTTGTCTGAAACAAGACTCAACTTGTTCGCATTTTTTTCTTCTTCTTTTTTCTTTTTTTTATTTCACAAAAGGTCGTTCATAAAAACGAATTTGTTGTATAAGAGCGTTGTTGAAAGAGGGAAAATGCAATTGCATTGTGTTGCGTGAGCGATTCTGTATTGTAACTGTTTGAACATCAAATCTACAGAATTTCACAAGAGTTATGTGAGAAAGAAAAACTTCAGCACAGAGACAGGGCAAATTCGAAAAATGGAAAGATCGTCTATGATGATGATGATGAGAATGAGAATGGTAGTAGTAGTAGTAGTGGTGGTTGGGAATATATGGGTGTAGGCAGTTGTGAAGATTAATATAAAGAACAAGAAGATGGAAAAGACAAAGTTGAAAAAAAAATTAAAATGTTAAGGAAATGATGATATGGCATGCTTTGGCCAAAACGTCACAAAAAAGAAGTGTTTAAGAGTAATTGATAACGACATCCAATTAAAAAAGACTTCATAACGCAGTCAATCAGACCAGTGATTGGAAAGAAAATGCAAAAACGCATGTACGGCGCGGGTGGTGAAGAGGGGGGGGGGTAAGGAAAGAGAGCTGGTTGGTTGATAGGTGAGCGAACGGTAGGTAATGAAGTGATAAATAAGAACATACATAACACAATGGATAACGTGAAGAGTGTAATAGAACTTACAGCAGCAGTCTAAACCGGCTCCGACCGGTCAAAAGGCTAAAATTGAAAAAAGATAGGTGACAAATGAAAAGCAGACCTATCATCTTCATTAGCTGATTCTCTCAATTACACTTTTGGAGAAGAAACAATTAAGTTTAGCGAAATAATTAGATCTGACTTCACGGCTATCGATCTTTTTTACTTTTTTTTTTTGTGTGTGTGTATTGGATCCACGTGATGCAATAGGAATGAAACTACGACTTGAAGAGAAAGAAGAGTTGATGGAGGGGTAGAAAGGGCTAGTAGTAGTACTACGTGGGTATAAGAGAGCGAGCGGCTGAGTTTCATTAATGACTAACATTAACTTAATCGATTCAATTCTGTCTTTTTTTTGATTGTATTCACACATATTATGGTAACAATCTTTATCTTTCTCAACAGCAGACAGGAAATATGAAAAGAACTTTTCTCAAAAAGTGATAGATGAAAGAGAGCGTGGAGACTGTTAGTCATATGGTAACACATACGCACACACATACATACACACACACAGCACGTATACCACACATGAGTGTCTCTGTCTGAAAAACGAATAAGCTCATAAAACATGGAAATTGTTTTGAAGCATAAACTCTGAACCATATCATATAAACACATAATACTGGCAAAAGAATGCTGAAAGGTAGACGACAACGAAAGCACAGGAAGATGGGTAAACGATGACAACGAGAGAGAAAGAAAGAGACGGGGGAATGCGCTAGGAGGACGACGGTGGGGAAAAGAAGAAGAAAGAAAACGAAATTAACAAACATAACATCTTATTTATATTTCTTTTATATGACAAATAGATTAAATCAAAATATATTGGTTTAAATAGTTTGTTAAAGCCTTTGGAATCAACTTCAATAATACATAGAAATGAATGCAAACCGTTTTGTACGTATTATTTTGACCTGTTTGTCAATTGTGTTGAGAATAGAAGGGGGGGGGGAGTAAGAAGGAGAAGAAGAATTCACTTCTTCTTCTTCTACTGTCTGTGACGAAATAACAGACAGCCAAAGGACAACACATGCATACACACACAACACATACACACACAATTGTATAATCGATGATTAATTTGTTCAAAAAAAAAGAAAAGAGAGAGAGAGAGAGAGAGAGAGAGTAGCATATCAAGATTCATGAATGAACTTGATGATGATGATGAAGACACCAAAACTGAATGATTGAAAAGAGAATGAAAACGATCGCTACTTTATTCCATTTGTTTATCAAATCACACACATACCCATACACATACACATAGAGAGAGAGGGAGAGAGAGAGAGAGAAAGACATTATTATAAATTTTCGTGTGAAATAAACGATGAAATGCTTGGTGTGGGATAAAAACTAAACCAGAAACGTCAATCAATGATGATGATAACATTCAGAAACTGTATATGTTCTTCCTATTTGAACTTTGAAAATAAAAAAAAAAAGAAAAAAACGGAGAAGAACAAATGGGCGCCAATAAAGAGTTTAAAAGAGCTCATGCACTTTGTATAAGCTTTAGCATTGTGAATGGCAAATGCTAATTTCGAAATGATCAGTTAGTGCCACGTATAGAGGACACTACCGTTTAGGGACAAACGAATACAAATGAAATGCATATGTATGTATGTATATGGAGTAGAGGGGTGGTTGGTGTTGGTGGCTAGCGATGGTGGTAGTGGAAGAAAGGAAAAAATTGAAATTCAGCAAGATGGCATAGCAATGAGGCAACATAGTGAGGGTACAATGAAGATTTCTATTGTATGCAGCAGCTCACTACCTCCCTTCAATTTATACATCTATGTATAAATATCTATATATGGATATACAGATTGAAGAGAGGGAGAATGAGCTGAGAATGATGATGATGACGTATGTAGGCTGTAGCTGTCTTTTTGAAAGATTTTCTCAATTGGCTCAAACATCATATTCTTAGCTATAACCATATACACACGCACATTAACACTAAACATGCTGTTATTGAGAAAGAACATAGTTTGAATGGAAAAAAAGATTACGGTAGTTCGGAAAAAAAAAGTTGGCGAACATGTGCATGAAGTCGTTGTTATCAAGGTGTTAATAAGGAAGATATGAATGTCGTTTGCTGGAAAAAGAATGAGCTAGAATGCAAAACATATACTGATTTCGTCATTATTCTCAAGAAAGCAACGTCGCTTACATGAAAAAGTTTTTTATTAGCTTTTCCCATTTGCTCTCTTAACCCCCCTCCCCTCCCCTTCTTTCGTTTGTTGCCCCCTCACTGCATTCTATCATTAGTACTGATTATCATTTGCTTTCTCAGTCTCAGAATTGCAATATATTCGGATACGTACTGATAAAGAGGGAAAAGGGAGAGCAGAAGAAACATATCGTTGCATGATTGTATGGAAATTGTCTTTGTAGGCCGCATATGTGCAAATGTGAACATGCAGAAGTAATGGCCTCACTGACCTTTTGTAGATTATAAAACTTTCTTCTAAATATTGGAAGGAGGTTCTGTTAGTTTAGCTGATAGGTGACCTATCACTTAGTTATCATTTGGACAAATGGTTACTTGTAAGTCCGTCTCTTACAGAATCACCTCCGTTTGCCCTTGCAATCTCTTGATTTTTATATTTTTTCCCCATTCTCCTCTTCTCCTTCTCCTATTCCTTTCACTTGTCCATATGAGGTATAAGGCTTGAAATCAATTAGCAGCTTCGTTTGTATGCTTTTCATAGTTCTTGATCAGCCAAGAAGACTTTGATTGTTTCTATAATCAAATCATCTGTTATTGACACGGATAGTCCGTAGATGTTCGTTTATAGCCTTCCTTATGTAAAAGACCTTTGAAATATTTGCTTAAAAACCTAGTCATCCTTAATAGGTTTTCAACGCTTCTCAGACTATACCATCCTATTAGGGCTGGCAGCTTGCTCTCTCTCTCGTCCTCTTCCTTCTTCTCTCTCTATCTCAGTTCCTAATCATAAATCTTATTCTTAGCTAATGTACAGCTCCAAGCGGTAAACTATTGCGTTATCCTTTCTTCCAGCTTCAATAGATTACTTGCCAGCTATTACTGAGCACTCTTCTCTCTCTCTCTCTCCAACTAGATCACATCTCTTATACTACCGTAATCCGTATGCTCCCCTCAAAATTGGGTTATTTTTCTTTTAATACTCAATGGGACTCAGTTTTTTTAGTTTTCCCCCCTCATGAAATTCTTTGCACGTAAACGTCTTTACATATGAGAAGCTCGTAAAGTTTGTGGATAACTCCAGGAAGAAGCTTATAGTTTAAACAAAGCCGGAATGACCATAAACGGATATGAGGTATAGACACACATTGGAAATTGCAAATGAATCATTGCTTTATGAGGCGGGTCAGGTTCTTAACTGTAACTAACATTCTTTGAGTCGTAAGAAATCGTGAGCTCAACGAAACAATCGTGGAGTGAGTGAGAGAGAGATAGATGATCACTAGTCTCTCTCTCTGCTTCTCTCTCTTTTATACTTCTTGAAGCGTTACACTTTCTGCGCAGACTGTTGTTGTTGTTTTTTGAACTGTTAGGACATATATGTTTTCGTCTGCTTATTACTCAAGCTTAGAAGTCATGTTGATCAAATGGTTATCAAGACAAACTATTCTTCCAACTAGTTCATTCTATCTCTACTGTATGTCTTGTATACATATGTATGTACAAGTCAAGAAGCTTTATAACCATATTTTCGGTTACTACTATACTGTAGACTATTAGCTTACAGAACTGCCGACTTCGGTTTAAGTACAAGACTGACAAGGAAAAACAATCAGTTGAAGTCTATGAAAGGTTTTTCTCACTTGTCACATGGCATACCTCTATTGCTTCTAACGTGATCATCATTTCATATTTCCTCTCCTTCTCTCTCACTTTCTCTCTCTGTGCGGAGTGTTCCAATGAGTTATAGAGTGATAACCATGCATGACATCATGTCTGATGAATTCCACTTTCTTCGCCTTAATGCTCATTACAAGAATATGTAACTTATCTACATCCGCCTAGGTAATACGCACATGCATTCTTTCGAAGTGGGAGAGGAAGTGAGAGAGAAAGAGAGAAAGAGCGGAAGGTAAAGAGATATCTAAAGAGAGAGAGAGAAAGAGAGAGGGAGGGGTGAACAAAGAGAGCGAAAAAATGAATTTTCCCAGAAAAAAGGGGAGAAGCTCCTTGATAAGATGCAAAACCACGATAAATTCGAATAAAGTTGAAAGTTGACTCATCATAAGTACAATAAAATTCAAATAAAATGTATGATCCTAGATGGACACGATTTCAAGTGATTAGCTTGTATCAGTACTTCCTTCGTCTACTCTGTTAGCTTGGGGTGAGGTTGAAAACCTTTTTTTCTTTTTTTTTCATTGATTCTGAAGTGGATGGTAGCTTATCATGTTGCACTACTCTGCATTTCAAAACATTATGAACATCCTAAAAGGAAAAACCAAATTCTACCCTGCTTCACCTCCACCCCTCTTTTCTCTTTTTCTTTGTTTTGAGCTGAAGTTCTGCAGCTTTTCCTGCTTTCTGCCTTTCCAACCCTCACATACCATCTTCTTGGTCTTCCTTCTTCCGCCTCTCATATTCGTCTCAAACCATACTTCCATGAATGTATCTCTCACATATACATTCTCTCTAACTCTTTCTATACATCTAACAATGATGATAGCAATGATACAGACACACATACCGTAGACGATGTCGTGTATGCTGTAGAGTTGAAGCATAGTATGTGACATACCGTATGACATAAGATGTCAAGCCACATCTGTTATCTCTTGCCCATTTGACACGAAAAATGATTAAATTCGTTGAAAATGAGAATTGACTACACAGAGAGAGAGAGAGAAAGTGGTAAAGAGAGAGAGCGAGATAGATAGAGAGAGAGAACCTCTTCTCAAGCAATGTCTAACCCCAATTATGGAATTGCTTATTAATAATATCAAATATTTAAACTTTTTCCAATAAATGTATAGATTATTTGCTTGCTCCAACTAGATTGATAATCTATCAAACACACACATATTTTCTCCTTTTTCATCACATTGTTATGTCTTGCAAGCTTCTTCTTCTTCTTTTTCGTATTCTTCTTCCTCTTCTGAATGACCTGAACCCTTTCATTCCATTTATAGATGACATCACCTGCACAGTTTTTAACCGTTTATCCGGATTGCGTACTATTCTGTCAACCACAAGGCGAACCTTTTCCTGTTTATGAGCGATTGGCAAGAAAGTGTAGTACAGTACTTGACAGTCTCATGAATACACGAGAGTTCCAGGTAATTCCATATCTTTCATAGTTATTCAAAAAATGATTTATTTTCTTTTTCCTTCTCTCTCACTCTTCTTACGATGACGTATATCACCGAATCATCTGAAATTGCTTTTTGATAATCACTTTCTCTTTTGGGTGGTGTTTAGAGACTCAAGAAAAGATGCACATGCTTATGCCGTAATTAGAATTTTGTAGTTCAAAGTTCTAGCTAGCTTCACGTGATTCACGTGAAATCATCATTTCATGATTACAGACGCTGTTGATCCGGTTGTGTTTGAACTAAACATTTCAAATAAAACAACACAAAATATTTGAGTTGTTTCGAAATATTAAAACATCAAGAGTAATAGAAAGCGAAAGTTGGGAGGAGAGTAGGTGTGTCTTAGACAGATAGAGAGAGAGGAAAAGGAGGAGCGAGTTAGAGAGAGGCAAGGTATACAAACGAAAAGGGTTTTTCCTATTTGTTATCAACTTTGCTAACGATGGATATCTCAATGAGTAAGTCTAATGAGTGGTAGGCAGGAAGCGGTTTTCGGTGATGAAAGCTACAGATGAATCAGCTTTACATTTTTGGAATTACCATGAAGAGAATGATTACGAGTCATTAAAGTACAAAGTAACTCTTACAAGATGCTCTTGATATGGTGTGGTGTGTAGTTAGTAGTAGTGATGAGTCTAATAAGATTCTCAACCTTTGAAAGCAATCATAATGATATGATGTTGAACTATGAAGGAATGTGTTATCGCTATTCAAATTGCGCTTATAACAATCTCAGATAATCATCGAATGGTTCTTGTCTACCCTTGTCCAAATAACTCGGTAATGAACAAACCGCCTACAAAGGAGTTAGTCATCTATTTTAAATTCTTCACTTCTATTTTTGGAACTACACTTTATCATTTTGAAAGATAAAAATGGCTTATTAAGAGGATACAGTAGTGATTTCCTCACAGTTCGAGGGGTTTCTCTCTCTCCCCTCTATCATCACTATATGTTGTTCACGTGATTTCCGGTGGAAATTTTAAGAATATAAGCATCGATGCTATCAGTTCTCGACCAACTCCTTCTCAGCTCTCAACCAGTCAACTCTTCTGAGCTTTTTCTTGATTCTCTTCTTTCTGTCTATTATTTTCATATAGTTATACATTGGACATGCCTTGCCTTTAAACTAGACTCTGGTGTTCATTCAATTCTAATCTTTCCATTATAGGAACGCCGTGTTCTACATCTAAATCTTAATTCACCTAACAGTAATACTTGTCTACGTAAAGCTCTTGAATATACTGCTACAGGAGAACTTAACTTCCAAGACTGCACCATTGAACAGGTATGTTACAGTCCATCCCTTACCCACACACACACACACAAACCATATACACACACCATATACTCCTAACCACCTACATACATGCACCTTATATGTTTAAGTGTAAAGGAATCCTCTTGAAATGTATGATAAAGTACATTATTCAAGAAATATTAAATTTCCTAATGTTTAAACTAGACCTCTTCATTTCCTTATCAAGATATTTCTTACTAAACGACCACAAAACGCCTCTTCTCCCAAACATTTCTCTTACTGACATAAAAACTTCGACACTAACTAATATTTATTTCAGATGACTTCACTCGTTGAGGAGTTAGATATGAACGATCTTCGAAATAAAATGAAAATTCCGGCTCCACAGCCTGGTATACCAGCATCTATGATACCATATCATCATGCATATGATCTTGCAGTTGCCTTACCAGCTTTCTTTACCAATCCCACCATAGGACATAATCATCAACAACAGTTAAGCATTCTCAATGCTCTTCAATGCTATTATGCCTATCAAATCGTAAGACAGATTCATCTTGTTAACTATATGTATATCTTTCCTTATTTAGTTACTGAAAAACAATGGAGCACCAAGTGTCGATCTAGTTACTGAAGACAAGGTAACGAAAAGGAAATCACGAGACCGTAAGCCTTCTAACTCCGCTGACGTTGACGAGCCATATGATAATATGGGCGACGTGATAATTCCAAGTACAGATAACGAGGGTAAATATTTTTTATTCGGAATAATTAACTTTTTTTTGTTTTTGTAGGATGGTGTCGAAACAAAAAATACATTGAGAAGACTGAGACTGGCTTCATGTGTACTGTTTGTAAGAAAGTTTATGGAAGATATAACTCTGTGTCATACCATGTAACCATCTATCACAGAAATCCTCCCATCAAGTAAGCGTTCAGACAATCCAACCTCTCCTCATTCATATCCATTTCCAGATGCGACATTTCTGGATGTCAATTCACTACCCGAGAAGCTCGTTACATTCATTTCCACAAATACTACAGACATAGCATCCCCCTGCCAGTAACAATTGATCAAGGTACTTTGATCTATCTATACGAAACAGTTTTCTATGATTTATTCATTTTAGGAACTCGTAAGTGTCAGTACTGTCGTCATGTGGCGAAATCACCGGCAATGTTGGAAAAGCATATCAAACGACACGCCAACATTGATTTACACAAGTGAGTGTTCTTCTAGTAAAAAAGATCGTAAAAAGGGAAAGAGAAAGTCATTTTCGTTATCTTTACAAGTTTGAGTTTGTATAGTGAAATCTCTGTCCATTTCATGGAAAGACTTTCCCCTCTTATCTCTTTATTTTTTCGGTCTGTCCTCCTGCTATTGTTGAAGACAGACGAAAGTATTATCGAATTGATAATTGACTGTCTCTCTCTCTTTCTCTCTCTTTCTCTCTCTCTATAAAATCATTTCGAGAAAATAGAAATTATATGAAAATTTGATAAGCAATCATACGTCCACTAATGCTTATACTGTTCAGAAACGATGATTCTGATAGAACTCCGGGTCCAGAAGATGAATCATATGGAAGAGAACGAACTGTGTCTCAACTTGGAGCTGGTGTTGAAAGCATGGATGTCGATGTAACTACAACAAAGCCCAGAGCTCAAACTCTGTGAATATAATCGTCATAGTATCTACGACCTTATCACCTACATACCATCATAACGTTTATGCTTAAAAAAGTCATTCTGTTCTCACTTCCTCTAATGGCATAACCTTATACACTTTGATATCTGAAAACCCCTAATAGTATTTTTCAATTACTTTTTACGTCTTTCTGACTACACCGCTGTAAATAACTTATAACATATAATTAGTATTAGAATTTGTACATATTGTATACAAACCTCAACTTACTGCCGTTATAATGTGCATATAATTATTATTTTTCATTTTTTTTTTGTATTGAATATCAGTTGAACGATAAATGCCGCATAGAATTCCTATACATCAATGACTTTTCTTGTTTTTCGATGAACAACCGCTCATAGCGCCTCCAATTAGAAAATAAAAAGTTCCTCACGTCGAACATCACGTCATTCACGTGTTGAAAATATTCAAACGCAGCTTCTTGGTAAATAATCTCTTATCAATCTTTTTTTGTAACTATTTTTTCGTTCACCTTATCAAATCATGTGTTCAGATCTCTGTAAAAACAGAATATCCTCAATAGCTAGCAGACCATAAATGACTGATACGAATTGGCAATTGCTCACAAGAATCAAACAACCAAGACGAAAACTTTGGAAATCATGTGAGCTTCGAAGTATTGTTTCAATGATTCAACCGAAACCTGAACAACATGAGGGCGAGATAGTGGGTGATATGGGAAAAGCACAAAGTACAGCAATATTGGAACATATTTATTGGCGTCAAAGGAACATGACAAATTACTAAAACAAATAATAATAAAATTATAGTAAATGGAATTGTGATTCAACAAATCAACAAATAAGCTTATTTGTTCTTTCCTCCACGCTCCTTCACTTGAACCGTTACTAATGAATGATTGTTCAGATTGTAGAACGCCAGACTTGACTGGTCTTTTAAGAAGAAACCCTGTAAAGTGATAGCTTGAGTAAACGCATTGAACAATCATTACTTACATCGAAGTTTAGTTTTTGCTTGGCTATTGGCATGTTTGTCAGTTCTTGAATTCTTTGCTTCAGTTCTCCTATCTGCAAAAATTGGATAATACACGTGTTCTTAAAGAACAAAGTCTTACGGAGTTTGTGATATCTATTTGCAGGGCTATGATATTTCCGTCAAAGCCGAGATCAGGAGCTTTAGGAAGCTGGATGCGGAGATCTACGTTACCAGAAACTTTCTCGAGCCAAGAACTTTCAGGTTCTAGGTCTTCTTCAGTTTTTTGCCGTTTAGCTGGTGGACCGTCATTCATCTATGGAAACAGTTAACAACAAGAATATACTAAACAATTACCGGTGGAGGTGCATGTGTTGGTGCGGGAATTGATGCTTGTGGACGAGGTACAGGAGCTCGTTGAGGTATGGGGATAGCGGAAGCGCTTGGTGGAGGCTGAAAAGGAGCATCATGAATCTCAAAAAAATGTTCTGTCATACAGGTTTAGGAATAGGCTGAGCACCGATTCGTTCTTTTGATGGATCGGGAATATAACCGTGTTGACGTTGAATTTCATGGATCTGTTGATCTGCAAACAAAGACAATGAAATCAATTCTTAACTGATATCTACCTAGAGTGACTTGATTTTGGACACGTTGAGTGTGCATTTCACGAGTCTCTTCAGATCCATCCCAAATATGCTGAGAAAAGAAACACATATAAATATAGGTCGTGGAGTTCTTACTTTAGTATTAATAGGAGCTTGTTCCTCTTCACCCAATTTTCGTCCAATGACTGTCTGTTCTGCTCCAGCAGCTCCAACACCGAAAATATCGGAACGACGTTCGGCGAAGCTGAGAGAAAAAAAAGTTAAGATTTGTACCCAATATGCGAATATTACTTTCCAAGATTACGACTGATATCAGCTCCAGGAGCAAGCACAGGTTCATCGCTAGCACGATCACTGGCAAAGCGATCTCTACCCTCGAGATATTGTGAATCGACGGTATTGTATCTATAAGCTCGTTGAATAGAAACACTAAGTGAACACTATTTATATACCTGACATGTTCTTCCAATTTGTCTGTTGGAACTCTTTCTCCAGTAAGAGGAGATATAAGATATTTCTCTCCAGCACGTTTCTGTTTGTGCATAGCTGTAAACGATTGCAAGTAAGAAGGAACAATATTCATATGACTCACTCTTTGGATCGTAATCTCTGACGATGATATCCTTCTGCTTTGAAGGTGGGAGAGGAGCAGCGAATTCTGTAGGTGTTGGGCGCATGACTTCTGGTTGATGAGACTAAAAAGAATTGTGAAAGAGATAGATAGGTTAATAACGTACATCCGACTTGTGCTCATCATCGTCACTGTCTGATTCTTCCATGTCCATTTCAACTGCTTCACCAGCAGTCTTATTCATTTCTTGTCTCTGTTCCAAGAGGATTCTAGCACCAACATCTGATGGGGTGCAAAGAGCAGGAAGGTTAGCTGAAACAAAAGTTGAGGAAAAACAGGAGAAAACAGATCTACCATTATCACCAGGTTGGAAGTCAACAGTCTGAACAACAACGAAATCATGCCAATCGATGGCAGCATAAGCCAATCGTTCCTGAGGAGACAAACGAAATATAAAAGAGAATAATATGAAGCTATTACCTTCTCAGCTTCTTTCTCTTCCTTATCTTTGAGAGTTTTCTGATGTTTTTCCCAGGCAACACGATATTTTATATCTTCCATCAACCTTTTGTTGCTGCTTTTCTCTGTGGAGAGAGTATCAAGGATATTGTTAGGAGGAATGATAACCTGAATTAAGAATTCAAAAATATTTCGAATCAACTCTCTCCCTCTCACCTTTGTATACTGTTCAACCAATTTAGTAAAATAACTGAAATTGGAATGGGCCGGTTTCAAGAAATCAAACTGATAGTTTCTTGCCTCACGGGTCATGACTTGTGTGAGGAACTGTCTTCCGTTCTTAGCGACGAAAATCGCAGTTGTTCTAATTAAATCCCTTCAAACATAAATATAAATAAAAAGTTTGAGATAGAAAGGATTTACAAGTCGAAAGCGTTGATAGTTGCAGGATCAGCACTGAACTCAAACGCTGGTGGAGGTTTGGTAGGGACAAACTCAGCCTTCTTGATGGCTTCCTTAACGGCATCAGGAACGATTGGCTTAGGAACGTAAGTTTCTACTTTACCCTCTTGACAATCTCTAATCTGTATGACAAGAATAAGATTAAGTTAATGGAATAGATGCATGTTAATCACCTTGAGACGATAATAAGCGTGGTATGGATCTGTAGGACTCAAGAAACTGAATTTGGCACTGTTCGCTTCTTTTTCACAGATTCTGTTCTCGAATGCAACTCCATTTCTAGCCACGAAAGATGCAGTTTTATCAACGACGGCTCAAAAGGAAGAAGTTAGAGGAAGTAAGGAGGGATGTTTTGATACCTCTGATATCTGGGGGAGGAAAGATAAGACCAATGATGCTTTTCCCACTGAGAGAAGGCTCATTGTTCATGGAGTCTTCTTCCCGTTTAGAAACTACCGGAGCCAACACCATTTTGATGGTCTAAACTTGATTAGTGTTCAATAATATACAAATAAACATAAATTAACGCAATATAAAGCTGCTCAAGATATTTAAACGAAAAAACTCTGAGTACGCCAAAGACGGCCTTGCGCATTTCGAGTGTGGTGGCGCTTTTGAGAGTATTCATTTGAATTAGACAGCTTCTCAGTTTTTTTTTCATTTTCTGGGTATGAAATTGGATTAGAGTAACAAAAAATGGATAGAAAGCTTAAATCTGATGAACAATGGTTCATATCACCCAAAATTATTTTGAAAGATTTTTTAGAAGAGGCATGGCAAGCAGATCTCAACTTGCGAAGTAAGTTTTTGCGAAGCTGATGACTGACGAAGATTTCTCTTCAGATTCCCTTGGAAGACAAGCTTTGAATGTGCTGGTGAAAGAAGAAGAGTATCATCCAATCCAATTGCAACATGACTTCGCCAAATATACTGGTTGCTCTGACAAAGCTGCGAAACTTATTTTTGAGAGCAATATATCGTGAGTGATGGTCTAGTAAAGCTCCAGTGTACATTTGTCTACTCAGGATCGACAATTTACTAGATGGAGACACTACAACAAAGTCTTACGATGATGATATGCAAGAAGATATACAAGCTAATCTAAGGCCGGACAAAATCCGAGTTCACAGGTTTCGTTTCGGAAATGTCTCTCGTTGTTACAGTCTCCCGTTTCAGTTACGTAGCCAACCATTGGAAGACAATGCAAAACCCTCAGAAGAAGTCAAATTATCTGAGAACCATGAAATACGATAAATATGAAGATTATGCAGCAGGGGTAAGCGACTCTCACGGTGTCTCTGATTTGAATTTGAATTTCAGCTAAGAAGAGAAATGCCTGTGTTTAATCATTTGTGCAGCAAGGATATAGTTATTACTGTCAGTGCTCTCGTTCCTAATAATAAAATTTTATCCCACGCAGAGAGTCGGAGCAGCCGAATCGTAAGTTCCATCCGTTCACTCAGTTTCTGAACTGACTTTCAGATGCAACCCAGTTCTAAATTTATCCTACGAGGAGACAGTACTTTAGAAAGTTTGAAAAAACAGCTTGTGAGTTGTTTAGTCCTTGTTCGATCGTTACTTGTAGCGTTTCAGAAATGTGTTAGTGATATGATTGTCCCATTAGAAGAGGGGAAAGAGTTGGAGCCCTATGATATGCAATATTCGACTATGATGCAGTACCCTTCCTCCTTCATTTTTATAGATGACTGTTTTTATGTTGATTTATCTAATCCTGCATGTGAGGATATCTCTGAGTTAGTTGACTCATCCTCTATATGTCAAATCTTCTTATTTCTAGACCAATACGAGAATTCATGGCCAGGAAGAAATGTTTTGACAAAGTTACTCATAAACCTATGGCTGGAGTTAAAATAATTGATTTAAAACTAAGGTGTGTTGTCTGATATGTATCTTCAAGCTGTGATTGTTTCAGACTTGGTCAACCCTATGTATTCCAACATTCGGGTACATGTGAACACCTTCTGATATTCCACGATCTCCGTTTGTTGCATAAGTCTGATGAGCAGGTATGGGTTATGAAAACTTTGTTCATATCAATGTCTCTTCTAGGACATTAATAAGTATCCTTTATTAGCCTATGAGAAAGGTGGTGATGCGAGATGTGCAGGATGCAAGCAGAACTACGCCACGTATGTCCTCGATTTTTAAATTTATGCAATTGAGCTTTTAGGTATCGCGTGGAAGAGTGTGAGCGTCTACCTGCCCCGTCTGTGCTATTCTGCGATGAATGTTTCGCAGAGTTCAACTTCTCTCATGGAGTCAAAATTGGATCATTCCGAGCTTACCCTTACTATCAGATCAATAGAATTCTATTTGTTTAATACATCTTGGTACCTTTTCATTTTGTTTATTTTTGTAAATAGTCATTATACATGCTGATGTTGTGTCCATTCAAAAAGACTTTTTATAACTCATAGTCGTTCACTCAAGGCAATCGTAATGCGTTCACATATCTCCATCAGCTTTTGAGACTCAACAGTTGAGATATCTTTTCAGATGTTCTCGAACGATGACCCCATAATTGTGAATGAGTTGATTCTCATCCAATATCCTGGGATAATCAAGAATCTTGAGAAAGGTTTAGAAACCATGGGTGGTTTAGCCCAAATGAGCCAAGTTAGTTTCTTCTTGAGAAACACCTTCCGATAAGGTTAGATCTTCAGAATCACTTTTCTGGTCGAACTATTGAACTAAGACACACACCTGATAATCCGTATACGAGTTGTTTAATAGCTGATAGAAAAATGGATTCGAAGGTTCAGTCATTCTAATGAGGCATCTTTCATCTCTCTTCTGTAGATTACTTCTGGAACATTAAGACTAGTTTTGAAAGTACGGAGGAAGAAGAAGAATCCCAACCACGTGGAAAGTCACTGTCTAGGTTTAGTACGTTTGCGATGACTTCTTTGTAGCTCAACGTTTGCTTTAAGGTAACTATGGTGTATGATTTCGACTCCATGTGTGATTTCCAATATTTACCTGTAAAGAAAAGACTTAACACAGATATATATGAAGACTTGATTCCGAGACTCATTCCAACAGATCTACCTTCTGCTTTATGCTGGTGAGCTCGAATTGAGTTAACTACTGAAACTCACTGATCTATTGTAGGTGGGAACGACAAGATAAAACCCCAGGATATACGCAACTATTCTTGCCTCCTTATCAGTTCAGTCGGTATGCATGTTTACGGGGTTCTCTTGTTGATAGAAAGTGTTTCTAGATACACTACGCCTTCGAGTAAAATACTACACAGAGAAACTGATCTCAGCGTAGACAAGACGAAAAAGAAAATTGGGCACGGTCAAAGTATGTTTGAAAACATTGAAAGTCCTCAATCACATATTTTTCTAGATTTGCGTGTGGAGAGAAAAGCTTTGTCTATCAATGTCCATGCAGAGGACGATTTTCCCAAAGAGCCAACTGAAGATGCAATCAACGACGCCAATTTCAGGTAAGCTATAAGTTCATTCACATTCGATTATCTTGTAAGTTCAGATGTAAGAATGAAGAGCCACACAAGATTCTGGAGCGGATATTCAGTGAACGACCTATGTGGACTCGTGTTGCCATACAGTATAAGTCATCCCTCGATGATAACCTCATAAAGTTTGGAATACTTTTTGATTCCAAGTCTTATCATTTGCAGGTCACTTTTACAAAAATATGCCTTTTACATAGCCTCTGGACCTTGGGGTCGGTTATGGTGTAAGTTTGGCTATGATCCAAGAACTGATCCGCTAGCTAAACGTTATCAAAGTTTGATGGTTACATTCCGGTGTGCGCTCTTTAATCTCGAAAATCTCATTTATAACCTGACAGACAACATACTAAGATTCCGGAGAGACAGCGGTTGAAAGTTTCGACTGAACGATCTGGATTCTCTGAAATTGAACCTATAAATTACGTTTACCAACCAGGTACTAGTCCTATCGAGAACGTGTAGGAGAACAATTTCCTGCTTAGGTAAACTACCCCGAGTTCGTCAAATGTGGTACAGTCTATGCGACATTGAGTTGCCACTAACTGAGCTTTTGCTGAAAAAAGATTACAGTAATGCCTCTGATGTTGGTACGAAAGGCTGGATCAACAGCGTAAGAAAATTTAAAAGAAAATTGTAATTTCTACTGTTCAGGAAGCTCTCGAAGAGTTACGTGAGTTGGTCAAAGAAGACGTGCAGAAAACTAGTAAAGAACTTGACATTGTTGAAGATCAAGAACTAAGCGACGACATGTAAAAACTGCTTTATTATTAATTTTTCAACAACTGATATATTATATCATAAACTTCATTCATATCCGAGAATTGGTGACAACCACCTCTCAGTTTCTTCTTCTGTCCAATTTCTTCTTCGCGCATAATCAACAACTTGATCTTTGTCTATCTTTCCGACCACGAAATATTCACTCTTGGGATTTGCAAAACAAAGAGCGGAGACTGAAGCTGCTGGCAACATAGCCAAGTGCTCAGTTAAAACAAGTCCCAAGTCAGTAGGCTAAGAAACAGAAAATTCTTGAAACTCTCAAAGAATAAGTTACCTGTAATAAGTCCCATAGTGTGCGTTTTTCATTATGATCAGGTTGTGTTGGATATCCAGGAGCTGGTCTGATACCCTCGTATTTAATAGAAAGGAGATCCTCAGGTGCTAAGTCCTACAATAAATTACCTTCTTCAAACATCAAAATCAAACAATATACCTCATTTTTAGAGTAACCCCAAGTTTCGATACGAATTTGGCGATGAAGATATTCAGCAAAAGCTTCAGCCAATCTGTCGGCCAAAGCCTGAACGAATTGTTGTTTTTCCAAAAAAAATTCAAAAATCCTACCTTGACCATGATACTGTGATAATCATCATGATCTTTCTCGAGCTGAGCACAGTATTTCTCAGCTCCTAAACCAGCGGTACAAGCAAACATTCCAATATAATCTTCAGCTTTTCCTACAAACAGATTCTTATGAGATTTCTAAAAGAAACGAATCACCATTGTTGAGAGGCTTTATGAAGTCACTAATACATAGATGAGGCTGATCATGTTCTCTGCCTGACTGTTGTCTTAATCCAAAGAAAGTCGCCTTCTTCTCACCATTTTCGTACAACTAAAGATGCATGTGTACTTGATGTAACATGAAAAAGTCTAAACCTCTATGTCGTCCCCAACAGATCCAGCTTCATAAAAGCCAAGAACTGCATTTGCTATGAGTATTTTTTCGTCAATAATTTTTTTGAGCCACACTTGTGCATCCTGAGAATAAAACGTAAAACACTCTTTCCAACTACTTATATACATCAAACACTTTCTTGGCTTCCTCACCCACATCTGCATCGTTGAAAATTCGAGGGTAAGATCTGAACAATATGCATTACAACATGAATAAAACAATAGTTTACCGGTTGGGATATTTACCACGTAATTGCCAAATATCGAAGAATGGCTTCCAATCAATGTATGGAATGAGGATGTTCAGATCCAGCTCTTTAATCTCTCGACGTCCAACAAATTGCGGCTTTGCTGTAAGTAAGGTAATTTGGGCCAGTTATAAGGTATGTTGATACTTGGTGTGAAGCTTTCCCATGTTATTTTCAATTTCTTGCCACGAGCTGCATCAAGAGCAGTGAATCTTCTGTCTTTAACAGAGTCAAGGTATTCTTGTCTGACCTAGATTGGTAAATGTGAGTTTAGATTAAAATTTTGTTTTTTACCTCTTCGTATTCTTCACGTGTGTCATTAATGAACTCCTCACGACATGCCAGATCGGATAATGAAGAGCACTAAAACTCGAATAGAATCTATGTAAATTTTGATTTCCCTACCACAACAACAGATTTACTAGCATCCAAACAATGCACCACGGGGAAACTATAACGTGGAGCGATCTTGACAGCTGTATGAGTTTTTGAGGTTGTAGCTCCACCTAAGAACATTTATGATAAGACTGAGAGAAAAACATGAAAAATACCGATCAAGAGAGGTATTTTCATGCCCAAACGTTGCATTTCTTTTGCTACGTGAACCATTTCATCAAGAGATGGAGTGATCAAACCAGAACATCCAACAAAGTCTGAAACGTCTGATTATTTCGATTCCCTGCTAGTGAATTCACCTGCTTTATGTTCAACGACAGCCTTCATGATGTTCTCACAAGGAACCATAACACCCATATCGATGACCTGTAAAGTTGAGTAGATGAATGGAACATGTATCAAATTTACCTTGAAGTTATTACAACCCAAAACAACAGCGACAATATTCTTGCCAATGTCGTGGACATCTCCTTTCACAGTAGCGAGTACAACTGTTCCTTGGTATGGACTCTACAAATTGCACAAAACTAAAGAACAGAAAAAGCGGAATTTTACCTCATCTTCGGCTAGACCTAGTAACTTAATGTTTTCTTCTCTTTCTTTATCCATGAACGGAATGAGATGGGCTACAGCTTTTTTCATAACACGAGCAGACTTAATAACCTAAAACTATCAGAAAGGTTAGTTGTTAATAATTTCTACAAACTTGAGGCAAGAACATTTTTCCTGCTCCGAACAGTTCTCCAACGACAGACATACCGTCCATCAAAGGTCTCTCAATAACGTTCAAAGGCCTAGGGTACTTGTCTGTATTTAGTCTAGCTTCTTCGGTGTCTTCTACGACATATGCATCAACCCCCTGCAATTACTTGTTGAAAACGAAGCTTCTTGAAATTCCTACCTTGACCAAAGCATACTTCAATCGTTCTTCGACATTGAAACTTCTCCATTCCTCTTCTTGCTCTTGTTTCTTGTCTCCCTTAACGGTTACTTGTTAACATCATGAAATGAGTTTTTCATTGTCAAACCTTCTTCAATCCAGCAGCTAAAACCAACATCTTCTCCGTGGCATCTGGATCTCTGTTGAAAATAAGATCTTCACAGAGTTGCAAGAGTTCCTGAGAAGATATTTGACTGTTAAAGCTGAGTGATATATCTTTTACCTTATCGATGTCTGTATACAAAGGTAAAGCACCGGCATTTACAATTCCCATGTCCAAACCAGCATCAATAGCATAGTAAAGAAAAACGGAGTGCATAGCTTCACGTACAGCCTGTCAGATAATATTATAAAACAGAATGGTATAACTCGATACCTCCATTCCTCTGAACGAAAAAGATACATTGGAAACTCCACCAGATACATGACATCCTGGAAGATTTTCCTGGAAAGAGATTTTGAGAATGCATCTTAACTGCTTATCTTACTCTGATTTGACGGCAGGCATCGATGAAATAAACGGCATAGTCAGAATGTTCCTCCATTCCTGTTCCGATGGTTAGAATGTTGGGATCGAAGATGATATCACATGGATTGAAGCCTACTACTTCGGTTAAAATCCTAATAAGGAATGATAAACGTTAGCTTGATTTGTAAATAAGTACCTGTAACTGCGCTCACAAATTTCAAATTTGCGCTCTGTTTCGGCGGCTTGTCCTTCTTCATCGAAGGCCATGACTACCACAGCAGCTCCATATCTCTTAACTAGACGAGCCTTCTTAATGAAAGCTTCTTCTCCTTCTTTCAGAGAGATTGAGTTGACAACACATTTTCCCTGATACGACTCTAGTCCAGCAATAATAACGGAGAAATCCGAAGAGTCGATGCAAACAGGTACCTTCAATATTATGGTTAAAAATAACAAGACGAATGGATAGAACCTTTGCAACGTCAGGCTCAGTGGTGAAAAGGCGGAGCAACTTGCTCATGGCATAGGGACCATCAAGTAAACCGTCATCCATATTTACATCAAGTATTTGTGCTCCATTTTCTACTTGGCTACGAGCAATGTCTACTGCTGTCTGAAAGAGAGAAAACGGTTTATCTGTTCTGTCACTAACTAACGTACTTCATAGTTTTCATTTTTGATTAAGTTACAGAAACGTCGAGATCCAGCGACGTTACATCGTTCTCCGATATTGATAAAGTTACTATGAGGGCCAACAGTCATGGGCTCCAACCCAGAGAGAAGCATAAGCCCTTCGTGAGGATTTGGAGGTGGAACACGAGGCTTAACACCTTTCACTGCATTGTACATAGCTCTGATGTGATCTGGGGTAGTACCACAACACCCTCCAACAATATTAATCTGAACAAGTCACAACATTCGAGAGTATAAAATTTTTAAGATTACTAGTCCATCCTCAGCAAACTGTCTCAAAACTTCGGCCATTTCTTCAGGAGTTTCATCGTATCCTCCGAGAGCATTAGGTAAACCTAAAACCAACGCATATGATTACAATTGGATTATGAATATAGCTATGCACAACCGCGTAGTTTCAAGTTTATGAGCAAAATGATTTCATTAGCACCGTGCACGGTTCACGTGAGCAGAAATTAGCATAAAAAGCGCGAAAAAATTCAAATTCTACCTGCATTGGGGTAACAAAGAATCAAAGTATCGGAGAAGTTTGACATTGCTTCAATGAACTGTCTCATATCCTTAGCTCCCAGAGCACAATTCAATCCAACAGCGACTGGCTCTCCCTGAAAACTTCCCCATATACCATGACTAATTAAGAAATGTTACTTGTTTAGTAGAAACTAAGAAAGCTTCTCCTGTTTGTCCGGACAAAGTTCTTCCAGACATATCAACGATGGTACCAGAAAGGAACACAGGTATTTCCATAACCTCTGAAAAGTGAAAATGAGAGTTGTTGCAGATTACCAGCTTACCTTCATCTTCGAATATTTGTCTGATAGCGAACAAAGCTGCTTTAGCATTGGCTGAATCGAAAACTGTCTCAACTAACAGAACATCTACACCGCCCTTCATTAAAGCTCTGGCTTGTTCAGCATAAGCAGTCACCAATTCTTGGAAAGCTGTAATAATATAGTTCGAATGGTTCTACGAAAAGCTTCAAACTCACTGATATTTCTGAACTCAGGCTTTTCGACTGATGGAGAAATAGACAAGGTCTTGTTGGTTGGTCCAATGGCTCCGCATACGAAACATCGTCGTCCTAGCATAAGTAAGTAGATGATGTGTGTTACTGTGAGATTTGTTACCTGTTTCCTTTTCAACATCTTCACAAGCTCTCTTAGCCACTAAAGCTGACTGGTAGTTGATGTCATAAACCAAATTCTCACAATCATAATCAGCCTGCAAATGACAGAGATCGGAAAGTCTAATTGATATGTCTCATTTCGGGAAAAAACAATTCCACGTTTTTCTTGAGACAATTCGAGAAGAGAACACGCCGTTTCTTATCAGAAATAGTTCATAAATCTTATCAAATTGATCTTTGCGCGACATTTGCCTATCTTTTATGGTTTTCATGAAATTACATTACGACACTTTGATGGTTAAGAGAGACAAAGTATGAAACTTTCTCCATTACCCCATCACCTTTATCAATCACCGAAAATGATCTTACTTGAGCAATTGTTGTGCCAGAGAAGGTATTTGTTTCTACGAAGTCAGCACCTGCTTCCAAGTAAAGCTTATGAATCTAAACCGAACATGACATTGCAACGAAAATCAACCGTCTACTCACTTTATAGATGATGTCTGGTCGAGTGATCGACAACAAATCATTGTTACCCTTCAAAGGTTTTCCGTGATCCTTCAGAAGCTATAAACCAAGACGTGTAAGAAATAAAAGGTAATACAAAACCGAACCTCTCCTCTGAAGTCTTCTTCTTCAAGGTGTTCTCTTTGAATCATAGTACCCATAGCACCATCAATTAGAAGCACCCGTTCTGCGGCAAGAGCCGCGATTTCTTCAAAAGCCTTGCTTTTCACCATTTCCTGCAAATGTGAAGTTAAGTAAAAGAAAAACGCAGACTATCAGAAATGATGACGATTATCAACTGCGAAGTAAGTCAGCAACACTGGAAACTACATAATTGTTTTTTAATCAATCAGTCAACGCCAAATGATCATCACTACATACGCATCAAATGAATAGGAGCAGAAAGAGAGAAAATGGGAAAACCTTGGTAACTCTCTTGCGCACGTGGCCCAAGTAAGATGACCGCGAGAGATCAACTCTCGAGTAAACCTCGTTTTCTTTTTACTATCTCTAATCTCACGAATTATAGATAAGGGAAAAACAAACGAAAAAAATGAAAATAAAAGAGAAGTTGATAGAGAACCCCCTCACCAAGACACTAACGGTAACAGTTATGAATTGAATGGATTGCTGAGCAAGTTGGTAATATGAAGGTTGGTTCGAACATCTGTGCTTGAAACGTACTAAGCGTTTTGTGAATACAAGGACACAGACAGCAAATCGAACGATAGCGATGTGATATCGCCATATATGACTATGGCACTAAACTTTGCACCCAACCCACCAGAAACTTTTCCAACTTTTTTGAAGTTAGAAAATGTGATAAGGGGGAAAACCCATGAAGCAATCCCAAAAAACACGAGAGGAAGTAGTTAAGGAAAGTAGGAAAGATGATGCAAACCTCTAGTGAAGTTGCTATAGACGAAATGATAAAGACGTGTACGTTAATGAATTGATAGAACGAAAATATACAAATATGGTCATTTATGAGTGTCGTCATATCATTACCATCGTCCACGTTGACCCAGAACGACGATACTCAGCTAAGTCAACGACCGGTTTTGAAGAATTGATGATTATCTTCATATCCTTGTACTTTTAAAAGATTTTAATGAAGACACACATAAAAAAAGAAGTTATTCCAGCCTTATCAACAGTTCTCAATTTACGCAATTGATTGTGCACGTGATTGCCATGCGAATGGACCGGAAACCATTGCGACCGAACTGTCTATGCACGTGTGCAAAATACAAAAGGATTTGGATACTGTACATCTTTGCAGAATACGCAATCTCCCATAATTAATTTATCCCAATTAGAATGGCTTCTTATTTCATTCTCCTTTTTTTCTTTTTTTTTGTCCAGGAGCTAATACTCTTCTCATTTCAGCTTTCACCTCTCTGCCTCCTTTTCTGTATGGATTTATCCGGACTCAGCATATCATTCGTTCTCTCAACCAGCTACATCTCTACAGAGATCTCATATCTCTCACACCCTCTGTGTCACTCTTCGCAGCCTTTTTTGTCTTCAAATAGATTCTCACTGAATCCCATGCCTTCATTTGGTCATAACAAAAGAAAATATTTCGTTTAGTAGTTCGTGGATGTTTGTGTTGAGGAAAAATTATGTTTTCATGTTTTTGACATTTGACATTTGAGCTCAGCCCAATAAGGATTGTGAAGAAGTATTCGTCAAAAATTTGACTATATTTGGATAGTATTTTGGATGGTTGAAGGCTAAAGGAAAACAATAATTTTCTCAGAACAATTATATGGTCTCTGAGATTTGTCTGTTTCCGTTTATTGGAGAGCTCCGTAGGATTTGGGGTGTCCGTTGAAGTTGTGCCAGCTTCAGCTGGAACTACATGGGGGGAAAGTTGAACGATGAACTTCTATATATGTGTATGTGTGTGTGTCTGTGTGTTTTGTCTAATTACAAATATAACCTCCAGTTGAAGACAATGCCTTCTGATGACAATTCCGAACATGAAGTACTTTACCTTTGCCAATCTCTCTAGCATCTACTCATTCTTTCTTCTAAGCAATTACATATTCGAACTTATCGACTTCAGAGTTCTTCACCCCAGATTTACTGGGTTTTCGTTTGCTGAACTCTCCTTTGTATATATAATTGGTGATTCAATAGTATTCGGAGACTAAGGATTGGACTATGGCTAAGTCAAATTGAGCTCATCCAGGCAGAAGCTTTATCTTTATCTCAGACATTTCCATCCTTCTTATGCTCTTCGCGAGTTCTTTCTCTTCCTGTCTCCCCTCTCTCTCCTTCCAATGTTTTTCTCTTTATATTTCTCTTCATTTTCTGTCAATCTCTTTCCCGTTTGTCGTTCATTTGACGAAGACATTGAACTACAGCATATTCTTCTTCTTCTTCTTCCTTTTTTAAGACTTGCTTGGATCAATGGGTGACTGTGCTATGCATTGGCAATATCGTTGTGTATATGTATGTGTACCTTCGCACACACACACACATACACACACTGACATACACACATAGCCAGAAGAGAAGCTGGTGCGACAGCTTTAGCCCTTCCCCAAAAGTAAAATGAGAATGATGTGGATAGTGTGGTTATGGAAGAGAGTACATACAAAGCTAAGACTTCGTTCGAACCCCATGAGTGAAAGTTGTCAGATGCTACATCAGTTCTTAAAACTCAGTCAGTTTTGGTGTTTTTCCCGTTATCAAAGTATCTTTAAACTCTATCTTGTTCACAGCTTTGCTTTTTGTGCTCTATTTCGTTACCTTTTATGGATGAGAAGAGAACATCAATTGGATGTGGCCATCTGGGGCTCGTTTATTCTGTCAACTTCTCTCACATTACTATTTTTGGCAGTATGAATACATTCGTTCATGAACTTTACCTATTTGGCATATTCATTTACACATATTTTAATGTGAATGATGTTTGTCTGTGTTTTAAAAAAAGGTTTTTGTCTAGCCTTACCTTTCCCTTCCTCTCTCTCTCCTATCCAGCCGTACTCTCTACTCACTCAAAACTCATTTTAATTGATGTCTGCGCTTTGGGTGTGTGTGTGCGTTCCCACCCCCTCCTCCTTCTCCACCCATGCTCATCTGCCATTCAGATGATGATGATTATGATTTAGGTGAATGAAGTATAAAAAAAACTTTTTTTTTCATTTCCATCTCAAACACATTCTTCCTCTTAAATCGTTCAATTTCTCCTTCTCTGTCTCTCTTTTCTTCTCAAATTCTTTTTCCTCTTTCCTCATTGATTTTCCAATTGACCACTCTTTAGATTATTCCACAAAGGTAAGTGCAGAGTATGTACAACTCAGTTCTTCAAACTATTAATGTTGAAATTATTGTCTTCGAATACTTACCTTTCTTTTCTCTCACAGCTCATTGCATATGCCTATATATGGAGGGAGAGAGAGAGGCAGCTTGTCTGCTTTTCTCACCTGATGAAGTAATCTCAGAGGATCGTCTGGATCTTATGAGCAGTCTGTCTATGATCCATCAACCCTTCCACACACCACACACACACACACAGCCACACACACACACACACCATATATATATATACGCTAGAATTTGCAAATATTCCGCTTCGCATTGGCTTTTCCTCCACTGCATTCAATTGCTCCTTATGAACCTTTGATACTTTTATTTTTATTTTTCAACCGTTTATTCACTTACGTTCTCCTTAAACTCTATGACTATGTTCTTCCATCTCCGGCAGCGTGACAACTTGAAATTGCCGATCAATGATGACCACAGTTGTATTGCAGTTGCATCATAGAAAATGCTAGACTTAACCGAAAGCAACTCAATATATGGAATCGGTTTTAAAAGTTGAAAAGCTGATAGAAAATGACTTAAACCAGCTTTGGAATCCAAGGAGAGTCTCAACCGCTATGTCTCCGATTTAAATGTCCATTTCCCGAGTGCCGAGTAATCAGTTAGTGAGTGCCAGCCTATAAAAGGTCTTTCAAGAGAACCTCTAAGGCTGTTCAAAGCCAATGAAGCTATGCGTTTAGGGATTTCGCTTTAACCAAAACGCTCCTGGCCATTGTCTCCTCATCTCCTCTCGTATCTCCCTCTTCAATTCGTTTTGAATCATTTTATGCATTTATAAGACTTTTTTTGCTTAGAATAATGAAACCATGTGCGTCATGTCTGAATTAACTAAACTAACTTCAGATGGCTCAAAGCAACACAAAGAGATAGAGAAAGAGAGAGAGAGAGAAACAGAAAGAGAGAGAGAGAGAAACAGAGAAAGAGAGAGAGAAAGAACACATCATAGCGCACCATGTTGCGGAAGCTTTTCCTTCTCCAACCTTCTTCACAACTTCATTCACTTCAATTATAATCATCTTATCTATCTGTATTACTATGTGTATAGTTTTCAATAACATTTTTCAAATTTGCCACATTGTCATCCCCTCATTAGCATATGGGCGACGCCGTTAAATGACAATTTCATTTCAAATTTTCATTTTTTATCGTTCTGACGTACCGAGAGCGGTTGTTTTTCGTGTTTAGCTCGTCTGTTCTATCGTCAATTGGAATTTCTTCTTCTTTTCTCTTTTTCTTTTTTTTTTTTTATAAAAAAAACCTTTTTAAACCTATTTTTACTGTTTTTTTTATCCTTGGTTGCGATCTTTGACGTTTCATGCTCACTATCTCTTCCAGTCAGGTTTAGGTTTCCTAAATTCTGACGGAAATGACAAACTAGAGGCCGGAGACCCTGTGTGAACTAGGTTGAGGCAAGCAGTGCTTCTGAAGTTGAATTCTAGTAAGTCAGCAAACCAGAAGCAGAAAAGGGAGTGGAAGAGAAACAAAACGAAATTATTTCGAGCCATCCATTCCCAATCTCGTTACTCTGCATACCCTTTTCTGGAAAGCTGCCTTTTCCAACTCTTGTTTCGTTTTGGTAAGCAATGACATCAGTTGGAATGAATGAGATATCCATTTCCTTTTACTGATATTTTCTTCTAAAAAGGTTTTTTATTCGTTTTGTCTCTAAATTTATTGGAGTCGTCGTCGTCTTTTTCCTGCGAACTCCAATGTGTCTCAACTCAAGGAGGTAGACACACTTCAAAGACATATGCCATATCAGTATTGCCTTGTAAAGCTTTAAGATAGAAATAAAAAAAAGTGGCTTTAACGTCTTTCTACTCTATCACTCCTTCTCTCTCTCTCTCTCTCTATCACTCAACCTCTCTCTATTCCATATCCGTTTAATTCGCATTCTCTCTCTCTCTGTCTCTCTCTCTTTACGTTTCTTTTTCTTTTTCTTTTCTCTTTCTGATTTCATAAATGTGTTGCCAAATTTGGTTGTCTCCTGTGTGTACGTCGTTAAAGATATAAACACGCAAAGTTGTTGCGTATTCCTCCTAATCATTTCCAAAATACTTAACATGTCTGTTTTTCTATTTTCTTTCGTTGTAAGCTCAAATATGGTTAGCTTAACGTGGAAATCTGTCTATACTTCCTCTTTACTCACTCATTCACTCTCTCTCTCTTTATCTTTCCCTCCATCTTTCTCTCTCTCTCTCTCTTTCATGTTTCATACTCATACTATCATCATGGCTTTCCTACGATATTCAAACTGTCATTATGTCCTTCCGTTTTTTGACTTTCATCTGTGCTCATTGTGGGGATTAACTGTGCTAAATGCTTGCTCCGTACACAATCATTAGCTGATGTAGAGGGGGAGGAGATGAACGACGATAGTCAAACGGGGTGTCCGGACCAGAAATGAAAACCCACAAATCCAATTAGCTCATCTCGTTGTTTCTTTCAACACACTTTATATGGCTTTGTGTATTTCATTTTCAATACACCCTTCTCTCTCTCTCTCTCTCATTCTCTCTCTCATTCTCTCTCTCTGTGCTCATTTTCTCTCTTATCCCCCTTCTCTACTCTTAATCGGTACTGAACCTTTTTTTCATTTGTATGTGTTAATGTCCGTTATGGAGTACGTGCATCTCACTTGTCTCCCGTTTTCACAGCTTCTTTGTACGTTGTCATCTCTTAAATGAATTGGCTTCGGCATATCCATCCTTCCTCGCCGATCCAAATGTGGAAAATAAATCTTCACAGCTTCGCGTCCGATCGTCCGTTTTCCGGGCCGTTTGCTTCCATTTCTTCATCTCTCTCACTTTGTACTTGTCTCTCGTCATGCCCATATTTCGAAGATCTCATCTCTTCTGGTGGCGTTATGTTGTCCTTTCTGTTCGTAGCGATAGACCTCGCTTAAGAAAACTTAAATATTTCTTTTTTTGTGTCTTCAACTGTCATAATTGCTTTAAGCTTGTGAAAGCACATTAACATTCATCTTTCTCCATATCTTCTCTTCTCGCCTTTCTCTTTCTCTTCTGAGCCCCTTCTATAGCTTTTCCTTCTTCGTTCCTTCTGTAGGTACTAAAGCTTCCATTATTTCTCTTTCTATAGTCTATAGACTGAGGTTAAGAAAATCCCTCTCTCCTTTCCTCCCTCCAACCCTCTCTTCTTCTCCCTTTCAACATCCTATCATCAATATCGTCCTTCAATTCTTCATGAATACATTTAATTCATTGTGTCATGCTTTGATCCAATATCATTTTCATTTTTATAATTTATATATCTTAAACTTACAATTAATATTTTGTCTGTTCATTTGATGTTGCCGACGCATGTTTCTCATTCAGCTTCTGGCCCCCCCTCTCCTCCTCTTCACCATTCCTTTCGTCTGTCCTTCCTTGTCAGCAATTTTTCTTTCAATTTCCAACAAAAATTGTTCTGTTTGATCCGTGTGTGAGCATCGTTACTTCTGTCGCTGCTCCAAACCAATAAATACTGGTTGAAACTACCCAGAAATCTATCAAGAAACGAATTTTTTTTTTTCGTAATTTGCCTTCTCTCATCTTTTTTGGCCATCAAAGAGGAGCATTTTTTGTTTTCATGAGCTACGAACGATTCATATCCGGATTAGATGGTAAAATAACTTCAAAGAGAAGAAACGACAAAAAGAGAGAGAGAGAGAGACACAAGAAGGGGGATGGAAAGAGAATTAAGGAAAAGGAGAAGCTTTCCTCCCCTGCTTCTTCCTCATCTTCTTCTTCTCCTTCTCCTTCTTCTTCTTCTTCTTGTTCTAACGTCTTCATTCCTTTCATTTGATTCTCATACTTCCCAACAGATCTTCTTCTTCGTCTTCTTGTTGCTTTTCGAACTTGTTGAAATTGTCTTACTAGAGAAGACAATATACACTCCAGCTTTAACTGCCTGAAGTTCAGAAAAGAATTTTTTAAGAAAAAAATGACGAGACGTTTTTCGTCCTTAGCTCCAAAGAATCACTGGGGAATTAAAAAATTTCATACATACATACACACACAACTGTCTAAATAAACTCTTTAGCTTGAAGTTTTCAAATGAAGATTAGGTTTGCTGTTGAATTTCTATGTGAACTTGTTTTTTACTTTCTTTCCAATCATTTCATAGGACCATAGAGAGAGAGAGAGAGGAGAGAGAAGCTGAAACTACCAGCCCTCAAAGTAGCTTCTGGCTCATCTTAAGCTCTGTCGGCGTTTTTTTTTGTTCTTAATTGGTCAAATATAATTTTGATCAATAAGAGTTTATGGCTAAAAAAAAATGTGTTCGGGCAATATAAAAAACTTTTTTTTCTGCTTCCTACCCTTTCTTGTAATTCTAAGAGTTCGAACATCGAAGCTTGTCCTCAGGAAACGCATACAACTGACACTTGTACTTCCAAGAGATTGTCTGAAGTTTTTTTCAATTTGATTGAAATACGAATTAAATGATTATTTCCTTTCTTCGTTCTCTTGTCTCTTCGTTCTCATAATCGTTGGTTGTTCCCTCCTATCTGAAGTCACTCAAACTACCTCTACTAGCATCTGATTCTATTGTTACTAATACTCATTGTAAGAGTTTCTTATTAAAAGCAACTGAGAGAGAGAGGGAGATGGAGAGAGATATAGAGAGAAAGAGATGAACTAATAGAGAGGGAGAGTAGAGAGAGAGAGAGAGATAGAGAGAGATAAATTACTTCATTTTATAGCTTTAGAACATCGATGTAAAACATGAGAAAACCCTAAAGTTCCATGCGGTTGCTATCTACAAACCTAAATATTCATTTTAAAGACTCAATAAGGGAGAAAGAATGAAAGGATGAGAGGGAGATAGAGAATTCCAATGATGGTCAGAAGCAAATGAGAAAAGATGTAACAAGCTGTTGTTTCTCTCTTTGCCGTACATGGCTTCAATACGGCCTTATGCTCTAATCACTATGACAGATTGCCTTAGGCTATGGCAAACTCACCATAAAACGATGCTGACTTGGATGAGGAATGATTACTGAATTTCCCTCTGTCTGCTGAAAAAAGAAAAAGCAAAGAGAATGTGAGTGAGAGAGAAAGAGATAGATAGAGATAGATAGAGAGTAGTAAGAACACGATTTGAATGAGCTTCAACTGCTTTATCCTTATGGTTCTCTCTCTCTCTCTCCCTCTTTTTAATTTTCTTCAAGTCGATTGCATATTCTGAAACACCAAAAGCTCCAGAAGGTATCAATGAGCCGAACTATGATTCATTTAATATTCAAATTTACATCTTTTGCACTTGTTTCCTCTCTTTCCCCCCAGTTGAATGCAATTCCATATTTGGGAGCATAATGACATTTTATTTTGAGTTTTTGTCCTTCAAAAAAAGTGCTTAAAATAAAATTTAATTAATATTTTTATTTTTTCATTTCATGTGCGATCTACAGAGAGAGAATGAAGAGAGATAGGTAGACTGGAGGGAGAGAGGGATATAGAGAGGGCGAGACTAGTGTTGTTGGAGGGAAAAGTGTGCAAACTAACCAAATGTTAGCATTTTACTCTCCTGGCTCTGGTAATGAATGGAGAGAAACAGAGAGAAAGAGAAAGAAAGAGAGAGATAGGAGAGTATGTCATTAGTACAAGGAGATGGGCGCTCATCCCTCATCCAGGTTTCCATGTTTTTGTTTCAAAATACTTTTTTTTTGTGTTCTCTGCCTATTTCCATACAAAGTAAATCTCTTGCTTAATACATTTTCAATAATCAAATTGTCTTAAAGACTCATCTAATTTGAATATTCCATATACGGCAAATGCCATTGTTGATGTATAGTTTCGAGTGAGCGGTCGTGATGTTACGATCAGTATCACTACCTTACCATGTGCTTTACTTTTCCATTTCTCCTGTCGCATTGAAATTAGCTTTTCCATGTTCTTTTTTTTTAAGTTTTCGTTGTTTGTTTACAATCCCTTTTTTGTTTTATTTTTATATGAGGATGTGAGAGGGACATGAGATGGATAGAGAGAGAGAGGGAGGGAGAGAGAGACTCAAAAAGAGAACGAATAAGGTCTGAGAAAGGAGGAGGTAGGCACGGCCCTTCAAGTAAGGATTTGCTCAACACTACTATTGAAAAAAAAAGGATGTGAATTAGGAATGTGTTTCTCTAGGAGAAGAAAGTGTACAGAATGCTTGATCGAAGGACCACCACCAGGATCCGGCTATGAGAAGGAGAGACGAAGAGCAAAAAATCATTTTTTTCTGTCTCGGATCTTTGTCAGTTTGAAGATTCGTGGTAGATAGTGACTTCTCTTTTCTTTGTTTCCATACACTCTATTACATACTCTTCGTGCATTCTTAATTTTTTTTTGTTGTTTGATCCGAGATATTCACTTCGCAACTGTCTTGAAGCTCTCTTACTTTCATGTCATGCTCTATCTATCTTTTCCACCCACCGCTCTTCTACTCCCTCTCATTTCCTTCAATAGTTTATTTCTTATTCCTTTTTTCTTCTTTTCTGTAGGCTCAAGCTCAGCTCGTGTGTCATAGTGCGTACTGATCGTATGCTCGAATAGGAACAAGAATTGATTATCCGTATTCTAAGTGCTCTTTTCCATTGCCTTACTATCCATACTTTAAAATATTTTTTTTTATTCATTTCACCTCTCTTCCTCTGTCAACCATTTCTCTCTTTCTCTCTCTCTGGTTAAACTCTCTCTCTCTCTCTTTCTCTTTCTCTCTCTCACTCTCTCTCTATCTTACTTTTCCTCATTTTTTTCATTTTTCATCCGGTCAAAACAACATTTTCTATTTTTTTTTCCATATGAAAGTGATTGAAAATCTGAAAAGCTTTCTTTTCCTTATTATTTTTTTCTTTTTTTCAAATTAAATCGTATCGTGTTGTCCACTTCATATTTGGTTTTTGGCTATTTCCATCTCATTTTCACGTCTCATTTTCAGATTTATCACTGTATTATTCAGCCTATTTCAAGCTTCACACAGAACAAATGTGTTTTTATTAACAAAAAGAGTTTTAAGAAATCATTAGCGATCTTCAGGTAGTTAAGCTTATATCTCATTCATTCATATGATCAATCGCATGCAGTAGAAACAACGTGCTCAACAGAACTCTGAAACAAATGGAATGGAGGAGCAGCTGAAAGAAATAGAAGGATTGCTCGAGACTACGACCGATACCGTCAATTCAACACCACAGCATCGAATTAAAAAGGTTTCTTATAAATATTTGTTCAATTAATGTTATTCTCCTGCTCACTTCAGTATATCAAACTCGTTTTTCCCCATGTGGCACTGGTTGCTGTCGTATGTCTTTATGCAGTCATTGGAGCTTATATCTTTTACAGATTGGAATCGCCAAATGAAGATCGGGTAATTCATATCATTTCATTCTTTAATTCATCTGTTACATTGTCTGTCTCCTAATGAGTAATACATCCCAATTGCTATCATTAAACAGAAAATCGATTGAATTAGCATAAGCAAGGGGGGTACACGTAACGTCAAACGTACATTCGAATATTCATTTTTCAAGATTTTTTCATGAAAATCGGTTGTTCTACCTCTCAACAAGCATCTTACAAATCAATTTGTAAATATTTTTATTTTTTTTTTCAGTTAAAAGCAATAGGAAAAAACAATATAGGCGATATGAGGATGCGTATGCTTGATCTTGTGAAACGTAAGTCGTCTCATCATTATTACGAAATGCTCATTCAAATTATTGATTTTTAGGTCGCGATCAATCCAAACGGGTATGGAAAGACTCAATAGAAGAAGAATTATATAGGTTCAATGATAAAATATATAAAGCTTTTAAAGAACAATATGTCCGGTAAGATCTCTTAGACATGCATGCGGTTGTTGAACGTCTGCTCATCTTTCAGGTATCCGGATGTTCGGGTATCAAATCTTCATTTGGATGCTGATAAAGATGATCCGGATAGAACGAAACGACATAGGTACACACATAATTAACATTAATTATGATTGATGATGTCTATTTAAGGAATACAAAATCAAGAGCTGATAGAGGTGAAAAGATGTGGACAGCTAGTAGTGCTCTGTTCTTTGCTGCAACAACAATGGCTACTATTGGTTCGTTTATCTTTTTGCTTTTCAGTTTATTGTTTTTCTTTTTTTTTTCTTTTTTTTATACTTTTCAATTCATCTTTCAATCTTATATTTTATTCTTTCAAAGTAAACTTTGATCATTCGAGCTTCCAATCCTAATTCTTAGATCAATGACTTTGATGACGTCACAACTTGTTAATATTAAATGAAACTCTCCCCCTGAATTCAAGTAAATGACGACATAAAAAAGGACATGAAAGAAGAAAGGGATAGAAATGATTACAATCCTTAAATGTTGTTTTGTGTACTAACATTTTCCTTCTTTTCAAAATATTTAACTATATACATATAGTATACTATTTATATTATTATTATTTTAGGTTATGGAAATATCGTTCCAGCTACCTCATCCGGACGTATAGCCTGTGTTGTCTTTGCGCTCTTCGGTGCACCATTAGCTATCATAACCATTGGAGGTATAATCATACTCATAGTTACACATGCACATATGATCATATTTAGATTTGGGTAAATTTCTCTCTGAATGCACTATATGGCTTTATAAACAAATGAAGAAAGCAAAAATCGTTATAAGAACACGATGGAAACGATTACGTGGCTCTGCCAAAGGTTCCGATACATCTTCAACTCTTCTCATATTCACATGTATTTCAGAAGATTGCGAAGATCAATCAGATAAGTCATCAACATCAACGCTAGACTGGGAGGAATTAGTGATGGATAAAACAGAAGTTCCTGTCCTCATGGTTTTTACTATATTATTAGTTAGTTTGTTGATTGATGGCATACATCTAATCCCATTCTTATACAGCTGTACATAGCGTTTGGTGGAGTTCTGTTCTCTTTCTTAGAAGGCTGGTCATATATGGATGCTTTTTATTATTGTAAGCTTTCATTAGGTGTCATCAGTCATCAACCTATACGTTTCAGCTTTCATATCGTTAACCACAATTGGGTTCGGTGATATTGTACCGGAAAATCATGAGTAAGACTTGTCTCTCTTAAAATATTCAAATACTTAATCATGTATTGCAGTTACATTGTTTTAATGCTTATGTATCTTGGCATAGGTTTAGCTGTAACAACTATGTGTATTGATTTAGTCGGTATTCAATATATTCAGAAGATTCACTACTTCGGAAGAAAGGTATATTATTCTTGAAGTCCCCATATTTCATATTGTCTTTTATAGTTCCGTGGAACTGATCTTCTGCATTTATTAAAACGAAAGAGAATGATAGAACGACGTCTAGCTATGGGACAGGGCGAAGAAATTCTTCAAATGTACATGCAACAAATGCAACAACATATGTAAGTATAGTTCTTTCTTTCTATTAATATTTGCTTCTTTGCAGTCCTGAGACGCCTATTGTTGATGAAACGTTTGAAGAGAAATGTCCTAGTCCAGAGTAACAAACATCCTCATATATCTCACATGATCATCCTTATTCATTTTCAGATGGGCTATAGATGATTCAATCATCAGAAGTCGGTGTAGTATTACACTTCCTCATTCAGAAAAAGTGCCTTCTCCTAATGTTCTTTCTATTCGAAGGTATCAAGAATTCTGCAATAACATATAAAACTTGTATTATATTTTCAGTTTCCGAACTCCTAGTTTGTATAGTAATTCTTCGGCCTCTGGAAGGTCTATGTAAGTTTCTATTTTTATATATCTAGTGATATCATTTTAATTCGACGTTGACACCGTGTCGAATAACCCAAGTTCAACATTGTATCGACACTGTATCGAATCGTCTGGATTCGATACATTCGACACGGTATCGACAAATTCGACACATTCGATACATTCGATACATTCGACACGTTATCGACACAATCGACACGGTATCGACAAATTCGACAAATTCGACACATTCGACACGGTGTCGACACATTCGATACATTCGATACATTCGACACGGTATCGACACATTCGATACATTCGACACGGTATCGACACATTCGACACGTTATCGACACATTCGACACAATCGACATGGTATCGAATCGTTTGCATTCGACACGGTATCGACAAATTCGACAAATTCGACACATTCGATACATTCGACACATTCGATACATTCGATACATTCGACACGGTATCGACACGGTATCGACACATTCGATACATTCGATACATTCGACACGGTATCGACACATTCGATACATTCGATACATTCGACACGTTATCGACACATTCGACACAATCGACACGGTATCGACAAATTCGACAAATTCGACACATTCGACACGGTATCGACACATTCGATACATTCGACACGGTATCGACAAATTCGATACATTCGACACAATCGACACGGTATCGAATCGTTTGCATTCGACACGGTATCGACACATTCGGCACGAATCGTCTGGCCTAGAACTAGTGAATTAAATATTGGCGTACAGAACTGTTGCATTCTTTCTTAGATTCCAAGATTCAAAATTATTTTTTTTTGCAGGATGTATAATCGTTATGGTTCGCGTGGCGCTTCGTGGGATGAATCGGGTCCATCCCTTTCCGAACACTGCTCATTATCCACAGAGCCATCTGTATATGCTAGACAGGTAATTGTGTTTTTGAGTTTCGGGTAGAGATCATTTTCTTAGGCTTATTGGGACAATTATCAATCACCAGATCCTTCAGTTACATCTTTCGAATATGAGTTTCCCCTTCCAAGCCCGGATTATGCCGAAATCGGTAAGTACTGAAGTTGTTGTCTGTTACATAGTGCCCTTTTCAGCTGCTGAGGTGCGGCGGTCGCGTCGTTTATTATCTTGCCCAGCCGCCCATTTCGCCTGTCCTCCTTCATCTGTAAGAAAAAGCTCCCTTCACAACTTTATGGCTTGTGAAAAACAAGAGCTTGAACCGCTTTTTTCCCAGTCTCTCGATAGCTTCTGCATTTCCGAACCCTTTATGTTATCTAAATTAGCTATGCAATGTGATATTATGGATCGATTAGAAGCAAGCCTTTTGAGGTTCCAATCTCCACGAGCTACCCAGCTTTCTGGAGAGCGGATACCTTCGCCTGATTTGCATTACCCCATATTGACGAATGTTCCCAGCGATGCTGTGCATGTACCACGCTTGTTTTTACCTCCAGATTCTCAATCACCAACATCTCCAACAACAACAAATAGAAGTACTCGTCGATCTTCTTCTCGCTTCACTTTTCGCTCGACGTTGTTTCCTATCCCGGAACGACGACCTTCTTCACACATCGAATCTCGCGAAGAAGGTCCTGAGCCTTTGTTGAAACGCAAAAAACGTGAACGTCTCGCAAAACTATCTGATCCTCTGCATGATGTTGATTGGCTTAATATATCTCCGAGGACTCGAGTCCTGAAACAGCTTGTTCGTGATGATCTTCCTACGCTATTCGATCATGTTCGTCAATCATCTGGATTATCGTCACCTTCGGTTGCTTCTCCACGCGTTGTAGTAACTGATTCTGCTAGCAGCTCTCCTTCCTCTGTTGTCCTTGTTAGTCCCAGAAACGTGAGTACTACTATTGCATTAATTGAACGCTTCAAATATTTACTAAAAATGGTATGCGCTTCCGCTTTTTTCTGTCAGCTATCTGTGAATGCTTTTGCTTCTAACCTCTATGTCATAGCATGCCATGAACGGCTGTACTTAACCTCTATTTCCGCATGAAGCTACGGATTGGTAATGACAACGCCAGTGTCTATGAAGAAAAACAAAAACTCTATCCATGTTTTATTTCGAAATACTATGAAGGTATCTCTTTTCAGCCCATCGGGTTAGCTTGCATGGAAGATTGGGATTCATATATTCAAATGCTAGAAGAGTATGAGAAGCCATATGAAAGGTGCGTTTACATTCTTTATCATCAGCAAGTTAAAGATGATTATATGATAATCACTGCATCAGTTAGTTGAATGAGTTCTTTGTCGAAAATTTGCTCAAAAGCGATTTATCGAACGAGAAAGAGATGTAAGAATAGCACTTGTACTAGATTGCACTTACTCAGTAAGCCTGAAATGTATTAGTTGAGCATGAGTATCGATTCTTAAGTCAAATTTTGGTTTTTTAAATTTTTATAATTTTAAACTTGAATGTTAGAAATTATATGTTTCATATATATATTATATATTTTACAAAAAAAAACAATTTACCAACAAACAGAGGTCAAGCCATTGTCGAGATAAGACCGACGGAGCTTCGAATTGAAACGTTGCCACTACTGTTTGGATTATCACCTGTTACAACACCTACCTATCTTCTATCGCCACCAAAAGATTTTGCTCCATCGCCTATGCCATCAGAATCTTGTGCCATGTCAACTACAACATCTCCCATGGAAGCTATCTATCATCTTCCGCAATCACCACCAAGCATCTTTTCTGCTGAAGTTACATCTTCAGTACAGCGCATGGCACCCTATATATCATCTCCTCCACGCGCCGTATCTCCGGCTGCTGTCAGTCTTCATTCTCCAGCAACATTAGTGCATCCACCACCTGAAGTGCCATCCATATTCTTGGAATTGGAAGTGGAAGATCAGCTGCATATGGAAGTGCATGAAGACGAACTCTTAACTACAAGACGTAACAGGTTAAAAACAATTTCTAATCTTTCGTCTTTTTTCCCTAAATGGAGAGTTATCTGCGTGGTCGTCTAGTGAATTTTTTTTTTCGGCTTTAACTTTAACGCTAAACTAGTTTATCCTCCTCAAAAAGCTTTTTTTGCAACACATCATACTCAGATTCTGAGTACATGATGATGATGACGTCATCATCATGATGCTTCATAGCTCAACGAATGTGGTAAATGGTGTTAAACATAACATATATTAATATTTAAAAAAAAAGCAAAAACATATTCAACGGAATGCTAATGTATTTGTGTTTTGACTGATGTGTCGTTATCAGCCTGTCCACAACTTTCACCTGTACTAATTGCATCATTTGGACTTTCCTTACTACTGTACTAGTGATTCGTATGACTTCTATCTAGATGTGTCGAGTATTTCATTTTCGTTTCTATTGAGTTATACACTCATCTTGTTATCTTGTGGTCATCGAGGTTGTGATTGAGATTTAGTTTTCGTGCAGTTTCACAGTATTCTTAAGTTCATCTTGTGGTTGTCCTACACTTGTTTAGTTTTGTTCTTTCACTCACTCACATACACACTCACACACACGTACACACGTACATACACACATGCACAAACACTCCCACACTAACATTTATACGCTCTCACTGTTTCTTTCGCTTTTTTGGTTTGGGTTTGTGATTGTACCGTAGCACTTTCACTTGTCTTCTGACTTCACTTACCTTTGATGGTTAGTATAGAAGTCTTTTCAGTCATGTAGCCGATTTACCATCAGAAGAAGAAAGTACCAGCGGCTTCGATCTAGACCTTGGTGCTTTCGAGCTTGTTGATTCCGGTCTTTCAGCAGAAACATTGCTCAATACAGAAGACCCGGTATGGGTTTATAATTCTATTTTCTATCCTGTCTATCTTTCCTTTCTCTAGTTAGAATAATTAGACATCTTTACCTTTTTCCTCCTTATTTGGAACACATTGACAGTTCTATTGATTCAGGTCATTTTCCACCAAGATATGCCTGTACACTCCGTTCATCATGATACGGTGCAGACAGAAGCAGCATTAGCTAACTTGATGTCTGCACCGTCAAGCATGTTGACTGGAGCAATTCCACCAACTATGGTTGAGGTATGTAAGCTTCTCACTGAAAAAGCTTCAGTTTGATAGTATTGTTGTCCATTGGTCTCACATAGAAAGTATATTACCGTAGTCGTATTGTCTGACACAACGTACATCCTTGTTACGTAGTAGTGTTAACCTCTCTCACGCACTCTCACACATGCACACACTAACCCTCTTAGATTGCACAAATCTTTCGAATGCAGAGAGATATCCTTTGAAGTTGATGTAGAAAAGACTGAAAACTTATAGGATAATTATTGCTTTGTGGTTGATGGTGAACGGGTACGTATGGGAGATATATTGGGGGATGATCAATGGTGGAGACATACTTCACGTCCAACAAAGGTATTCTGAGATGGAAATGAAGTTCACATAGTCTAATCATGATCATTTGCTCCTCCAGTATTTCTATTCGGAAGATCTACGACAGTTTCACCGTGTTAATTGTATAACAGCTAAAGGCAAAGTCATCACAGCCAAATTAGCCAGTGGAACTTTACAAGTAATCCTTTTTCAACTCCTTATATAGACGTGTATTTGTCCAATGTGATGGTGCTCTCTTTAGTTTTCTATCTTAGTTATATTTCCAATCAATAAGTTCATATATAATACTTCAATAGGTAAATCATCCGATAGCTTCATCCTCATCTACACCCCGATCATCAGTTAGTGGAACATCAACAAAGCCATCCCAAACGAATAAAGTATCCTTAACACACGTCTACAAAGTAGGATTCTTATCTCATTGATAATGATAATGATGATAAAGCTGAAGTTAACTTCTTTCGGCTTCGTCATTCATTCATCACAGTGACGTCATCTCATTAACAATCTTTTCTTCTGCAGGTTATTCGATTCTACTCATTCTGGAAAACTTGTACATCATTTCATCGTATCGTTACAATGATTGATAAGGTTTCCACTGATGATCGTAACACCAATCCAGCATTTAAAAAACGTCTCTTTGTTCAATATCTTTGGCGTAATGCCAAAGCTGTTGAGAAAGCACGGGTACAAAAGGAATTTGATCCACGACGACAACGTCTATTACGTTTCGTCACGGATTCAGCTCAACGCAAGAGGTTTCAGAAGATGTAGATGATCGTTGTTGTTTGAATGAGCTTTCTGCCATTTCTACGGCTATTTTTGAATTTTTTTTTATTTTTTCATCTCTCTCTCTCTCTCTTCTTTCCTTCATTTTTTAATTTTTTTTCTTCCGAATTTGGCATTTTCTAATTTCTTCTGTGTGTTTTGAGATATTCACTCTCCTATCTGCATAGCTCCTCTACAGACTGCTCCTCACTCTATCTCTCTCTCTCTCTATAAATTCTTTTCCTCTTTCCAACACCTATCTATCTATCTCTTTCCCTTCAACTCTTTCCAATTCACAATACTCTCAATTCATTCTTTCTCTTTCCCTTCGTCCCTCTCTCTCTCCCTCTCCATACTTTCTTCTTCCACAGTTCTCTTACTTTATATCCAAATCACACGGGTTCCCACTTTCCCCCCTGTCTATCTATATCAAGGGGAAGATTATGATTTCCTATTTCAATAGCAGAATCTCTATGTATCAGATATGCACAAGCCAATCTCAGGTTTATGACAGTTGTGCTTAGTTTTTCATTTATTTGTTTCCTTCAAAGCCTTTTGTACTTTCAAATATGTCTTTAGCCAAGAGAAGCATTCACGTCTATCATACATCTGATGCTGTCAATTATTCATTTTGAGTTTGTGAAGTAGAAAACGGAAGTTTCAATGACCGTCATCAGATGTCTGACTGATCGTCTTGTTTCAACAAAAATTCTTTTTTGGTTTTCTGTTTTACTGTTCTCATCCAAAAATTGATTTTCATTTGACAATCTCTTCCTCAACCAACCAATGATACGAATCTTTGACAACATGACATTTCATTTACCTTTTATATCCTTTTCCTTCCATATTCCCTTCTTTGGCTCTTTTCCTTTCTCTTCCTCACCTCTCTCCCTCTCTCTCTCTCTCTCCTTCTTCTACTCTTCCATTCACTGTTTGTTTTTATTATTATAATTATAATAAATAAAGATTATCTATTACTGCTTCCTTCTATGACGCGCTTCTTACGTTCTTCACACTCTGGACTTCTACTGTATGAGACATGAGCTTTTGTAATCTATGACTTGAACAGCAAACGAACGCTGCTTCTTCTCCTGCAACTCAACTAAAGCTTCATGTAAAAGCTTACCTCTTCATGATGATAATCATCAACAGAACAATCCTCTATGGGATGATTTAAGATTTGTCGAAGATGACACGTGTATGTTTGCTGTTATACTTGATGAATCTGAGAATATGATGAGACGAGGAAAGCTTCAAAGATTCATGACAATCGACAGGTATGAGATTACGTTGTGGACAGGTGACAGTGTACATAATGAATGGGAAATGTATGAAAGATTCTTATAATCATGCTCAAGACCACTAAGATTTCAAAAATATCATTACATCTATCAACCTATTCCATACTCTTATCAAGCATTTAGCAGTTCCCGAGACGAATCTGAAGATTCCATAATCGATTTCCCTGTTGAAGTAAATGCTTGTCCTATCAAGTTATGCAAATCAGGTGAGTCATATCCACATCAAGCATTCAAACTACTTGCCCTTTCTCAGTTCTGACAACAAGTGATAGTGTAGAAGAGGAAAGGAACATCCTATATCATTATGGAAATTCATGTGAACCTATCCCCGTGTTCTCGGTTGATGAGAAACCTTTGGATGGACCAAGCACTTTGACCAACACTCTCAGATGTCCTGTTAAATACATTAGCAAAGTCTGTATTCTCTCCCCTGTAGTAATTATAATGTGTAACATAGATTCCTCCATCTATGGTTGTCGACAACTTCTGTTTCATATGCGACGGTGATGAGGTATCCGAAGATGAAATACTCAGTGATCAGCAATGGTGGAAACAAACGAGTTGCTCAACAAGATTTTACTCTTCTGAGAATATGACAACCTTCCATCAGGTTTTATTCTTTTACAATCCAATTTGAACATCGGTTTATCAGGTTACCTTACTCACATGCCGAGGAGAAATGAGAGGAGCTTATCGATCAAGAGCTCGTGGTGCGGGAATTACGAGCGTTTCTCTCAATCAGGTTTATGAAAACATCGACATCGGTTCTTATTCATATACTTCCAGGTGTTCCGGGTTTCTCGCCATTTCAGCAGTTGGAGGACATGCACATCGTTCCATCGTATAGTATCAGTAATCAGTCCTATAACAGAAGGTATAGTCAACGAGTTATGCATGTAGTGATACTATACTGACGCTTCACGATATATCCGTGAAATCGGTTTACGTGAGAAAAAGTTATACGTGAAACGTTTTCACGTGCGTAATAAACGTGAACAGTCATTTCCATATGCTTGATGCTATGAAGCGGTTGTATCTTTCTATTCTCATTCAATATGATTTATTTTCAGAAGGAGAGAATTCCAATCGTTTCAAAAAACGAATATTCGTCCAATACTTCTGGAGACAAGAAAAGGTTCCGATCCCTCTATGACAAACAATCATTCATAATACTAACATTCAGCCAAATGACCGTGAGACGGTAACGAGAGAATATTTGGAATTCAAAATGAAATCTTCTCCGAGACATAGTCTTATCCCTCCGAGCACATCACTCACAACGAGGTATCTATCATGTTCATACTTTAGTTCTTTCAATATTTCATTATGATTCAGAAGCTGGTCTTCTCGTTCCCATTATCCAGGCTTAAATCCGTACAATTCGACAGCATCAACGTCCTCCTTAACATCACATGATTCGTTATCACCAAGGGTATGTTATCCCTCCATTAACCATATAAGCTATCCATCGCAAGACATTCCACCCTCCTCTCCATAGCTCATAGCTTGAAAACGTAAAACGTGCATATGTTGAGAGAGCAGTAAAGGAAGACAACTTCGTTTGTCGCTCTATCTCTCTCTCTTCCTCTCTCTCTGAACATTGAAAGACAAAGAGATTGTCTCATTGAGTAGCCATCGTTCATTTGCGAAGAAAAAAAAGTTTTCTTCGTCCGTTTGCCTCAATTCTTTTTTTCTCCAAAACTAATCCACCAAAATATGATGGCTCAACTACATTTAAGCTCACATTCATCAACAAAAAGTAAAAATGACAATATTTCCTTCATTTGTCTTTCGTTGTAATTATTATGGTGTCGGCAATTCTCTCCTTGCCTCCCTCCTTGCCTCCCCCCTCTCTCTCTCTCTCTTTCATTGAAGTTTGTGACAAACTACCTTTACAGGCACAATCGCGTTGGAATATATTGGGAAAAGCACTGAAATTCAGTCGGCCACGCATGAAATCATCTGCTGGCATACCATCAGCTTCATCATCATCACAAAGTCCCAACAGCAGCAGCATAAATAATAATAATAATCCGGCTGCTAGTATAACTAAGAGATATTCAGTTGATGATACATTACGTCGTCATAATCAAACAGATTCATGAAGATGTTGGAAGATGACGTGAATGAAAGTGTAGAATGAATGATAATCTTTCATCAGACTAGGTTATTCACTTGTATTGTAAGAGTTCATTTGCTATATCCTCCTAACTCTCTCTCTCTGTTGCATATGACGGTGTTCGATTGTGATTCGGTCAGCATCTTCATTCTCTCTCTCTTCCCCTCCCTTTGTACATTTGCTCAAAAAACCAATGAAAGTCATGAATGGGTCAATCAGTTTACTTTTTAAACAACATTTTATATATGTTTTATAATAATAATAAAAAAGAAAGAAATAATAAACTATTATATATACTATACATACATATACATTGAACGATTCATGAAGTCCTAACACACACACACAGACACACACAGGCATACACATGTGGTACGGCACGGGAGAAGAAGAAGAAGAAGAAGACATACAGACACACAACGTGAAATGAGAAACAATATGAAATTTTAGAGAAATAATATAAACTCTTCTCATCCGATTCCTGAGATTGGTTTTAGGAGTGTTAGAAGGAGGTTAAAGCACATTTCAATCACTGGCTTCACTGACTGTTCGATCAATCGTCAAAAACGAACAATCAGATGGACAAAATGCTTCTTTGAAAGATTCAAATGATTTCATGGTTGCGTCATCATCATCATCATCAGCGTTATACGATGGCGGATTCTGAATAGAAGAATGATGTATGTTGAATATGAAACATCAACAACAACAACAACAACAACAAGGACATGTGTTTCAAACAAGAACTTACTTCGCAAATATCATATTCATATTCAATAAAGTCGTCGTTAATCATTTCTACCTCGTCGTCGATGACATTACATGACATCTGCAATTACATTCAATGAAACTCTTTATCCCATTTTTTATTCTTTCAACTTCCCCCGTTCTAGTTTGTCACTTCCTCTCTATACCTTCAATCTCATTTTTTAATCTCTCCCTCTCCCTCCCTCTCTCTCTCTGTTATACAGCTCTCTTACTTCATCTGTTTCAACAGGAAACAGAGAAAACAACAAAAAAATCGTACCCTACGCGACGGAACGTCTAGCTGGCTCCTTATTTGTGGCGTTTGAGGCTTCTCGTTCGAAACGATGTTCCAACTCATATTCTCCTCGATGTTTTTGGTGTTGACAAAATCGAAACAAAAGAAAAAAACTTCCAGCCTGAAAAGGTCCATTTTGAGAAAATGAAGAAAAAAATTAGTTTATGAGGGGGGGGGGTGTAAGTCTTAGAAGACGAGGCAAATGCAGATGATGTAGGAATGGAGGAAGTGGAAGACACGGTAACGACGTATATAGACGAACATCTAATTTGAGGAAATTAATCTGAGATGTTCAGTCTTAATGATTTTATGACATGTTAAATCCTCTTTTCGTCAATGGGTCAATGTGAAAAGGGTGAACAGAAAGGGAAAGCTTGAAAGAGAGAGAGAGAGAGTGAGAGAGGGAGGTCAATGAGGAGAAGGGAATGGAACATTAAAAGGGAAAGACAATAAGCCATTCTAATTAATTGGAAGTGATTTATCCTCTTTATCAACTTCAGAAACTGCAATTAGCTCGATCACGCAGACGGGGGTAGAAGAAACTGATGATGATGTCTATGTGTGTGTGTGATTTCCAAAAAAAGGAATGAAAGACGCATTTAGAAATGTGTAACGAGAATGACGCAGGATAGGATAGGATGTCTTGAGTTGCCTGTGAGTGCCTTGTGATGACGATAGCTAGGCGATTTGATGTCATGAAGGCGTTAAAGTTTTAAAGAAAGTTGCAAGTTCTTAGATAATGTGTGTGTGAGAGAGAGAAATATATAATAATGCTTTTGATCTTGAACATGAATAACGTGAATAACTAACGATCATTGCTGCTGCTACTTGACACACCATGATGATCATATAAGTCTCTAAACGCATCATTGATTCCTTCATTGTCATTATATCATCGAATAATTGAACAAGACGACTATATTCTTCGACGAACGCCTTCAGACGAAGCTCACGCTCCATGCTGTCTGAAGGTGTAGCCCCTGGCAATAGAAACGGCAACAGCCTTCTGAAAATATTATTGTTATTATTATTATTAAACTAATGAATAGCAACATTAGTATTTACAACATCAACTCAATAGCGACCATAAAGAGAGAGAGAGAGAGAGAGGGAGAGAGAGAGAGAGGAAAGTCCTTTACAAAGAGAATTCGAACGTGGATACAAGATAGGTTGTCTAGCAAGGAAGTTAACTCCAATAGAAAGTGAGAGATAGCATGAAAGATGAAGAGAGAGTAAAGAAAAAGCAAGATGATATAGAGAGTTTACCTTTGAATTATCGAAATTACTTAAAAATCATATTTGTAGGTGAGAAATGGAGGGAGAGATGGGTGCAAGAGAGAGAGAAGGAGAGACGAGGAGTGTAATGAGGATGAAAAGGAGTGAAAGAAGAAAAGTGTTTATAAATGTAATTTGAGATTATGTCACTTTTCATTTCATTCTCTCACACTATCTTCTGCTCACGAAAAAAAAGAAGAAAAAAAAAAGAATTTTAAAGTTGAAAATGTTTTTGATTGGAAGATCTCTCCAACAACATCTCATTCATATATGGTATGGAGAGACATGAATGTAATATACGACTGCAAAAATTCATTTGTGAAAAAGGTTCACTAACAGAGGGCCAATGTTAAGAGAGCTGTAAGACGGCTGGGTGGCCAGTTAATCCGAGACTCCTTTTTAGGCAAATGGGTGCATAGCAGACAGAGAGCCAACTGGCAGGACACACTGCTCTTCTAGACGTACCACCACCAACAGCAGCAGCAGCAGCAGCAGCAAGCAGCAGAAGGAGGAGAAGAAGAAGGAGGAGGAGTTGCTGGCGACCGCCTTTAAGCTTAGCAGTTAAAAACTAAAACGACAAGAGCATTTATCATTTAAACGAAAAAATATATTAACTATAACTCATCAATCTGGCTTTTCTGCCAAAAAAGGATATGTGTGAGTTAGTAATGGTCACATAGTGAGTGAGAGTTTGAATGATGAAAGAGTTAGGTTAGATATATGAGAGAGAGAGAGAAGTATGGAGAGATCGAGAGAAAGAGGTAGATAGAGAGGGAGAGAAAGAAGAGATTGTTTGCTACCATGATGGAATCTATTAAAAGCCAAAGACTGCAATGGATAAAGCGGTCCGTTAACAGACATAAGCAGTTGAAGTATGGAAATGATGAAAAACAAAACGAAAAAAAAACTTTTTTCTTCTTCTCTCTCTCTCTGTTACTCTCATTGTCTCTCTGTGTGTCCATTTGCTTCTTGAAGAGACCATCTAATGAATGAAAGAATATTTAATAATAAACTGTTGAAACGATGACTCTTTCATGTCATTTTGTGTCAATTAAGTTTCTAATAGATCATCTTGTGGCTTGTACTGATTATGATGGATTAAGCGGCTTTTGACTTTACCTTCATCTCATCATATCTCACTTCTCTTCCTTTGCTTCATACATTCATATCTCTCTCTCTCTCTCTCTTGCTATAGCTCTTCCATCCTCTTTATGCCTTTCAACTCAATATGATCACATTAAGCAGCTGATTATGCCTACTGCTGTTGCTGTCAGGCTTTTCCTTCATCTTTGCCTCTCCGACCGATGAAGATGATGAGTATGATGAAGATGACGATGTTGGTTGAATCAAGCAGCGACAAGAACAATAAAAATAATTTTAAAACCATATTGCACCTGTTGCAGTATACAGCAGATGAAGTAAGAAAGGAATGAAGCTTGAAAGTCATAAAGAGGTGAACAGAGAGAGAGAGAGAGAGCGAGAGGTAGAGAAGGAGGGAGTCAGAGGAAACGAAACGAAACTAGAAAAGAGATCTTTATGTACAGATAATGAAAAAAAAATAAACAAAAAGTATCACGACAACTCGTATGAAATATAAAAATAATGAAAGACAAAGAAAATTGAATTCAAATGTGTTTTTGCATTTCTTCAACCTCGGACTGTATTGAGGAAGCTTCCGATTCCACTCAGAAGATTACCTCCACCCGTCTGTTTCTTATACTCGCGAGCTTCCTGTTGGAAGCGATCTTCTTGAAGCTTCTCAAATGCTGAACACTTCTTGTCCTTCAGAATATTAGGAATCTGAAATATCATTGATAACTATCTCAAGGTGTTCAGGTCAACTTACGGAGTTTGCTGTTGTTGCAGCTTCAAACAATAGATTCGTTTTAACCTTGGCACCTTCAATCTCATAATCAACGACAGCATGTTGACAAGCTAAGAGACGATCTGGATCTCTCTTGGATACCCAGAATTCAAGTAATTCCGAATTGGTTGGAGTATACGATCCTTGCTAAAATCATTTGCATTTCATAAACAAAACTTTTTTGAAAGGAATCCTTACATCAATGCTATTGGCTGCTAACCATTCAGCTATAATTGCCAATTTGAAAGCTCGACCAAGCAATGGATTGTCGATTTGAGCAAAAAATTCTTTCTCCAGCTATAAAAGACAATATATTTTTTCTATTTTTCGACGAACAAAAGGTAAGTGTCTGTCAAGGAAGAGAGAGAGAGAATGAGTGAGAGAGAGAGAGACAGAGGGAGGTAGGCAGAGGAATAAGAGAGAAAGCCCTTCTCACCTCAGGACGCGTTTGACCTCTTTCATAGAACTTCATCCAAACATCCACAGCTCCTTGCTTTTGCCAATAATCTTTCTGCCAAACAGACCTTAATGGGAAAATGTAAAAAAGGAAAGAAAGAACAAGAGTTTTGTACTTGGAGAATGCTGAACACATTGTGAAGTTCGGGTCCTCTGGTGGGGGACAGAGCTTTGTTGTTAAACGATAGGTTCTTTCTCCTGTAGCTCTGCATAAGTTTCCTTCCGTGTTTTCAAGAAGTTTCAATTGTCTAAGATAGCAAAAGGTTATGAAGAGAGTGGAGAAGCTCAGTGCGTACCTGGTGTTCTTGCACCAATCACAATAGAAGCACTCTCTTCCACATGTAGCCACATCCATACAACGTAACTTTCCAATTGGTTGGATGGAGACATCTAACTTCATAGCTAGTTTGTTAATGTGAACACCTATGTAGATCATGGATGAGATGTACGAAATGCACTGAGTATATACCGGGTGGGAGAGTTACGTCAATTCCCATATCGAAACAATCTGGCCAAGTCAAATGGACTGTTTCTCCTTCGCGACTTGATGGATGAGAGAACTGAAACAATCATTCGAAAGTTCTTTCTGAGTATATCCTTATGATGTACGACTTCCGTGAACTTAATGCTTACGTGGACATCACGTAATGTATTGGGTCACGGAAATCATTCGTCAGGTAAACAAATGCAGCGAGCGGTTGCATTCTGGAGACTTGAGTTCAGCATTGAATGCTTTGCTCATTACAAATACGTCACAACTCCGAGAGGTTTTAGTTTTTTGAATATAAGATTGACTTACTGATGGGTTTGAAAGCTTGATAGGCTGAGTGCATTCTTTACCAGTCAATTCTTTACAACAAGGAGCTGATCGAGCATCTTTCAAACGAGCAATGAATAAGTTTTTGGAGATAACAGCCTTGAATCAGAGCATGTGGATCAGAATGAGTGATGATGACCAACCTCGTAGCTTCGATCTCCCAGCTTACGAACAGTTCCCGTTCCAATTGGAACATCTTTATCGTTGTAGACAACAGTGTTACCATTCTTGTCAGCAACTACCTTTCCAACAGATTTTCCTTGAGCATCATAACATTGAGAGACTCCTGGGGTTTCAGCTAGAACAATGAGTTTTGAACATATTTGTTTGTCCGACGCTTACCCAAGCAATGATACTTCTCACTGCGTCTACCGAACAAGGATTGGGCAAACTCTCCAGCTTGTCCCTTATCGGTTCCAGCCAAGAATGCGTCAGTTCGCTTACCATTTTGGGAAATAGTGTACTCATATTGTCCTTTCTTTCCTTCTTTCTTCAATATCATAATGACCAAGATTGATGATGTGAAGGAATTACCTTGTCACTGTACGCCAATGTTCCTTCACCTGTATGGTTGTCATGTGAACTAGGATTGACTTTGAAGTCGAAACGGTCATTAGTAGCTTCAAAGTCAGTAGTCTGTAACAGACAATGTAATTGCTTTAACTTGGTTTTGAAGTCTGACTTCAGGATTCTTAAGATCTCCTCTCATAATCGTATCCAAATCATATTTTCCATCTGCTTTTAAGAACGCATGACGTCCTTCTTCGTCATCTTTCACACGAAGTTGACCCCTTAAACCGGCCAATTATATTGTTAAAGCTTCATTGAGATTTACTTATGTCCTTCATATGTGGCAATTCCTCCTTTTTCTCCAATCTTTTGTACTTGAGCTCTTTTGCCATCTGGAGTTTCGGCTGCTGCGACATTTCCAGAAGCTGAAGCTTCGAACCGCTTTTTTGTGTTTAATAGCTCCAGAATGACTTTTTCTTTGTCAGATGCATCGAGAGAGATCTGGAATAAGGAATATTTGATTGTATTTCTAACGACATGAGATTAAGGCTGTGGGGGGATGCTGTGGCTTGAAATCTTCAAAGTGATGATAGTGTTGCAGAAAATGGTTGAGAGATTGGGGGAAAAACTGCTTTGTGATGTTCTTACCCGCTGAACTTCCTGCTGTTTCTTATCCAACCATGTAGTATCAGCTTCAATATGCTTTGTTTTATTGTTTATAGAGACATGGTTGGGTAGAATCTGAAGAGCTGTTGCCACAGAAAGCAGTGGCACCAGTAAGGTCCACTTCATGACTCTGTCTGAGAAAATGTAAAATAGAAAATGAAAAACTGTTTTGCTGTTAAAATGAAAGAAAAAACATTTAAAAATGATGTGAAAGTGTATGAAAACGAGGAAATAAAGATGAAGAGAGAGACGTGTTCGTATATAGGTCGATTAGGGATGGTGGATGGTAAGGCGGATAGGGTTGGGGGAAGGGGGGGGGTTTGAGAGGAGAGGAAGAATAAAGATAAAATGAATGAATGGATAGAAGATCTGACGACTAGCTATGGAAGAAGTGGAAGGTATTGATCATGACTGATCTTCTTCATTTTCCACTGCGTTGTCAATGATGAGAGTCTCATCGTCCTCTATCAATGACGATCGTCCTCGACATTGACGTCATAACGATCCGTTAGAGACTTTATATTATATTTTCATTACTTAATCACCTTATTTGTTTTTCAACAACAAACAGAAGAATTTGATTTGATTATAAAATGGAACACAACATGCATATCATGTGGATCAGATGAAGCTGGAACTATGAGAAGCCGGATAGTAGTAGCTAGTAGACTGAATGAAAACTGAGAAAGGCTTAAACATGCTGTACTTGGAACAGCTTTGAACTGAGGAAAGGATAGAATGACCAAGGCAATCTGCTTGTTCAAGGCTTTGAGAAAGATTGACAGAGAGGTGGGTATCTAGAGAGAGAGATACAGATTAGGGAAGGATGAGAAAGAGAGAGAGAGAGAACCTCCAATTATGGATGACGAACAGGTAGAAATAGAAAGGAGGACAAAATGAACAATGTGGTCATCAAGCGACAACTGCTCATGTCAATCCTCAAATCCAGTCACAAAAAAGCATTTGGTCAAGTTTATGATGACAGCAGAAAACGTTGACGGACCTGGAGATAATAAGGACGATTTGAAATGAAGATGTTGAAAGGCTGTGTCGGTTTTTCAATGTCCATTAACGGAGGAAAATCCAAGAAGATATGCTGGTTTTTAAGATGAATGACATGCGAATTGACTAGATTTTTATAGCTTGAGGCCATTTCGGTATAGAAGAAGAAGAAGAAGAAGAAGATTGAGAAGATGGAGAAGATCATGATGTAGGAGTGTGCTGCAGAAGTTGATCAACTCTCTCTTCTCCATGTCTATCTGTTGTCATCTTGATTCAAAGCTGCATCTATCTACCGAAAACTAAGGATTGAATGGCAGATCGTGAAAATGATGTAAAACGGATGCTCAAATGGATACTACTAGTAGAGGTAACTGTTATGACAGTGAAAGCTTGAAAGTAAGGAACTGTGAGAAGCTCAGACAAACAACCATGATTCTAGCCTTGTGATCCTTTTAAACAACTCATGTGATAAAAAAAATACATTAAAGTCTGTTAAAATAGGAATTGAATGTAAAAGATGACTCATGCATCCTTCACGGAGATTCTAAAGGACGCACAACTGCATTGAAGCTTAATTGTGATGTCACGGCAGTCAGATGCCGATGTAATCAGATGATGAGTCACATCTGCTTGAAACGAGTTGAAGCTTTCTTTCCACAACAGCTTACAAGAAGTCGTCCGTCTACTATGGGCAATCTTTCCATCTCAAGACGATCGCCAAAATCTGTTTTTCTCATTTCCAAGGCGACTGTGGAAGGGGCTGATCATGTACACTTGGGACCATAAATGTATGGCACCCCTTTAATACTCTCAAAATTTCAATTTATTCAAGAAATTTTGGGTTTCTCGGAAGATCTTTCGAGAATGCTATCAAAACTTTCAAGAGGAAGTAAGTTTTCCATTTTTTTTGGCACATAGCCTGCCAAACATTCTTATCCGCAAAGTGTACGCAGGCACTGGATCACCGAAACGGTTTTTCATCTTCAACAAACGAGTCTACAATCGATAAACCTTTTATAAACTTATTTTCTATTCCCAATGAGTTGGCAACGATGATATGTTCAAGTCTGTTTGTTTCATGGAATGAATAGAGAGCCGTTGGTCTAGATTCCGCATAACCGTAAGGACACTCGTTTCACGGTGGAACGAAACACGTGCACAACCGATCAACAGCCAAGTTATATACGAAAAATGAAGCTGAACGATCACGCAATAACTATTCAGCTGAGAGAGAAATTTTTTTTCATTCCAACCTGACAATTGAAGTGATCGGTTGTCTGATGAAGCTCACTGGACGTGACATATCCCTCGCTTACCACATTGAGACACAGTTTTCATTTTATTCTTTTCATACTGTATTTGATGCTCGCTATAAAATTGTAGAAACTCTCATTGTGAGAGTTAACTGCTGACAAGGTAATGAGTAAACTGTGAGGTGATGATTGCTGTAATGAATTGGTATTCAAAACCCGCTAATCTCACGAAACCTATTTCTGAGTTGACACCGAAGGTACTTCACAGGACATACTATTTCATAACCACCTTTAAGCTAACTGAAATGTAAGGCATAGCGGATGAGAGCAGATACACTGACTGATTCATGGATGGGCAACTCAGGTATAACTCAAAAGAGGGTTAGTGGCGCCGGCAGTTAAGAACTCCTTCAGTTCATTGTTAAGACTGAAAGTAAAGATTATGAGAGAATTCCAATCAACGAGACAAGGTATGAATGAGTAAAACTTTAACTTTGTGAACGGGGGACGTTCAGCTACTCATTCAAGAGATCACTCAAGAAGGAGTTGCCTAGCCATGAACCCCAAACATGGCGACACCTACACCGAGGCATTCGTCTTTAAACT
>CALQYR020007467.1:19284-87576 GCA_943334845.2 Auanema sp. JU1783 | reverse complement strand
ATATAATGTTACTCATCATCTTACATTCTCTTTCATATTCATGTACAGTTGTTTCTTTTTCTTTTTTTTTATTAAAGATTTTTGTTTTCATTTCAAATTCAATCTATATGCACATGAAATCTCTTTTTCAATTTCATTTTCACATATTCAAATTTAAATTGTTTCAGACAACATCTTTCAAATGAGATTCTCGGGCTGTTTTTGAGTTCTCCTAATAACCACGGTTATCCATGTCAGTAAGTAAAAAAACTAAGTTCGATGTACTTATGAGAGGTGATATCAGCAAACTGATATTCACGTGTGTCTACCAGACGTACTCTCCTCAAGTTAAATTGTGTTCTGATGGCAATTAATAAAATATAAACCTCAAATGGTTTTATAATCGCGATAGAACCCTTGTCATTGTCAATGGTAGTCCGCTCCCATTTTGATACTTCGACCCCTGAAAATGAGCTGAAATACATTGATCTTTCTACCGGGTCATTAAATACGGGAGCTATTGTTTTGATTATACATATACGACTTCCATTCCAGGAAGTGACGTTAACCGAATTTTAAGAAATAGGGTGTGGATCACTCTTCAATTAATGTTCGATTGCCTGTCTACTATTCTATCACTTTCTAATCTGATAAGAGATGCGTATATAAAAGGAGAACAGAGATAAAACTATATCAAACATGATTTTCTCTGTTTGCCTTTTGGGCTCTGCCCTGCTGTTGGCCAATGCAGATCCGATCAGGTATAGTAGTTTCTATTCGTATAGTTGAAGAATGTTTAACTTCATTGTTTCAGAATTCCTCTGAACAAAGTTCAGCATGATCGCTCTAGCTACCATTTCAAGTCAATTGCTGAATACACCAAGCAGAGATATATTCCAGGACACAAGTTTGATCCCCTTGAGGCTTATTCTGAGGGTCTTTCTGACTATTCTAACGTTGGTTCAATCTGAAACTACACACAGCAATCATCTACTTGCAGGCTCAATATTATGGATCTTGCCAAGTTGGAACCCCACCACAAAACTTCCAAATTTTGTTCGATACTGGATCATCCAACTTCTGGGTACCATGCTCTGACTGTCCAGCCAGCAACCTTGCTTGCGATTTCCACACCAAGGTAAAAGATGAATAACTTCGTTATTGAATAAAATGTTCAGTTCGATTGCGACAAGTCTAGCACTTGCACCAAGACCGGAAAGCCTTTCGAAATTGCTTATGGCTCCGGCTCCATGAAGGGAGTTGTTGACACTGATGTCATTTGCGTAAGTTCATGTCAAGTAAAATGAAAAACATATTTTCCCGATGTTTATAGTTCGGAACTGACCACGCTTTCTGTACTGACAAAACTCAAGGACTCGCTTGTGCTGAACAAGAGCCTGGTCTTGCCTTCGTTGTAAGATAGAGTTTCCAAAGAAACCAAATAGTTATTTTATCGTTTAGGCTGCTAAGTTTGATGGTTTGATGGGAATGGCTTGGGACTCTATCTCAGTCAACGGAATCGCTCAACCTATGGACCAAATCTTCGCCAACACTGTAAGAAAAAAATATGGCAAGCATGATATGACTTTATCAATTTAAGGCTATCTGCAAAAACCAAATCTTCTCATTCTGGCTTAACAGAGATGTCAACAACACCGTCACTGGAGGAGAATTGTCCTTGTGTGAAAGCGATCCTAACCATTTCACTGTACCACCTTCAGCTGTTAACTTTTCACAAATTATACTTTAAGGGACCAATCGCCTGGGAACCACTCAAATCTACCGATTACTGGAGAATCAGACTCGGAGCTGTCAATGTTGGAACCACTCAAGTAAATATTCAGAGCAGTTCAAGAGTTTATCTATAAATTTTAGATCACCGGACCCGTTGACGCTATTGTTGACACTGGTACTTCTCTCTTGACTGGACCAGCTGATCAAATCAAACAGGTTAGCTGTATAAAACAGATTAGATAAACCGATTGTTCTATATTTAGATCCAACGTAAGATTGGTGCTTTCCCCATCCTCGGAGGAGAATATGAAGTTGAATGCAGCCGTTTGCCAAAAATGCCAAATGTCACCTTCAACCTTGGAGGACAAGACTTCGTTCTTACCCCATACGACTACGTTCTTCAAGTAATTAACAATGACTGAGTTCTGAGGCTGAATGCTAAAACTTTTCAGATGGTCTCTAACGGACAAGAATCTTGTGTATCCGGATTCATGGGATTGGATATCCCAGCTCCTAATGGTCCACTCTGGATTTTGGGAGATGTCTTCATTGGCAAATTCTACTCTGTCTTCGACCACGCTAATAAGAGAGTTGGATTCGCTCAAGCTAAGAGCATCTAGAAATTTTTTTTATAATTCTTAACAAAATTATATTTTAATAAAGATCAGAACATTTATCAGTGATTCTTTATCTTTATTGCATCATATGGGTAGAGCAGCTGCACATATATGATGTGATGACGTCCGGTAGTATTATCAATGAGCCATGATAAGAATTGAGAGAATACATTTTACGAGCAAGTACGTTATCATCACGTTGAACGAAAACGAACAATCTTGAAGGGATTCTCAATGTATCAAGTAACCAGAAAAAAAAGAAAATTCATTGGTTTTATTTATTATTAACAGTTTATTGATGAGTATCAATTAAAGAAACATCGAATATTTGCTATTTGTGACGTTGTTTTCTGATTCCACATTCCGCAAAAGACATAATTGTGTCTCAGTCAAATAAGGACATTATATTATTTTCCCAATGATTGGCCAGCAAGACTGTCGAAATACCTGAAGACGAATATTTCATGTGGTATTGTCATTATGAGTACCTCTTCTCCAGGTTCATGACTGCTTCTCTCGGATAATATAGTGATCCTCCATTCTTGTTATTGGTTAACAGGGCGTAAGCAGGATATGCTGGCTTGTCATATTCAACAAAGGCATTGATGCGCTAAGATGTATTACGTCATTAATGAACAATTGATATTATCAAGTCGTTACCTTATCAGCATATATGCAACAAGCTACAGCACAGAAAATGAACATCAGAGAGAAGCACTTCATATTGTCAGAGAATATAACTGAAAATGGTCCAAGGTATATCTTTCCGAGATGACGACTGAATGAGAAAGGTGTATAGTAGGATATTTGAATACGTAATCCTTCCTACGCGTAACAAAAACGAAATGCACAATTATAGTAATAAAAGAGTCAAGATGAAGAAAAAAAACAATCTGGCTATTGTCACGCGAGAGCAGAAAAGTAATGGTTAGACAATGGCAATATCTGTCATTGGCAGTCGTTAAGCAACACCTGGAGATTTGTGACGTTTCGAAATTTACATTGTAAAAATTGAGAAAAAAGAAACAAAAATAGACGTGAAAAACATTATATTATTCAAGTTTCCATTTAATTGGTTCACATTACAATAACATGAACAGATTTGGCTAATGTTACTTCTATGAAACAATGACTTGTTTTTCGTGTGTCTACCCCCCCCCCCCCCCCCCACAAAACTAAAAAAAACTTTTCAAATCTATTCTAAATGCTGTTCTCTAAAAAAATATATATCCATCTATATATCTATCTAACTATATATATATATAGTATAGTATATGTGTATAGGTATAGGTTTGGAAGGAAAACAGAAAGACAGTAGAGTGAATGAGAACATGATGTGTGTGAATTGAACGGCAATTGCTATTTCATGAATAATCTAACATACGAGGTATTAAATGAAAATCATTACGTCAATGGGCTACGTAACGAAGCTAGCCATTAGATGTCTATGGTCAATTTGATACATTCAATAATCATAATGTAACAAGTGACAGTAAATGACAGATGGCTTGTCGTAACATCGGTTTGAAGCTCCAGCGAATATATATGAGTTAACTTACCTCCATTTCTCACTTATAAATCATAGTAAAGAGGTGGAGCTAAGCATGTGAATGTTACAAGAAGCGTCATTATTGCAAATAATATGAATAAGCACTTGATTAGCAATAGTATAATTATGGAAAATTACATTTTTCATTTGAATATATTGTAAAATATATCAAATGTATATATATATATCAGAGATATGACGAATGAAATGATAATGAATGAAGAAAGCTGCAATTGCGTCATCATCCAAGGAGGAAGAGATCATAAACTATATCCTTATATATAGATATCTATATAGGATACTATAACCATATGTCTGATTGATGAATACTTAATTTTCAATTGAATTCATAGTGAATAGGAATGTTTCGAAATTTTCTCAGAATATACCTATTGTGAATTCGTCAACTATATGAAACTCTGTAGGGCAATATGGTTATAGGAAAGTTTTAAAACTTGAATGAGCTAAACATGAGGAGAGGAAGGGAAGAGGGGGTGACAAGTTGATGGTATGACACAGTAATAGGCAAAGGCCTTTAAGAACACTCCAATAAAGGTCTTAACAAGAATATTACTTTGCAAAACTACAAACTAACAAACTATATATCATATAGTTAACATCTCGTGATCATAAAATAGTTTTCCTCATTAAATAATCATCTTGTAAAGAAGTAATGGTCGACAACCATCACAAACATTTCTCAGAAAATGTAAAGCAGCTGTCAAGTTTTTTTCATTTTTTTTTTCATTTTTCTGATAAAATGAATGATTAATTTGATATTACGTTAGATGAATACATAATTTTCATCTTTCGAAATATTTTCTGAAAAATTTTGGATAAAAAACAGTTTTTTTCTTTCAATTATCAGGTTCTGATGAAGAGAGTGGATGAGGGATCGAAAGAGGTAAACGTCATCTCTTTTTTTTTTTTGTAGACGAAAGAAAGAATGAAACAAAGAATAAACATTCATTTGGATAGAGACATTCATGAAGTTATAATCAGTTATAATTAAACAACTCATTAAAGAAGATAACCAATCATATCATTGAGCTGTATTGTGTGGTTGTGTGTGTGTGTGTGGGTGTTTGCAAAAGACTGTGGTTGTGTTTATCCCCGAATATCTATAACCTATCAAGTATCTAATCAATAAATATCATGTGGGTTATGATGATGATCTCTGCCACGAAGAACAGCCAACAGAGGATGAATTGCTTCTTGTAGATCCTTAATACATGCATTGTGAGGAAGTTCATTTTACTTCAGTTAGCTTACACGGAAGTATCTTTCGAATGTGGCAACACCATGAGTGAAGTACAAGTTATGCTTCAATTTACTAACTGAATGATTGCTTGGGAGGAAGCCCAAGTTGTTAACCTGAATATTCAAATTTGATTAAACTTGTTTCCAATTCAATCATTCTGATGAATATGCATTAAAATTTCCAAGTACCTTGTAATACTCAAAGAATCCCACATTAGCTGCTGTCAATGCTCTAATGGCTGTTGGTTGGGGTAAAACCTGAATAGTTCAATCATTTTGTTTGCTTCACTTCACAAACTTCGGAATTTGTTATGATGGGGAGAACGTTAGTCTTCAAATCGTTTCCAAACAAACGTTTAACGTAAGCTAGCTCGCCAATGAAAGGCCAGGCCATACTTTTTATGTTTGTGTTCAAAACAATTGAAATGGCATCAATACGAGCTGCACCAGCAGTCAATAGTTCCTGAAATAGAAAACAATAAATGGAAAGCTTTTTATGACACTGAAACTTGTTGAAGCCATTTCTCAATTAGATGAGAAACAAATGTGTTGTTCTCTTGATCAGGGACTCCTGGTGTATCAATAAGAGTGACTGAGTAAGGAAGGATAGAGTTGTTGATCACATAAACAGTCAACTCAGTTGTTTTGGATTGATTAGGTGTCAAAGTGAATCTGCAAAGAAACTGTTTTCATCACTAAACAGTATTCTCACCTAAAGTCGTGTTCCTTCTTAACATCGAACAAATAGTTCAGAATGCTGTTAACAGTTGAGGTCTTTCCTTGTCCAACAGGTCCAAACAAGAGTACTGTCTGCAAAACAACTCCATCAATTGCTATACTAAGACATCAGTTTACTCTGTCTTCATCAGTTTTGTGAGCATGTCCACCAACAATTACTTTCTTGATTTTCTTGTTCTTTGAATAGTTTACTTGCTCTTCTACCCATGGAGCAATGATTCGGTGGTTATCAATAACACCGATCTGTAATTTTACTTTAACAGTTTTGAAAACTAGTTTAAGATTTCACTTCAGTTCCGTGCTCCAACTGTCTTCCAGCAACTTCGGAAATTTCAACCTCTTCAGCTATATCAATCTCTTCTATAAAAGAAAATTTTGTTCATTCACGCTAATCCATGATCTCTAACTAGCTTGCTCCTCAACAGATGAATTGTTGCTATAGTGATGATCATGGTGATGATGATGATGATGATGATGATTATGAGCATGGCTAGACTCATGATGATCATTTCTATGCTGTTGACGATGAGAATAGTTGGAGTGACGTGAAGATCCAATCTTAAGCTAACAATATTCATATTAAGAGGCACACACAAACAACCGTACTCTAACAGCCATTTCGAAGGGAAGAACATTCAGAAGTCAACATAGGGAGAAGAAACAAGGGGAGATCATTGCACATGACGAGAACGTGTATCACAAAGACATTAGGCGCCTTTAGGCTTGCGCACCTCTTCTCTGCATTGATCGGCCAGAGCATTGACTTCATCACAAGCTTTTCTTACTTCTTCCGTTTTGAGAGTGATCTTAAAAGCAATAATGAAATACAGATTATCAATCAATTCCTACAAGTCTTTCATATTCGGCTTGGTTTAGTTTCGTTTGTCTGAGAGCAGCGTTCACCAACTCAAGGTGCAAGTTTTCATGTTGAATATCAACATTCTTGTGACCAGCAACAAGAGGATGACGATATTCGTTTGATTTTCCATTGGCATGGGAATGGTGGTCATGATGCTTGTGTGTACGAGCCTACAATGTCAACATGTTGAAACATGACATATGATAGCAGAGCGTTTACCGGCTTGGGGCGCTGATAAGCTACCTCGTTATGGTTCAAATTGATTTGCGAGCCCTGCAATTATCATTGCTATTTCTAATAAAGTCAAAAAAGCAAACTAATTCTCTGCCATTATCATCAACGAGATCAAATCCCCCCACACGTGACACATGAGCGGTAGTTACAGTGTCAAAAGTCATGCTTCGTCCTATATAAGGTTCTCATTTTATAATTTCAAATTTCAATTTTCTGTACCTCGCGGCTCTCCGTATGAATAAGCGCTGTTTCGTTTTTCTGATCTTGCTTTGAAATCGCTTGCCTGAGTTCTAGCTCTGCTGTTTCCGCTTACAACGCTGGTGTTCTTGCTGACGCGATTGCTGGCAACTGGAGTCTTGTGATGAACACTTTGAACATGGCTTCCATGATGGCTTTCAGGTTGGCGGTGAGCTCCAAAATGGCTATCATAATCACTTCCACGGTGGCTTTCAGATTGACGGTGAGCTCCGAAATGGCTATCATATCCACTTCCACGGTGGCTATGACGTTCGGATTGTTTGGTGTGATGAGCCGAAGATCGTCTACTGTAGACAGATTCTAAACTATGATGTTTAACAGCAAAAAAAAGTCAATAGTCTACCATCATCGCCGATGCCTTCGAAAGCATGTTCCACTTGGCTGACAAAATGCTCTGGATGCAAATCGGCACTGTGTCGGTTGTGTTCACTTCTGGCTTCATGAGAGTAGAAACCATCATCATGGTAGTAATCATTATTGGCTGTCTTAGTCAAAATAACAGGCTCAAGTTTGACAGCAGCAAAAACCTTTGAAAAATGTTGTATCTAGATAGTATGTTGTGAAAATGTACCGATTCCATCAAATCATCAGCGATGGTGTCATAGGCTTTATAGTTATGATTCACTTCTGGGACGTGAGTATGATGATCATCATGGCCATGGTCAACATATAGGTGATCACTGACGGTTGAAACCTTCCAATTATTGATCATTTAAAAACATCTGTCAATAACAATGTACATACCACTCTTTCATCTCCATGAGTATGAGTAGTTTTATGAATGGATTCATGAGTTTCTCTGCGATTAGACACTTTATGGGTTTCTTCATGATGAGTGGAAACTGTAGTCGACTTCAAAAATTGATTATTCAATTGATATATTATATATTGAGAGCTTACATCCGGTGGTGCCGAAGCAAAGATGAGGTCCATATCGAGGTCAGTGGAAGCCATATGCAAGTCTCTAAAGTATAAATAATATATTTGAAACTTAACAATAAGCAAAACAATTCAATAAATGATTGCACAAAAAGACGATGCCAATGTAAAACCAAAGACTAAACTTTAACCGATAACACACAGAGAAAGAGATAATAGGCGATGCAGAAAGGCGCCAAAGTGAGTGCGTGGGTTAGAGATAACATGTAATGAAGAGAGTCATAAAAAGAATTATACAAATGTTATTAAGATAGTTATATATAGTATAATAGTATGAAGAGAGTAGTTAGACTGTTAGGAACTGATAATGACGCTCATGCAGTTTGCTTCCTTAATACAGATTTAAGCTCTATACCATATACATTCTATCTGATATGTTTAGTATTGAAGTAAAAAGCTCTTATCAATGCCACGACGTTTAATTCATCGTCAGTTTGTTCTATTTGCTTACTTTATAGCACACACTGATAATTATCTGAATGTTTTAAATATTAAATATTGAAAGAAATTTAAGTATACGAAAGTATGGGGAAGTATCAAAAATATTTTTCAAAAATTATAAAAGAAGATAATTATAATTATATGAGAATAAGGATTATTGACACTGCAAGAGAGGAATATTGAGATCATTGTTGTCTATCTGACTCATCTAGTAGACACATTTCAATAACATAGGTTTTCCCCCCCCCCCCTCTCTCTATTTTCACAATAAAACCTGTATTAAGTAGTATTACTATAGACCTACAATTTATAAATAATCTTTAAAAACTCATTGATTGTTGTACAGAGTAAAATAATAATTCTCTTTTCTGTTGTTTATTTATTATAAGATATATTTTGGAACAAAATCCATTTTTATAACCAAAAACCATATTTGGCAACAGATATCGAAAATTAAAAATCAGATAGGAACTCTTTTTTTTTTTTTTTGTAGAGAATCCATTGGAAACAATCTCAAACAGATGAGACGAGTAGGTGGATAACCCGGAGTGTATCTACTAATCTCGCAACCACTGTATACGTATAATCCGAACAAAAATGAAAATGAGATTTGTGTATAGTCATTTGGCATCTCTCTATCACAACTCATTCAGATCAGTTTGATTGAAAAAAAGCAAATAGCAGTTAAAGATGCTTCAATTCAAACAAACTGTTCGATATGTGAGTTCATGTGTTGGATTATTTCTATGTTTTATTATACTATATGATTATATGGAAACTAAAAAGCTATTACAACGAACATCATCTGGAACATTTGATATTTCACTACTACGTGCTGGCTCATTTGTTAAAAGACACAAAGTGTACCGTTATTTAGAGAAGGAACAACAAACTGGAAAGGAGAATATGAATGATATAGAAACAATCAAATTGTTTAACTCTGATGTAAGTTATCTATACATATAGTTTATATAGCTAACATCATATATCTTTATAGCCATTGCCATCAAGAATCAATCATAAGTCAGCTCATGAAATTTGCTCAAAAAAGAATGCATGTGTTAAGAAATTTCGTCAAATAGAAACAAGAATCAGGGTATTGACATATTTCTTTTAATTATATCATATAATTATATTTATTAACTATATGAAGGTATCAGAGCAATATAAGATGCTTACATGTATTGTACAAAAAAGTATGTCAACTATAATGACAGCATTATTCTGCTTTTTATATGATGAAAAGAGATTTGAATCAAAAAGCAGCGGATTCTTTACTGAATGGAGCAAATATAGGTAATACTATATGATATAGTTATATATATAATATAATATATATATGTTATAGGTTATGTCAAGGAATGAATGAGTATAATGATTTAAGAAAAACACGTCAATTGTTAAACATCACTCGACCAGATAGGGCGTGGTCGTTTGTTATGTTGACTCGCGATCCTATTGAGCGTTTTATCAGTGGTTATGTAGACAAATGCATAAGGTTCAGTTGCTTATAATATTATAATCAATCAATAACTAATATGTTATAGAAAGCCATGGGGCCATTTGCCGTGCAACGGATGTCATAAGAATATGACATGCTTCATTGAAAGAGAATATGAAAAAATGCTTAAAGCATCTCAAATAACTCGACCAAAAGCGTCATTTGAAGATAAGCACTTCTTCCCTCAGAACTGGTATCTCTAACAGCTCAAATGATTATCAGTTAATGATAACTTTTCAGGAGATGTAACTTAAAAACTGATTATAAGAGTTACAAATTTATAAAATATTCAAGTTCAGATGTTGATGGATTTCTCGATAAATTCATTCCAATGGCGATCGATCAAAGAGTGAGTTCATCTCAATCATATCTCTCATAAAGTACTTTTAAAGGTTCCAAATAACTCTATAATGTATATAAGTAACCAAATGAATACAAATCGAACTGTACATAGTACTGTTGCCTCGACAACACGCCAATACTTGGAGAATCGTCTTCGTTCATCTCCTTATCTCATGGAATATATTGTTCGGATGTTCTACTATGATTTTTTACTTTTTAATTACTCATTTCCAACCGGTTTCTGATAGTATATAGGATTTAGATACTTATTATATATAGATATAATATATATATATATATATATATATGTAAAATGATGCAGATGTATGAAATAAATGATACCATCAAACATCTCTTCAATTCATCTCTGACTCATATAAAGAGAGAGGGAAAGAGAGAGAGAGAGAGATTGTGTGGGAAAGTTGTGATCAATGGTATAGGAAGTTAACAGACATCTGATACATAATTGTTCTCGGGACAGATATCATACGGCTGAGGTACGGTAGCTGGCCGTACCTTCATGCTTAGACGTAAGAGTTGGAGGACAAAGTTACAGAGGTCTTGGACTCTTGCTTGAACATGAGGAAGTTTTCGTTGTGACTCTCCATCAACGTAGTAAAGGATTCTGCCATCTTCTCGAAATCTTGATCCCTGCCAGTCTCCTTCATGACTAGTGGTCAGACGACTAGGCCTTTGTCAGTTTCTTTCATTTGAATAGGTGGTTATCCCCGAACGGCAGTCATGTGAGTAGAGCTTCTTATGGTTCGCTGTGGTTCAGAAATTAAAAAAACAATATCGAAATTATTTATTATAATTTACTTGTTTGTTAAGAATGAAAAAAAGGATTTTTTTTGAAACAATCCATGGATCATGAATATGTACATAATAAACATGAAAATGATACGATATGTATAAGAAACAATCAAAACCGGATCAATAAGGGAATAACTCATATAGCATATCAGCCATAGCATATAAGATAAGTGAATACAAGTATTAATCAATAATAGAAAAAAATGATATTCTGTTCTTCTAAATGATTCTTTCGGATTGGATGATATGTGTGTGTGTATGTGTGGATGAAGAGCCATTTACCGCTAGTTACATGCTATGATGATCAAAATAACTTATAATTAGATATTTTCAAAAGATGATAAGTGAATGTAGATGATATTGCAGAAAATCTCTTCACTTCCCGCACAAACCCTATTTTTCAAAAAACCCAATCGAGATAATGCACACAACAAGAAGAAAAGTATTGAGGAAAAAGAAGCAGAACGGATGAGTCTTGTTAGATTTCCGAAACATATACGGATGACCCGTTGAAAAAGGAACAAGTAGCTAAACATAGTAAATGCTAGCATTCGTAGTAGAAATATGATAATTCAAGAGTAGCTAAACCTTTTGCTATTAGTTATATCGAAATGTAAGTCTGATATACAGTTGTGTTCACAGTATTCAATGATATTTAAGAATAGATTAGAAAGGAGAGAGAGAGAGAATATGAAAAATATATTCTAGAGTGGTATATCCATTTCTTGTTCAGTCTATGAGTTTTAAAAAAAAAATGAAAAGAAGTCAACTAGCGACAAGAAATGATTATGTGATGAAGTGCTTAAATGTAAGGAAAAAGATATAAACTATAAAGGAATACTTCGTTTTCATACAAGAGAGGGGGAGAGAGGGAAGGAGAGAGAGAGAAAGAGAGAGAGAGAGATAACCGTATGCATATTGTTGTTCTTATATTACAATGAAATTTGTAAATGTCTATATTATATATACCGTATCTTCTATTCGATTACTTTCTTACAATTTTGTATATCCGTTTTGCATATATATCATATGATATAACTGAAAATGATCTATTATATAATTAACTATATCATATATATATACTAACCACATATAGTAAATTAAAACTATTCCACAGCTGTTTCAGATGAAGTTTCATTATCGGATTCTTCGTCCCCACTTGAGCATGGTAAGAATGGATGTACCAAACTCAAATAGCATAAATTGCATACACGAACCTATAATTATATATTCTCAAATATTATTTCGATCCATTTCAATATGCTTTCAATCTCCATTACCCTCTCTCTCTCTATATGCCTCTCTATCTCATCTGGCTAGTTGGTAAATTGCTTTACAACATACCCGACTATCATAACCCAAGTCCGGAATTTCAATGCTTTTTCTGCTGCAACTTCCGCAAAAAATTCGTCCACAATTGCGACAATGATGTCGACGACGTATGAATGTGAAACTACTGTAGCAAGAAGTGCATTGAGATACATCATCATCAGGAACCCATCGTACTCCTGCAAATACTAATCCCGTAAACATGTCGTTTTAATCCTTCTGAACTAATACAACCAAAATGTTACAAAACGTTTTAAACCTTTCGAAAATACTAATAAAGACTTTTTTGGATTCCAAAAAGAGATTTTTGGATGAATGATTCAGTTCATCTCTTAATAGCCGTATACTTACCAACATAAGGAGGCATTGGAAGATGTTCATTCACTTCTACACCAGTTTCTTCTTCATTGTTTGCCGTTTCAGCAGTTTGACCATGAATCTTCAACAAAAAAAAGTTAAATTGAATAGAAATCCCCGAAATTCTAACATTTGAAGGTAAAGTTCTTACTTCATCAACAGGTAATGAATCTTCGGTTGGAAAGAGAACCATTTTCAGAAGTTTGCGAACATCTGACGAATAGTTGGTTTGTAATTGATCAGCAACAGCTGAAACGCACACAAATATTCTGAAAATATAAATAAATAATGTAATCTGATTCTGTGATGTTTGAAACCTATGAATCATATCATCTGATGATACGTAACGAATACGAAAATCTCCGGATGTTCTGAAATAGAATTAAGGTTTCTTTTTAATTTCGAAATATCAAAAACCTCAATGTTTTTGTGACGCTTTTTGTGGCTTCTGCTTCTTCAACAACTAGCTCATGAGTTTCGGCTTTTGAATCACTAAAGGTCGATAATTCGTCCTCGCTTGGTGGAGGTGTATTAGCATTCCTTTCCACACACACAAGTTCATCCAATGGATTATCTTGAATACCACGAATGTCTTCTCGACCACATAAATCAAAACGATCACTTCGTTCAACACAGAATGCTTCAATTGTGTCATCAGCATTTGTGTATTCAACAGCAAAGCACAGTCCAGCTCCTTGCTCATTCTCATTTACATGATCTTCATCTTCCACTGCCCCACTATCGTTATCGTCCTTTACGACATTTTCCATTTTCGAATCATTGTCCGCGTTCTCCGTGGTTTGATCTTTTCGAGCGCGAATGAAAAGCTGGAATTAGGACGTTTGAACTATAGAAAGTGCAACTGTAATCCCTTCTCTTCCCCCTCTCATATGACACGGAATTAGATGTTAGAACTATAATTGGACCAAATACGATGACAGATGTTAGTACATGTTATATATAATTGCGTTCAAACATAGATTATTAGTTTTAAAAAACAGGACAGGTGTTAAACTATACCTTTACCTTGCTGCTATTATCGTCATTAAAATCGAGAGCGCTCTGCTTGTTTTTTGCACTTTCATCTTCTCCTGAGCACAATATATTCTCTACCTGAAATCAAAGATTGAATTACAATTGAGAAAGAGAGATTAGCATACAGCTGATAATTCTGCTACAGTTAGTACTTTCAATAGTTTCTTGATATTCTGTAGTAATGGAATGTATGGTCGAAACATGTCTGATAGTTCATTTTCAGCTCCAGGATCGAGATTCAGTGCTCCTTCAGGATAATGCAATAAGCCCCTGAAAATGAAATTTGCATAATTAAATCGTTTACGATGTGTATGACAGGATTTTTAATTTTCTTTTTTCTTCTACTTCTATTAGCATATTCTATTTAGAATGCCAATTGATTTATGATCATCATTTGCCCCCATTTCGTTCACTTACCACAAAACAGCTAGACGAGGAATTATAAACATAACTGCTGGATCGAAATATTCAATTTGCTCTTGTGTAATATAATGACAACGAAGTGCTCGTTGCAAAGTATCAGCAAATAGTACGGCAATCAATTGTTGAGCATCATGTTCGCGTGATGTTTTAACAGAAACCATTGCGCTAACATATCTGAAAAGAAACAATGTTTATATTTCCACACTAAACATATATAAAACATACTGAAATTCAAAGTTGGCAAACATATGATCGAATAATAATAATGATTTTTTAATTTCATGGGTATATTCGCGAGGATTACGTAATGCTTGGTCCTGTAACAATCAGTGTTCAACATTTTTTTTTAATATTTGTATATAGTTTGTACTTTGAGCATGCTGCGCAAATAATCCAAATGAGCTGTTACAGCTTTTGCTAGTGGACGTATACATTCAGATTCAAATTCGTGGTCTACAATATTGGATCCAGCTGATAAGCACTTAAAGATTCATATAGATTATAATGTGATGACGTCAACGGATATTCCATTACCTCTGCTCCAAACCATAATTGCCCAGGAAGATTGTCATGAACTATCTCATCCGGAAATTTTGCTCGAAAATCTCTATTAGCTCTCTCACTCTTGATGGGATATAATATAATAATCATTTCTTCTGAAATAATATTGAAATGAGTCATAAAATAGATGATCATCATCTCTTCTCACCAATAATATGCAATAAACGATCTTGAGCAATTCGTAATTTATGTACAAGTGCAGTACATCTATCTGGATCTCGTTTCCCATCAAACGAATCTAATTCATTCGCTGTAATGACAAAATTTCATTATTAACATCATTGACGATTGGAAGATATGTAAAAAAAAAAAAAAAAGGAAAAAGGAACAGACAGACTGATAGACACTAACATACATACGCACAGACACACGCAGAAAAAAAAAACAGTTGAATACGAACCGATTTCTGTCAAAGCCTCATCAGCGTAATAGAATTTAGCCAGTGGACACCAATCATCTGGTCGTGGTCTGCAGAAAAATTTGCGAAGAGAAAGCATGCAATCTAAAATGAAAAATAAATAAAAAAAATTGGCTCTGTAAAATTAAGAGAAAAAGAGAGAAAGAGAGAAGTAAGAGGGAGTGAGTGAATATAAAAGGAGAAAAAAGAAAACAAAACAACCGAGAACAGGAGGAAAATATTGTAATTCGGAAATTATACGAAAAAAAAAGGAGAGAGAGAGAAAGAGGGTGAGGGAAAACAGAAATATACAATAGGATGAAGAGAAAAGTGAATGAAGCAGAGAAAGATAGAAAAATTTATATCGAAATAACATATCTGCATAAGAAAGTTAAAAACAATTGTTTTGTCATTATATATATGCAAACAGGTATTTCAAATCAATTTTCAAGAAAAAAAATGGTCACTTCAACGACGTATGTACAGCATGACTTAACAGGAAAGGTGATGAAAGAGGAAAAGGTGGGGAGGAGAGTAATAGAAAGAGAGAGAAGAAGAGAGACATACACAGAGAGAGAGAAAGAGACAGAAAATGAATGTATAGAAAACAGAATTGTTGCGATTTAAACAGAGCAACGTGATAAGAATTGATTGATAAGTTAGCATCTTCAGCTAGTGTTAGTTATCAGAGTGAGTTGTTTTATCATCAGCATGTGTTGGATTTTGAAAGAGTTAAAAGTGAAAAAGAGATGCAAGCAAGCAAGCAAGCAAGCATGCCAGCAACCTCAATTTATCGGTCCTCATGTGAAAAATAATGAGAGAAGTTGCAGATGAAAAATACAGGAAAAGCTACAATGAATGAAAGAGGATGTACGAGAAGCAGAGAGAATGAGAGGATAGAAATGAAAAGAAAAATGAATGAATGAAGTTTTGTGTTGCGAAAGAAGATGAACAAGAAGTAGATGAAGAAGAAGAAGAAGAAGAAGAAGCAAAAAATGAAAATGTTTGTTGTTCTTCATAATATATAATGAATGAATGATCAGACAAGCATTAAGGTATTCAATCAGATGGCTTATAACTTGATCAAAACATTGCTTCTTCTTCATCATCATCATCTTCTTCTTCTTCTTTACATTCACATCAATATCTTATCTATCTCATCCATCTCCTCACAAATAAATACAAAAGAAACAAATAAAATGAAAAGTCTAAAAGACTGGAACTACTAATAGATTGCTTTAATGTGGATGTATATTAGTTGGTTGAAGAAAAGAAAGAAAATGGGCACACACACATACAAGGAATGAATGAAAGAGAGAGAGAGAGAGAGAGAAAGAAATCAAGAGAGTTGAATCATGTTATAACTGGAGAAATAAAATAAAAACGAATTTTCCTTTCATTTTCTCCAAAAAAAGGATTACAAAAACGTTATTTTTTATTTGTGTCTTTCTCTCTCTCTCTCTCTCTCTCTTCCGCTCTCTCCCTCTCTCTGTACGTAATGAACGCAAAATATGACTGAATCATTACAATTTGGTAACAAAAATCATATTTCAAATGGGTATATCTTCAAAAATATTTTCTTTTTTTTTCTTTTGTTCATTCCAAACATCAATGTTGTTGTATTTATGACACAGGAAGACATACACACATACACACGTTCATATACACATACACACACACACACATACATACATACACACCCAACATGATCTATCTGTATTGATAAACGGAAAAGAATAAAGAAAATAGAAATCAAATGATGATTCAATCACATCTATATATATATATATATATGGAATTATATAAAAAATCAATAATTGGTAGCAATCAACTGAAGATCATTTAGGGTATAGAAGAGTAGAGGGTATGAGATAGTAGTGTACAGGGAGGAGAGGGTGGAGGGGGTTGGTGGTATAGAGAGAGAGGATGTATAAGATGGTTGAAAATAGAACTAATCACTTAATTGCGTATAAGTAGTGACTATTACAGAATAACGTAAAGAACGTCTGAATAGTCTCATTGTCAGACAAAACCATAAGAGGCTTTTACTTTTTCGTTTTTTATTGTCCGATGAGGCCTATAGCTGAAGCGACTGTTCATGCATAAGATATTAATATTGCAAAATATGTAACATATAGAATGAGTGGATAAGAGAGAAGCAAAATTACTTAGGTAAGAATGAAGATGAGCAACAGAATATATATAAAAGTACATGTTAAATCAAATATGGTAGTAGAAGGAGAGGAGGAAAAGGAATTTGAATAGAAAGAATATTGAGGGACTAAAAAGGATATAATAAGAAAGGGGGAAGAAGAATGAATGAATGAAAGAAGAATGATAATGATAGATGGCTTGGGGGGTAATCAACAGTAATCATATTAACCGAAAAACATATCGTTTGATTAAAAATATTAAAATTTTAATTATTCAATATATAAATATGGCAACATGGGCAGGTAGGATATGCATATATCTATATATATATACGTGTGTATACGGTAGGAGTGTATGCCTCATTAGATATTTTGAGATAATTTTATTAATGAGCTTATAATTAAATATTCAACTAATCTCTTCATTATTGAAAAGGGGGAGGGAAGACAGAGGAGGGATTTCATTTAATAGACTTATTTGGTGCTATTAGTCAAATTACGAAGCCTCTCCGAATGAGGGAAATCTCTGATGATGAAATATATCCTCCAGCAGCTTATGTAGAGAAGCGAGATGATTGAAGAAAGACATTTAGGATGTGGATGGTGGACTTGCGCGCTACCGCATCGCGAATACTAAGCGACGCGTCTTTGTCTCTCCACTAGATGTATGCACATATGCCTTTGTGTATGTCTGCGTGTATAGTCGCCTAACACATAGACTAGCGCATTTCATGGAATATTAGAGAAAAAAGTACACGAAATAGTATATAATAGTGAGAGAGTGTTTGTCCATATCTCATCATCTCTACGCACACTCCACTAATGCAATGCTATTTCATATATGTGCGCCCTAAGAAGGAAAAATTTTTAGTCAATACAAACGCCGATTTGTCAATATGGCTATACACTCTCTTCTTCTTCGCAATTTTGTCTTTTAGCTTTTCGTTTTAAAAAAGATGTGTGTGTGTGTGTGTGTGTTCTTGTTTATTTTTGTGAGTATAGAGAGAGAGAGAGAGATGGAAAAAAGAAAAAAAAGGAAAATTAAAAAAGAAAAAATGTTTTTCGTTGTTTTCTATTTACATAATTAATTATGTTAAGTTGTATTCAGAAGGTGGGTTGCATAAGCCATGATTGGAGGTATATTCATATACAATCATAAAGGAGAAGTTCTCATTTCAAGAATCTATCGTGATGATATAACGTAAGTAAAATATATTCAATCTATCTATCTATAGTTAGTATAGTTAGAGATTGATTTAATAGTTATAATATATATATATAATATTATAGACGTAACTACATTGATGCTTTTCGTGTTAATGTTATTCATGCTCGTCAACAGGTATTCTTTGTTTCTTTCATTTTATATAATATTGTTGTTTACATCAATAACTATATAGATAGATATATATATATATAGTTAATGATATATATTGTTTATGTAAATAGCATAATATAGATTATATTATATAGTTATGCATCATTTACAGGTTCGATCACCGATTGCAATTATTGCAAGAGCAACATTCTTTCACATAAAACGAGGAAATATATGGATATGTGCTGCATCAAAGCAAAACATCAGTGCTGGTCTTGTTTTTGAGGTAAATATAGTTAAAGCTTTAACTGCATATTCATATATATATATATATATATATATATTCAATATGGTTACTTCAATTTTGAAGGACATAACCCTTTAGTCTCAATGGCCATCTTATTGATTTTTCGAAAGTTCTGTGAGAATACGAGTCATACACACTCAAATATCCTTTATCTTTTCTATATCGAAGATATAGATGCCAAAGTAGAAGCATTATCTTAATATTTCTCGAAAATATAAAAATCTTCTTGAAAGGTTTCGAAAAGCTTCAATGCAATGGCCACAATTAGAGAAATAGAGTTCCTCGTCTCTCTATCATCATCGTTTCTTTCTTCTCATTTCCATCTTTTTTCTCTCAGCGCAATTCTTTTCTCTAATTGTTTTCCCAATCTGCTCTAATCTTTAGCTATGCTCTCTGCATGGCGGTCTTCTCAAAAACTAATTATATTTCCTTATACTCTTTTTCTCTTTAACGCACCTGCCTGACTTTTTCATCATCTGTCCAGACTCGACTCATCACCCATATATAGCCTTGATCGGCGACCCACACCACTCTACCAAACAGGTGTTTCTCGTTTTTGCTGTACGCAAACAGAACATAATGTGATCTCCCAAGTGACAATCTGTAGTAACGGTTGCTGATGGAGATAAAAAAAAATTGAAAAGAAGAGAGGGTGGTAAGGGGGTTGTGGTCATGGTGTGGTGACGGGGGGGGGGGAAGAAGAAATGAAAAATGACGAATAAAAAAAAGAAGTTCAATAGTGTATACATCATTTCAGTTTCTTCAACGCTTCTCAGACACAATGCATTCGTACTTTGGAAAGTTGAATGAAGAGAATGTACGAAATAACTTTGTATTGATCTATGAACTGTTGGACGGTATAGAAGTTTAGAGAGAAAACTAAAAAACTGAAATATGATATGTTTAAGAAATAATTGATTTTGGATATCCACAGAATACGGATCCAGGAGTACTCAAAGCATTCATTACTCAACAAGGAGTACGAACTTCGGTTAGTCAATTTAACTTATTAACTATTTATAACAAAATCTGAAAGTCAAAGGGGGAAGTCAAGTCAAACGACCAACCTAATCAAATACTCTATTCATAAGAGATTAGACAGATGATTGAATTGATATAGAATATTGTCAATATTCTATTTAAATAATAAATATCTTTTAAAGAATAATTGATTAATTTAGGAAAGTGTCGTCATTGGGGTAGGTTTCATGTGTTGTTTGCTTAATATCGTGAGAAAACAAGAGTAAAGATGTGTGCGTGTGTGTGTGTGTTGTGAAGCATGCCTGTTTCCATATCAACTTTCCGTATAAAATGAAAAATAATATTTATACGATGGACTATCAGACATAGATGTTTCATTCACATGATCATCATCATCATCATCATGATGCTTTTCTATTATAGACGAAAGAAGAGCAATCTCAAATAACTTCTCAAGTTACGGGACAGATAGGCTGGCGACGTGAAGGAATTAAATATCGTCGTAATGAGTTATTCCTTGACGTTATTGAATACGTCAATTTGTTAATGAATCAGCAAGGTTTGTTTGCTCAATTGCTTTACTTCATTGACGTCATTCTCATTTTCTTTTAATTCTTATTTTACAGGACAAGTTCTATCTGCTCATGTAGCTGGTAAAGTTGCTATGAAATCATATTTGAGCGGTATGCCAGAATGCAAATTTGGTATAAACGATAAAATAACAATTGATGGAAAAGGCAAATCATCACATGATGATTCTAATAAATCACAAGTGTAAGAACAATAGAAGCTAACTTACAATGATGATTGATGCGAAACAATTTTCAGTGTCAGATCTTCAGTTGCTATTGATGATTGTCAATTTCATCAATGTGTTAAATTAACTAAATTTGACACGGAACATGCCATTTCCTTCATTCCACCGGATGGAGAATATGAACTGATGAGGTTAATCATGCATTCTTTCACTCAACTATATTCACATAATTAACATTTAGATATCGAACCACAAAAGACATTCAACTGCCATTCCGAGTCATTCCACTCGTACGCGAAGTTTCTCGTAACAAAATTGAAGTGAAAGTTGTGGTTAAATCTAATTTCAAGCCATCACTTCTGGCTCAAAAAATAGAAGTGAGAATTCCAACACCCCCCAACACTTCGGGAGTTCAGCTTATTTGCTTGAAAGGAAAAGCTAAGTATAAGGCTGGAGAAAATGCAATCGTATGGAAGTACGTTAAATGAGAACAACTACTGTCTACTGGAAATTACTTTTTTTTCCAGAATCAAACGAATGGGAGGAATGAAGGAAAGTCAAATATCCGCTGAAATTGACCTTTTGGCAACAGGAGCAGAACGGAAGAAATGGAATCGCCCTCCTGTCAGCATGAACTTCGAGGTTTGCACTTGCACTTTGTCAATGGCACTCAATTAACTATTCCAGGTGCCATTTGCTCCATCTGGACTTAAAGTACGTTACTTGAAAGTGTTTGAACCAAAGCTGAACTATTCTGATCATGACGTGATCAAGTGGGTTCGCTACATTGGTCGTAGTGGACTATATGAGACTCGTTGTTGAACAAGTCTACATATGCATCGTTTAACTATTTGAAACTCGTCAACATGAAATACGCATAAGAAGCTTGTCGGTGATGTATGCCAGCATTTCCGTCTTAATTTATTAAACAAACATAAATAAGACTTAATATAATATATAATTAACTATGCTTAAAGAGACATTCCATTCTAATTTATTATATAGTTAAGCGCTTTTAATAGAATATAGTTAAGTTCATAATATATCTTTAACTTCGGTTCAAAGATGGATATTTATTTATTTATCTCTTTCTATCTGCAAGCTTCCCCCTTCACAACACACACCTTCACCTCCCCTCTCTCTCTCTCTCTCTCTATTCATTTGCATGTAAGTATAGTTGCTTAGCTACCATTTTTCTCTTTTTTTTTTGTTTTTTTGGGGGAACTAACACGCAGCACATGTGGAAATATTGTAATGGAAATGCAGTGTGAAAATGTGAAATGTTGTTGTATCAATAAGCACATTGTTCTCTATCTCATATATTCTTCCACCCATAATATTTTATAGCTCAGATGTTAAATTTGATTTTGTAGTAATAAAGGTTTTTGTAGCGAATACATAACTGTTGTTTTTCAATATCTATATATGATGAAGTGAGAAAGAGGTAGAGAGAGAGATATAGAGAGATAGAGAGAGATGATGAGAGAGGGAGAAGTGGAAACCGAGGGAACGATGTCTGATTGGTTGAACACAATTAATTGTGTGCGTGTATGGTGTATGTATCCTATCCATCTATCCAATGTGTGGTGGATGATAACAAGTTATCATAATAATCAGCTATAACCCATAGAGAATACTTTTCCCCTGTTTTTACCTCTTTCTTTCTCATGCTGCACCTTTCTCTGCTAAACCATTTCCTCCAGCTGAAGGATGAAGCTTGTGTACAACACGAAACATTCTCATTTGTGCAGCTCTTTCATTTTTCTAATTTAGCAGAATGAAGGAAGAAGAAACAAAAAAAATTGTGAAAAGAAAAGGAAATTTGTTTCTTTTCTCTCCATCTTATTCTACCTCTTGCTTTTGCTCATTCTCTTTCAGGCTCAACTTATTATTTACAACAATAACATCTTTACGATTGTTGTGTCATCTGTCACTTAGGATTATTAGAATTCACAAGTTCCATGTTGCTTCTTCATATGCTCGTACCAAACCTTGTTGTGTTTGTGTTTGTGTGTTTTGGAATTTGAATAACATCTTCATTTGATAGCATCGTACCAGATGCATCTGTGATTTGGGAGGATAAAGCTGGAAGACATTAATTGAATAAAAACAACAAACAAACCTATAATGATGTATTAGCATTCAGTCATAACGACTATATATATCGATGTATAGTAATCGGATGAGCTTTCTTCAGCTTCTGTTCTCTCCTCCACCCCTCCTTTTTTGCTTTCACATTTGCTTCATGTCCAGCAAATCGACCCGTTGTCACACAAACGATTGGATTAAACATCTTGCAAAATGAATTAGTTCATCGAATCATCCTTTCCAGACATCTATTTTGAGACACACAGATAGAAGTAAAGGAAGTCCATGAGACAAGTTATGTTATAGCAGATCGGCCTAATAACAAAGCAATGTTCAGATGGTCTTTCGTTGTCGTCGTCGTTCGTTTCAGATGGCATTTTCTTGTTATTCTCAATTTCATTTGCTGGAAATTAACAAATTTCATATCTGTCTGTAAGCGACCAACAATTCATAAACTCAGAAATCTCATCTAATATGATGTGAAAAATAAAATTTATCAGCTTGGCTAAGCAGAAGCGTTTACCACTTCTATCCGTTCCTTTCTCTCATTCTCTCTGAGCTTTCTTCATTTTTCCTTTTCATGCCTTTCCCTCTTTTTAATTCAAAAGAATTTTAAAACAAAAAAAAATTGCTGAATGAGATAGTCATTAAACCAATAGAGAACGTGGTGAATGTGTGTATGCGGGAGTGTGTGATGCTCTCGCATGATTTACACTTTCAGAACGTTAACACACACACATGTCCATATACGTACCACTATATGTGTAAGTTGCATTTGTTTGCTAAATTTACAATATAAATGAGATTTATATTGTTTCTTGTCTATAAACAACATATCGTGTTGACAACAACTAACTTGCATCTTATCTTTCCATCATTTTCGTATTTCATATCCGAATATGCATATATGGTAATATATATATCTAAGTTATCAAAGCTTCATTTGTCCACCAAAATTTTCAATTGTTGCACGTACGCATATACAATTGTATGTTCGAGTTTGTATTTGAATTCATGTCCATCTTATGAGTTAGCATCTGATGTTTCGTCTTTGTCAATCCTCTAAGATTCACAGGCGAATGATGTCGCTTTGCGTTCGCATCTACTCAACTGCTAGGAGAGAAGAAGAGAAAAAAAAATGAAATTATATGCAAATAAACTTCTAATCTATATATATGCGTTCATCTGTTAGTCTTGAAGAAACTGGAGAAGTATGTGAAGGACAAAACTTTTCCATTTTTTACTTCTTCATCTTACTCTCTCTCTATCTTTCTCTTCTCTTCTATTGTTTGATTGTAAAGAGACATACTTATTGTCAATGAATGATTTCATCGAACAAGGTGCTCCTGCTCTCAGCTGCCATAACAGCCGTCTTGTCTGATTATTTTTCAGCTACTTTCTCTCTCTCCCTCCTTAGCTCCCTCCTTCCCTCTCTCCCTCCATTTTTTTTGACCAAAAACATATTTGTTATGAATGAAGCTCATAAATATAGTAAAAACAGAAGAAAAATATATAATAAAATATATAATTTTATTATATCAAATTGTCATTGAAGACCATGTATGGATATCTATCCTTCTATCTCTCTCTCTCTCTATCACTCTCTCTCTATCTCTAATGGACAATTAGATCATTAAGCTCTATTAACTAGCCATGAATAACAAATAACTGTTCCTTATTTCAAAATGTACTCTTTAGGTTTTTATCTTTTTCTCCTCAGAAATATTCTTTGAAGCTTCTCTCCCCCCCCCCTTCTCTCCTCATGAAAATTTCTATTTGAATGTAAATTACGTTCCGCTATAAAGCAACTTCATTTTTCCTCAGACATAACTCAAATATGTTTCGTTTGCTCATCCGTTTCTTTTCACATAGATGGTCACATCATTATAATTCCTTTTTTCCTACGTCTCTCGTCTTACCAACTAAACGTCTTTGAGTATGCAATGAAAAAGGAAGCTTCTAAAACTATATTTCATATATGATCACTGTTGGATTGAAGCAAAGAGGTTTAGAAGCTAGTTATATGTCTGTGTGACAAATGATGATATAAGCTTAGCTATTCTTCATTTAGACTATACTAAGTACAAATGAGTACCAGATTGATGAACAATTGCTTTCTCATATCATATGATAACGTTTTTATGGTTTTCTCATCGTCATTACATACCAGAAGAAAAGGTTCATCTGAGTTAATCTTCTAAGCTCTCTCTCTCTTCCTCACACCACTCTCACACATGAAAAGCTTTAAACTTGTGTTAATAGACAAGTTTATACATTTTTTCAGATACATAAAATTAACTTTACACATAATCATTTCTCATTTTCACACTCTACCCACACTCAACCACATTGCATACAGATCGAACACAGAGAGAGAGAGAGAGAGAGAGAGAGAGGGAAGGAATGAGAAGCACACACACTCATACATCCAACTCTCTATATATACTTTCTCTCTCTTTCTCTCTCTTCATGTAACTTTTTTTATTTTGTTAATCTTATTGGCAGTTTTTAGTCCAGCTCATCTTTTTCGTACTTCATATTTTCGCATCAACTTGCCTCTAGCCATAGTCATTATAAAAAGCATTTAAGCATGTTCTCACACATTAAGACTGATTCATTTGACTATTACTCTGCACTACTTCAATTAACTTCAACCATTTAAGCAAATGAAAATGTTTCTCTCTCTCTCTCTCTTCCTCTTCTCTCTTTAACAATATGGTAACTTACTCTTCAAGCAACACTTTTGAACCACTAATTTAGAGTTCTCAAACATTCCTATGTATCTTCTCTTGAATTGAAATCGATTGTTATGTTTAAAGCCACTCCTACAATATCATATGCGAGCACTCTCGTTTTTTCTGGGGCATAATTGACGAAAATTCTGTCATTCATGCTCATTATGCTTTTAACTTTTTTGTTTCTCTTCTCCCATTTCTCTCTCTCTCTCTCTCTATCTACACTTCTCTCTCTCTCTCTTACTTATTCTCTTCTTTGTCCATTTGACAATAATGAAAACCAAAAAAGGCTTTTGTTCTTGGTCGTTATGTGTTTCTTTTCAAAGAATTGATTATGTCTCATAATTCCAGCTGTTTTCATATATATATATATGGCCTCTTGAAATCTTTTTTAATCTATTCAAAGAGACATCTCACATGCTTCAGGCTTTTCGTATATTGCGATGCATCTTTAGAGGTTTCATTGTTTACTTATAAACATTGAATGAAACTATCTCAAATTATTTAAATGAAGCAGTTTGCAAGATCGATAGTGAGATGAAGAAAGTAGAGATGAATGTGTGAAGAAACAAACATTTTGTTTGTTTAATGATGATGTTGATGTTGATGTTGATGATGATGTTGATGATGATGAAAAGAAAATAAAACAATGCCATAGTTGATGAAATGACGTAATCGACAGCTATTTTGGAAACGATTTGTTTCAAATAATACCCTTAAAACATCTTTCCTATTGATGCGATTATTCTGTTTTCTACTTGAGAAGAAAGAACAAAAAGATTTTACTTTTGCCCCAAATCCCGCAATGAAGGGATACTGGTAAGAGTTCTAGAATGTCCAGCTCTTTCTCTTTCTCTCCACCTCTCTCTCTCTCTCTCTCTCTCTCTTTCACCAACCTTTGTCAATTGAACAACTTTTTCCTTCCTTTTTTTTTATATATAAAGATGGAAGAGAAATCTTTTTGTGGAGACAGCAAATTGAAGCACTCAAAATAAACCACGTGAACTCCTCTGGTCATGACGACCTCGAGGAATCGCCCAAGCTTTCTATTAAGCCATTCACTCTGCTATCTCACTTGAGATCGTTTGAACTCAAATTCTTTAAACTGCTTTTTCATTGAATTATTCCAATCTATAGAGAATAGCACGTATGAAAACTCCAACGTTTCCAATTTTTTTCATCGTTATTTCGAAACAAACTTCCGTTTCTTTCTCTCTCTCTTTGCCTTTCAAAAAGCATTAAGGACAGTTTTTTCTGACTAATTCTTTCGACAGAAAAGCGCAAGCTAGAAAGAGGACTTTGCTAAGAAGGTTCTCAATCAGTTGTCAACATTGGTGAAGGATAAAACTATTCAACTAAAACTGAAGCTCTAACTTATAGATTAAATCTTACCAATGAACAAACTAATCTCTCTCATCCGTCAGAAAAACTCCTCTCATATATGAAGTAGAAGAAGGCACAAAAGACAAGAAAATAAGAACTTTTGTTCTTCAACTTTTTTGCTGTTCAAAGCTGAAATGTCAAACTGTCTCGTATGTCGAGAAATCCGACGACTTTTAGAGTTATTTCATGTTTGTGTGTGTTTCATTGCAACCTTTCATTTCGTCTGCAACGTATATGAAGAGAAACATTCTTCAAAGTTGAAAAAAACATTTTGAATGGCATCTCCGTTATCATATTACAGACGGAAACAAGCCAATATGAGTATCAAAGAATGATTTTCATTTCCAAAATATTTTATGAGATTGTTATTGTTATATATTATTCTCATTTAAAGATACTTCCTACTCTCTTTATTAGCCTTATTTAGCTTTTAACTTTGCATCCCTTCAACTCACTTTTTCAAATTTTCTTTTTTCTCTCAGATCTCTTGGAATAATCAGAATAAAGTCGGTTATTGAAAAATGGATGCTCTCATCGACAATTCAACTACACTCAGCGTATCTGCAGAAGCTGTTTTGTGCGATCAAGAGCCGCATCCACTTATACGCTCAATATTCATAAGGTTTTCAATGAAAATCCATGGCCTTTAATTATATTTTCTTATTTTCTTCTTAAAGTTGTGGAACTGTTGTTGCGATTGTTGGTTGCTTCGCCAATCTGCTACTCGTCTATGTTTTTAGCAGCTCCACACGACGTGTCAGTCCGTTTCAGGTAATCTTTCCAATCTAAGGTTTCACGAGCAATGATCATCCTCTAGATATACCTATCAACATTGGATTTTTTGTTTTGTCTTCTCTTCATCATATGCTTTGCAGCATTGAGATTTTCACAAATGTTTCATATAGGTATAAGGGATTTCCATGTTTGATGCTTACAAAGCCTTGTTGTTAACAGAATGGTTATACATATTTCTCAAAAATAACAGCGTTTCGTTATATATTCTGAGTAGAATAGTGCAATTAGAAATACCCTATGTTCTAATAGCTAATACTGCTGATCGTTTGAAATTCTTCGATTTTGCTCGCAATCGGTTAGTTTACCATCCATACATGCTAACTGCTGATCATATTTTGCAGAAGGATGTTTCAAATTGGAGTAATAATAGCCACACAGCTTGTTGCAACATTCGTTCGAGTACCTGGCTACTTTGCCATGGAAGTAACTGATATTCCCGGGTGTGAACTGTTTACGAGTAAAATTCTGACAGCTGTCGAATTGTCTGAAGAACTCATTGATGTATACGTCTGTTTTGATTTAGTTGTACAGGTATATCATCCATCCATCATTCCTTCACTCACTGTTCATTCATACATCCTTATAGTTTTTCCATTTGTTCGTCTCGTTCATCATTCTATGCGTACTGAATGTGATTGTTGTCATGAAGTTACATTCATCACATAAGAGAGCTGCCAAAGGAAATACTCATATGAACATCATATACTCTGTAATTTAAAATCACAATCTTCTTCCTAGTATTCATCTTAATCTCTTTTCAGAAACAGGAAGATAGAGATGAAGAGCAGAAGAAAGAGCAGAAGCGCTATAGATTTGCAGTTCACGCCACCATTTGGATAATCTCATCTTATCTGGCTTGCAACAGTGTGAACTTTATTCTTTATCTCATCGAAATGTTCGACAAATCCTCAATTCAGGTCAGCTTTTCATATGTTATTAGTTCGAAAAGGCAAAATACACCCTTTGTAATTCCTTGTTGATTTTCTGTTGAGCTAATCCTTCCACTTTTCTGAGTGCAACAGCTTATGTGCTCAAAAACAGAAAAAAAATGAATAATGATATGGACTTGAGAGTTCTCAAGTTTCCTTAAATAACTCCAGAAATCTTTTGACAAGTCTTTCATCTTCATAGATTAAAGTATGTTTCAGGACAACGTTGGAAACTTCAACGTTTGGTATGTACTCTTCAGTGATATTGGTTCAATACTATTCATACTTTCTTCAACTATTCGACTATTCATTTTGTATCGTTATAACCTAGATGTCAGAGAAGAGATACGCGCTGTAGTTGGATTAGGCTCACAAAAGTTTTGGTGATTAGCTATTGAGTGATGATTCGATAAATGATTATGTATTATATTAAATGAATATATGATTCTGTGAGAAAGTCCAATACCTTTCACCACCCACCCTCAACCCTTTAAGATTCAAAAAGTTTCAATCACATATGATTGATTTGGATGACTGTAACACATTTTTTGTAAGTCAATGACATCCTCTCACACTTTGTTGTATTTATATAATATTTGAATAAAAAATGTCTCTCACTTTTTTGTACTTATGACCTCCATGCAGGTATTACGTTAGCATCATTACGACATCGGATTAATTCCCTGATGAGCCATGTCATTATTTCTTTCTTCCGATTATAATCCCTCATCCATCTGCCGACCACTAAACCTGACAAATAAGCCGTTAATGATGTGTAAGATGTCTCACAGGTAACCGATTGCAGATGTTGCAGATAGGATTAATAACCTCTCACCAATGACCCAATTAATTCAAAATGACGCATTTATTGTTGTACAAGAAAATACATCTGTTATAACATGAAAACTACAATAACAACATGTATGCACCAGGCAGATTGTACTCGTAATGACTGACCCTTTTAATAAGAAAATAATTGAGATTTCAGATAAAAACATATCACATAGTTAAAATAATAACCTTTTGTACAATGACTAGCACGCAAAAGTGTAGGGTCAGTTAAAATATAAGTTAAAATAGGTTAAAACTGTACCCTCTCTGATTTCATGACATAAGATACCCGTTTTGTCTAGAATCACTGGTAACCAAACTGCCGAACCCTTCAAATGATTTTATAAGATTGTTTTGGATATGTTTGCTACTTACTTCATGCCTGGTTGAGAACCCATTCCCATACCGTTGTTTGGTGGCATGGATCCTGGAGGAATCTTGCCGTTTGGAGGCATGCCGTACATTGGTGGGTGTGGTGGCATTCCTCCACTAGGCATAGGCGGTCGTTGATTACCATAAACATCGTGGAAGCCGCCACTCGTAGGTGGCTGCATTCCCTGTTGTTGAGAGGGATGCACATAACCTAGGAAAAGAAAAGAGTATTCAGTTATCAATTTTTTAAAGTACCTGGCTGGTGCATTGCATTCATATTACTATGTTGAGATGTAGGAGCTTGGTGGGGCATACCCATTTTGCCGTTTGGAATCCCATACATTTGAGGTTGTTGCGATGGATGGGGTGGGAGCATTCCATTTGGCATTGATCTTTGAGAATACTGCTCATTATATTGAACAGAACTGGGATGGTGAGGAGCTTGCTGTTGTGGAGCATTCACAGCTTGCGAAGGGTTTGGATGTTGCGTTTGCTGGGGCTGATGCATATGACTCATCTGCGGGTGTTGAGCTTGTTGGTGAACAGGATGTTGAGCGTTCGGATTAGCCCCTGGCTTATACATACCGGGTTGTTGCATTTGATTATCTACCTGAAACATGTTAAATCAATGCTTTTGAATGGTTTTTATGAACTTACGTTAGATCTATTCAGAGATTGAGGGGGTTGACTAGGTTGATTGGACTGAGAATGAGGGTGAGTAAGCCCTGGATGTTGTGAAGACATATGAGATTGTAGATTAGGATGATTCACATGACCAGCATGAGGAGGATTATTAGTAGGATTGTTAGAATATGAAGACTGCATTTGTGATGGATGGCTTGGATGAGATGGTCCTGGCTGCATTTGGGAAGCATGAGAACCTTGTTGCCCTTGTGGCATCGATTGCATATGAGGCATATGTTGCCCAGGTTGAGATCCATGTTGCATTTGCTGTGCATGGCTGCCATGAGATGCTCCAGGAGGCATATGAGATCCTTGTTGTTGATGCACTTGAGGTTGAGATCCTGTATGTCCCATTTGTGGATGTTGCCCATGAGACTGCATACCGGGAGCCTGTCCGCTAGGTTGAGATCGATTATGATTATTATGACTTTGCATCGATTGCATTTGCTGGTGTTGAGAGCTCTGTTGGTTTTGAGCGTTTGCCTGAGGTCCTGGTTGCTGTTGCAGGTGGGGATTATGCTGCATATGTTGATTATGAGGCATATGCTGAGCATGTTGAGGTAGTTGACCATGTGACGTCTGCTGCCCATGAGATTGTTGAGCACCAGTTTGATTTGGTTGTCCATGAGGTAGAGTTTGAGCATGTTGAGCATGAGGCACTTGGGAGGGTAAATGTTGAGGGTGAGGAACCTGCTGAGCATGAGGATTGTGGGAGGCATGTTGACTGGATTGTCCTTGCTGTGGATGCTGTGGCTGGCCATGTTGAGAAGATTGCAAATGCTGAGGATGTTGAGCATGAGGTTGTTGGCCATGTTGGAGAGGAGGTTGCATATGTTGTGCGGATTGCATGATTGGTTGTTGCATATGTCCTTGTTGCTGCTGCTGTTGCTGTTGCGCTTGCTGTTGAGCTTGCTGTTGAGCTTGCTGTTGCGCTTGCTGCTGAGCTTGCTGCTGAGCTTGTTGTTGCGCTTGCTGTTGCTGTTGCTGTTGCTGTTGCAAAAGCGATGCCTTGGACATCTGTGGCTGCGAACCATGAGGGTGATGCGAACTTGGATGTTGATTTTGAGCATGCTGCTGCACATGTGATGCTTGAGAACTTTGTTGCATATTCTGGGAACCCTGTTGTTGTAAATGTGGTGGCTGCTGATGGATTTGAGGCTGTGGTTGGCCAGTATGCATTTGAGCCTGTGGACCTCCTGCCTTTTGAGCACCATACATAGGATGTTGTGCTGGAGCCCTTCCTGGTGGTCCACCTTGAGGGAGAGACATTCCGGGGTTAGGTCCAGCTTGAGATGGATGATTGGGGTGCTGCATCGGATGTTGATTGTGTTGAGCTGGATTTCCTCCTGGTGGTCCATTCATCATACGCGGTGGTGGTTGCTGAGGCATTTGAGCATGAGCAGGATGACCAAATGGACCAGCTTTAGATGTATTCGGCTGATTTGGATTGAAACCATGAGGTTGAGCACCTCCTTCAGGACCGATGTTGCTGCCAGAAAGGGTATTTTTCTGAGGTGTCACACGGCGCATGTGCTCTTCTTCAGGATTAGGGTACTTAGGAGGAGTATTCATCCGTCCAACTGCGGTTTCTAAGCCAGAGCTCGGTCTTGATTGCGGTCTTTGATGAAGTGGATTATCCGAAGGAACATTTTGTCCTACTTCCATTGATTGAAAACCGGGGGGTATGGAACTTGCTACACCTAAAATGTGATTTTTCATGTTTCGAAATGATATGAAAAAATTACCTGATGTTGAAGGGTCGTTCATTTCAGAGCTCTTGTCAGAGAATGGCTTTTTAGCTACTGGAGGTGTGTGACAGGCAGATGAAGGCCGAGATGTAGATTCGGCTTGTTCTGAAATACCAGTTGCATTTGTGACTTAAGCAGATTCTTACCTAGTTGCTCACGGGTTTCCAGTCGCTTCGTGATGAAGTTATGAAAGACGTCTTTTGATGAAGCAACCTTCTTTGACACGAGATGAGCATCTCGTTCTCCCTTCTTTGTCAACTGCTGAGTGGGTAATGGAACAGTTTCTTGGTTGATAAGATGTTGTTGTACGTTAATTCTTTCGTTGGATAAACGCGGATGGGAAGATGTGGCATCGGGCATGATGGTTGGAGCGGCCTCTATCGGTTTCTCATCAGGCGTTCCTGTTCTTGCTTTTTCATGTTTCAAGACGCTGCTTTTATCTTTCATAGAAATTGATGCTGAATCATTCGTAACCCCAATCTTCGCTCCATCTATACCAGAAGCTGTTGGTTGATCATCCGAGAAAAGAATATTTTCGAATAAAGGACTTTCCGAAGGCTTGCACTGAAAAGGACAATATTAAAACGGGATAATGCTGATTACATACTCTTCTTTTCATTTTCGGCCCTACTCCACCTGCACCAGCACCAACAAGTCTTTTTCTGCCACGAGCAGCACCTCCTTTACCCTTTCCTACACTAGTTTCTAGGGAGTCAGGTGTGTTACATGATGAGTCAGGATTACTGGTATCCATATCGTCACTCTCTTCAGCGGACTGCAAAGGATCCTGGAAAATGTAAAGTCAAAAGTCGAAACATCATATCAAATCTCACGTCGTCACTTTCTTCAGTTTTTCCACGTGGCGAACTTTTAACTGGGGTTGATGTGTTTGAGGGTTTCAAATCTTCTGGCATTTTTGGTGATTTCATGCCACCGGATGTTTTTTCTTCACCTGGTAGTTTCGTTTTTGGTGATGAAGCTTGAGCCTCAGGTTGTTTCGATTTGGGACTGTTAACGTGAGGAGCAAATGCTTCGCTCGGCTTGATGTGAGCTTGAGGAGATGGAGGTGGTGAAACTTTAGCAACAACTTTTTCCATTCGTACAGGAAGTTCTGGAACTTTCTCATCGACTTCCATCTTATCATCAAGATCATCATCACTCTTTTCAGAGCTATAACTTCCACGAGAATCTTTCAAGAAATCAGGAGATTTGATGTATAAATCGAGTACTTCATCACTCACGTACTGAAAACATTTAGGAATTTATCTAAATGGATCACATGATACTTACCACTGGTGGTTTCAGCTTAGCATGAGGATGACTATGAGTTGTTTTCTTCCAAACTCTTTTTGGAATGATAGTAGGAACTTCATCAAATTTATGAGGCTGGAACATTTGCCAACGCCAGTTCCCTGGCTTGGCTCCTGGATCCGGCATATACCCTGGTACCATATCATAGGCAGATATACGAATGTTCTCGGATAGTTGCAAAACTGGTTCACCGCTACTGATAACAGTTGGAACAGCTTGATTAGCATTTTGCACAGTCTGAAAAGTTTTCGTAAGAACACCGATTTATAACGATATCGTACTCTTGATCCATGGGGTTCGGTGGTAATCGTTCTGACTCCAGCTTTTGGAATAGGAAGAAGAGCTTGCAAATCAGCATTCTGTCCTGGCTCCATTTTATCAGCAATTTCTTTCTGTAGATAGGCTGAACTGTGAGAAAAAACGAAATGATTGCACATACCTTTATACGTTTGATAATTGAAGCATAGAACATGTAGCGTATTCTAGTAGCATCTGTATCTATGTGGTTAACCGTTTTTGCTGAATCGTCTTGAGTACACCACATGAGAATCGTAGTGAGCATATCATAGGCATAGTTGTAGATTATTCTAAAATATTATTTCTAATGAGATCCGAACAATTAGAATTCTCACTCTTCGCTTTTGATGGTAATAAATCCAGAGAGCAAAGCATGAGTCAGAAGCAGAGCCCATGGTTCAGCATGAAGTGGAGAACAAATCTGGAAAAAAAATATTTTACATAAGTTCTTTCCGTGTTAGAGTACATGTTTCATGAGCCGTCCAGCAAATAGTACACGGAGACATACTCCATCTTTGAACTGTTCAAGGGTTTCTTCAGACAATAGAGCCTATAAATCATATGATTCTGACATAATTTCTATTTCTAATTACCTCCTTCCTTCTCATCAACACATCAGTTAACTGTCTGAATAAAGATTGAAGAAGGAAGTCTTTGCTATCCCCTCCATGCGTTCCTTTATCTGATATAATGCAATACTCGATGACATTGACAAATGGTGGCTGTTGCAGATACCAGGCACTGTTGAATCCGAATGGCCTTAATTTAATGCATTTTTTTCAGACTTCTGAGATGTGACCTACTTCTTTCCATTAACATCAAACTCTAACAGTCTAGCTGCGGCCTTCAAAAATTTCCCAGAAACTTTCATGGGCTGGAATGCAGTTGGAACGTTCTTCGGTTCAGGACATAAGTTTATGAACATAGGAAGCAGCCAGAAGTTGTTAATCTGCGATAAACGGAACTTGGAGCTATCCTGTAAATATCATGATTGATCAAACGCCCACTTGATGCTTTCTTACGAAATGGCTGACAGGTGTGTTGGCCATGGATATGTTAGCTCTCATGGCAGTTGTGAATAATTCTCGAACAGCGTTAGCAAATTCGGTCATCAAAGCATCAGCTGCAATCGCATTCTGTTGTTGATGCTTCTGTGCCCCTTCAGGTGATATCTACAGTACTTGTTATGAATGAATCTTATGGTAACCAATTCTACCTCCTTAATCATCAATTTGATGTCATAGATTGTAGCTCGTACATTCCAGAAGTTCATAACGCTTAGAAGCTTGTCAATCAAGGCTCTCTTGGAATTGCTGTTGCATATGGTTAACTGATTCATAATTTCTTTTTCACTTCCTCTACGAATTCCCAAACGAAGCAATTGCTGTCCCTGGAAAGCAAAAATTATATCAAATTCTCAGTATCATTCCTAATGGGAATTTAATGTAATATACTCACGAGGCAATTTGATTTCAGTCTTTCATCGTTGAATGCAATCATATTATGAGTTTCAGCAATCTGATACATTCGATATGTAACCCATTCTTGCTCCGCAATATTGATAATCACTGTTTTCAGAATAATCATAAGGTATTCACGTCTGTACTTGGTCGATCCCGTTTCATTGGTTAGTAAGTAGCTGAAAGTAGTAATATGCACTTCTTTTGTTTCATGATTTGATATGAATCATGCTGATGAATTGAAAGAATGCAATGCTGTTAATAGATCAAAACGCTGGTGATAAAAACAATCATACACTGTACACAAGCACACACATATTCACACGCATAAACTTGCGTTCTAGAAATCACGACACTTGACACCTATTGCATGAGAACTTACTTCCTGTCATAACTATCCCAATCAGCTCTAAATTATTGTTAGAATCGAAATAATAATTGTTAGTTGAGCAGCTAATAGAAGCGTTAATCAAAACAATAAAACGTACTCAGAGTCCTTGTATCGACAACGCAACACATCTTGTAGAATAGTGATGTTACTGAGTAACGGAAAGATCACTGATCCCATTGTTGTCCAATGTTGAAGAGCAAGTACGTTTTCATCAGAAGTTTGATTCAAGGTCTTAATCTTTCTTGTTGTACCATTATAATGTGGTGACACTGTAATATAATTATTAGAATCTCTTCATTTCATATTCCTTTGTTACTTATGAAAGGCTCATCGCTTCTTCCGCATAATTTTGAGCAAATCAGCAAAGAGAGACATAGTCCTGCTTCATAATCATCATCCTGGGAATCTGAAAACCAAGCCTTTGCTATTATTATTATATAATGCTCTTACAATCTGTCCAACAGTCTTTGGTCATGATGGGTGGGAAAACAACAGCAACGATAGATTTACACAGCTTGTTTACGTTATATGCGAAACGGGCTCCCATCAACATAACAAACGTTGATATTCCATAATGAGTCTCGCAGCATTTCAACTGAAAAAATGAATAAATAAATGAGAAAATTTAGTGAAATGTTTACGTCAATGGCTGTTCGAAGCTCATAGTATGTAGAGCTCAAGCTACCCATGCAAAGAGAGATAATAGCTTGAATCCATTCATCTTTCAATTCAGGAACTTGAGCAGTAACGTTTGCACAGAAAGTTGCAAGATCACATATGCAATCATAATCACGTTGAAGTGTCTGCAAATGGAAAGATTGATGTGAGAACGTGTTTTTTGAAAAATCTCACCGATGAGAAAGTAAGAGCGTTGATTACGAATGAATAACGATTACGTTTTTCGGAAAATGAATACAAATGGCTTTTATAATCATGATATGAGATTATTCTCCTGAAAACATTCATATTTAGCATTTTCAGTTCTCTAATATGCAGCTTACAAGTTCTCGCTCTCAAAGAAGTCTTGCATGAACGACGAATTATATACAATAATATCATCCATTCCTGAATCGAAGCCATATTGGCATTTTTGATTTCGGAGTGTTGCAGGACTCTTCAATTCCATTCCCTCATCTTCGAAAGACTATAAATTATATATTTTTATAATGGTTCGATAGTGTTTTCGTCATTGTTTACCACACTAGTCTTCAGAAATCTTCTAATTGCTTTCAGAAAATGAACAACGGTCTCTGCCCATGCAGTCCATGGATATCCTTCAACGAACATCGCTTTGTAAACAACATTATACATTCTGTAAGTAAAGGACGGTAAGTCATATCACTCTAATCATGGCTTACGCATTATAAATAGGAATAGCATAACCACTATACAGAAAATATAACCAGTGCTTAGTTAAATACCCGACAAAGGAAAAGCATATTTGGCTTGATATAGCACCCGGGGCTACTTCATTACTTAATGAACGAATTGTTCTTTCTACATCAGGTAACATGGGGATTATCTGCAAAGATACATATTATTTCCTTCAAAATGTGTTTCCCTTACAGCTAATGCGAATTCTATGATTCCAAACAGATATTTTGATTCCTCGTACATGGTACAAATGAATTCAATGCATTCGTGAGTTGGGAATATATTTACTTCTCCATCAATAAATTCTCGAATGCAATTTGATAAATCATTGGCACACCATCCACAAATGACTACTTGATCGTGGTATGTGTTTCTCCTGAAGACAATATTTCAATAGTATCATTAATACCTGAGCTTACCTGAACTTATTAAGAATATCACAGACTCGGTGAGCAACGAAGCGTTTGGAAAGCTTAATCTGATCCTCTACTTCATATAAGCAATAATGCATTTTCTTTTGCCATAATTTGCATATTTCTCGAGCAATGCGTCTGAGTTCAGTCTTGTTACTGTCTCTCTCCTCGTTCATGCCATAGAGGAACAGTGTTCTCTGTGTCTCTTCAGCAATTCCATGTTCGGTGGGAGATATAGCAAGCTGAAACACAACTTCAGTAAAAGGCATCCTGGTACCATATAGTAACCTGAATGAGCATTCGATGCTTATACCACATAGCCTTCGGATCGCAAACTAATGGTCTTTCATACTTCAGCACTGGTTTTGGATAGATCAACGGCATTGTTGGTAATAATGCTGGGTTATAAGCATCAATGGAATCCACGTCTTGTTCATCCTCTTCTTCTTCCTTCACCATCTTAAATTTAGGCAATTATAAATATTTTGCGGGTTGAGATATTTATTAACCTCGTTGTCATATGTGGCTTCTTCTCCCTTGACACTAGCTGGTTCCATTTTGATTTCAACCGTCTCGTTTTTATCCTCAGTTTCATTGAGATCATCCGTTTCGTTCATTTCATCATATTCTATCTCATCCACCTCTTCCTTTTCTTCTTTTTCCACTCTTTCCACTTTTTCTTTCTTCTCCTTCTTTATATCGCGATCTTCTTCGAAACTCTTTTTGTATTGTTTAAAGTACGATGCGTAGTTCTTGAAGACAGGTGTGCGATAGTTGCATTCCGCCAATGATATCATTGATTTCACAAATGTGTCATGAGTGAAAAGCTCTAAGCGCATCATTTCATTCATGAGCAGCATTAGATTATCAAATTCGAGCTCATAGTTAGGCGAATCCGGCTGAAAATATAGATTTGTAACAGATTAGCTTTAACTGTTCATCAAACTAACAGTTGGAGCTTCAGATTCCCAATAGATTTCTACCATATCTAACATAGTGTATCCATTAAATGTTTTCGTCTCTTTTCTCTCGAGATATTTGGCAATTAACTAAATGAATAGTTAATTAGTTGTCAGAATAGTCAGCTTTACCATGGCAGCTATAATTGATCGATATGACCCCTCACGATTGATGGTCACGGCCCATTGCATTATAATCTTCATACGGAGAACAAGTTCCTCAGTGCCCAACTGTCTTTCGAAATTCCAGATGCTATTTGCCATATGACAGATGTTGTTAGGATTGAGTATGTCATAGGAGTCTAGCGTATTCAAAATGTTGAGACAGCACTCGATTTGTTTAGCTTAACCATATGGCTATATTAAATAATAAATCAAACAACTCACTAAAGACTACTAAAGGGTCTTCCGCAATATGCCACTTTGCTGCTGAATGCCTGCTGCGTTCTTTGATCTCCTCTAGCACCACATCAAACATTGAAGCATTTCGAGCGTTAACTAAATTGAAATAGAAATGAAATTACATTGGCAACATCTGTAACCCACCTGTTCCGGTTTTGGCAATCAGTTCCTTGAAATTTTCCTGCAAGTATGTAAACGGCGAATGTGCCATTTGCAGACTTCCAAAAAGCTTAAACTGAGACTTTCCAGTCTCCATCATGCTATGTGAACGTTTAGAATTCCGACGTTCAAACTTGGGTTGCCAAACAATAGCTGATGGACACTCAGAAGCAATAAATTGAATAATTCCAACAATTGTCTGATAATTCTGTTTTCGAAGGCCGCACGCGCACTCGTCAAACGCCAAGCTAAAGCATATTATTGCGACCAAATGTGGGAAAAATTCCGAGGCTCACGTATTCAAATCCTCCACTGTGAGAAATGCATTATCAGCTTGGCTTTCACCAATATAATCCATATAATTCTCTGATATATACTTTTGTGTTAATACTGGTACAGCTGGTTCAAAATTAACAAACTCCTTCTAAAAACAATGGATTACTATAGTCATTAGCATACGCAGGCACGCATCGCGCCAGCCTACACACCCTCATTAATGAAAGTTTGCAGCAGAGCATGTGTGCTACCCGTCGACTCAGCACCACATTCATAGGAAGATATTTAACAAACTTTGCAAAGTATTGAAGATAAAATCTGAAAAAGGAAATTTCCATTGATGAATACAGACTGAGAGCAACTCACCTAAGGATAACCTGGTTTTCAATAGTTTTAGTACTTAGTCTACGGAGAAAAAAATGGCAAAAAAGCTCTATCGAATCTAATGTCATATCTTGACGTTCAACTACTCCACACTGAAATCAATGACATGATTAGAAGCTTCTTATCATCATAATCACTTACCGTAATAGCATCTAATGTTAAATTGCTAACATATATCCATCGTTCTTTTAGAAAGAAATATTGTTTATAGTTTTTCATTTTATAAAAGTTTTCTAACATATCAAATAGGTATACGGTAAATAAAGCTCTATATTCTGAAAAAAATATAAAAATTATTGATTAATTGTAATATTACAAACCTTCAAATGGTGTTTTTTTAGTTCGGAAAGGCGGGGTGTTAGCTATTGATGCTGTAACTCTCATTGTCCACAATGCGCGTTCAAATGGAATTCTGAAATCATTGTATCATTTACATCACTCATACATTCAACTTACTTATATCTACACATTAAATCTATTAGTTCTTCTTTACGTTTGTTTAATAAAGGTATTCTCTTAACTAAGATGTTGAGAGGCTTTCCTTTCGCTAAATCAACTAGCCATTGATGCCGTTCCCGCAACTGTAATTCATTATAATTATGATTTCAAGTAGTTTCTGTTATATCTTACATTTCCGGCAAAAATTGACAGTGATGTCACGTTTAGCAAAGGTCCATCCCTAGCTTTCCTTCGCTCCCTTTCAAAATTAGTTGATGGTTCATAACGTCGTTTGACACACTGAAAACATCAGCCTTCGAATCCTTTAAATTCATGTCCGACTTACCAGGGCAACCATTGTCGCTGAGCGGAATAATAGCCTCTGTATTTGCTCCACTTTTTCTCTCAAAGTTTCTGGGGGTAATTGTCCCTGTCGGATTTTCTCCTTATCGCGCTCGTATCGATCATGTCGCAACGCTCCCACATGCGATTCATGTTCGAACGGTTTGATGGGAAACTTAAATATGTCATTTTGTGAAGAAAAAAAGTCGTTTTCGAGGTGAATCGATTAGTTTTAGTCTGATCGAGTGGACATATGTGTCTTAAGCAAATAAAACTGGCAAAGCAACTGGGGGAAATATTTTAAACCAAAATCGTAAGAAAACTAACCATATACCCCCGTACCAATCGATTGTGACTTAAAACATCTTCTTCTTGTTTTATATCCTGCGGATGGACATCTGGTGGACCTGTGAGAAATATGAAGATAGAACTTTTGAATACAACCAATATATATATAATGAATGCATAAAGTCATTCAACTTTGAATTATATAGCCTTTAAACAGTTGAATAACTTCTTAAAGATTTATATTTTAAGAATATGAATAGACATACCCAATCGATGCTTCCGCACTGGCCTTCGCTCATATGTGACTGAGTTCCAGGTAATGAGATTGGCTCGCATAACCATGGTGGCATAAGTTGTTATTTACAAAAGTATTAGTATCTTATCTCAATTTATCATTTCTGAAATATATATAATATAGTATTACATGTAAAGCAATTGTGGCACAGCTATATAACGAGAAAACAAATCAAATATGAAAATGAGAACGAGAAGACAAGCAAAAACATTTTTTTTTCAAATACTGTATGCATAGATAATTGCTAGAGAGGTAGAGACAAACAGAATATAGATTGATGAAATTGAAAAAACTAAATACAACAGATGACATTCAATGTCGAAATACGAGTCTGTCTCCCCTTGGTAGGCCGCCTTAAAACGGGTTAAAAGTATTAATTACAGTACAGTACGCTCACATAGATTGAAGAGTGTGAGAGAGAGTGAGAGAATGCGAATAGAGATCACCATACAGTAAAAGGAAGAGAAAAGAAAGAAAATGTGCCTAAGAATTTCGAATATGATGACATTTTCACACGAAAAATGGATTGAGATAGCGGTAGACATGAAACGGGACGGATATTACTTTTGAATACAGATAATGGGATACAAAAAAAACGCTAAACAATTTTGGCGCGCAAACATTTTTATTATTTCTTGTTGCGTCATTATGATGTCATATATATTTTTTTGGAGCATAACTGAAACTCATTTTAGCGTTTTCGGAGTGCTGACTCATCGTTTGTCATGTGGTCGTCGAGAGTGGGCGGGCTGTGTTTATACGCAGAGTGCTGCTAGGGGCGGAGAGCAGAGGTTATAGTTTGGATGAGATAAATTTCTTTTTTCTCCTTTCTTTCTTCTCTTGTAATTGTCTGATATTGGTGTGAAGTTTGTATTCTTGTTATAACAAGCTGTTCGAATCGATATCAGTGTACAACTTGAGAAGTAAATGAGACGAAGGTGAAAAAAAAAGAGAAAATATATATATATATATGAACCTTTTTCTTCATTTTCTTTTCGTCAATTGATGAACAGAAGTAAGGTGGAACAAAATATTTGGTTGAAAAGGAGGTGTATGGGAGAAAAAGAGATAGAAAGATGAAAAAAAAAGAGAACAAGTGGCGAGGTTGACAATGACGCACCTACTGTTAATGTCGTTTCATTGAGTATCGGTACAAGGGCGTCGCTGACACTCTTTCTTTGTCCACTTTTTACTTTACCGAATTTCCCAGCAATATAATAAAATAAAAAGGTCATTGAAGAGGAGGATAAAAAGGGAGGGCTATATGTCTATGTGTGTGTGTGTGTGTATGTGTGTGTGTGGTTGGATGAAAATATATTTTCATAACTCTCATTCTCTCTATATGAGCACTCTAGAAGGAGAGAAAGAAGGGGAGGAGATAGATAGAGAGAGAGAGAAAGAAAGAAGGAGGAAAGGAAAATGAAAAAGAAGAAGAAGAGGGGTGGGATTAATAAAAGATATTGAAATAGATTTTTGTCATTCATAATAACATTATACATTGTATTTATATATCTTATGTAAGATATCCAATATCGCTCATCAATATCATATTTGAGACAGATGATTAAGAAAGAGGCATACATGTATATATATATATATATATATTTTAATAATTTATATATTGGATATCTTATTTATATGATATAGCTTACAATTGATTTGACTATGACTTTCTCTTTCTTATGTATTTGATTGTGTTTTCTATTCAATTCAATACAATATAAGAATATTTGAAAGGGGTTATGAGTGTGATAGAAAGAGAGAAGTAGAGAGAGAGATCGAGAATGGAATAATGTTAAAACTGAAAAATTGTTGGCGCGATTGGGTGATACTGTTATCACGTTCAAAACTCTCAAATACACGTAGTTTATCTGATTTTATTATGGTGTTTTGCTATCTTGTATAATCATGATTGATATGGAACAGATTGAGTTGATAAGCAGTAGACAACAAAAAAAAAGGAAGAAAAAAAGATGGAATTCCATCGTTTTTTTTTTCTTTTTTTTTTGTTTCATCTCCTGCTTTGTCGTAGTTCTTCGCAATTTTTCGTTTTCCCTTCGTTTTCCCTTTTTTCCTTCTTCTTCTTCTTCTTCTCCTTTTTTTTCCCCTCACAATTTTTGATCATTGCTGAAATATGTAATTTGAAAGATGAGGGGTGGAGGGAAGCAGCAGCAGAAAGGAAACTAAGGAAGTTAATAATTCAGTTGGTTGAAGGAAAATAACATGAATGGCCTCATTCAAGAAAAAAGGCTTCAATGAAGGGGGAGAGCTTTGAAAATTCATAGTTGCCAACTTGTCGCTTGGACACGGAAAGCTATAATAAATGCGAAACAAATGTCAGTTTCTCCTCTGTGAGTGGTACAAATTGATGATTTTGAAGAGGACAACGAACTGCAAGAAATGTTTCAATTTATCTTAATCATTGCTCTTTTTCCTTATTCACATCCTGAATCATGTATTTGTTCCGCTGATAAAACTTCTTCTTGTTTATATACGGTAAGATGAAAATTGAAAAGCGAGAGCGAGAAAGAAGAGATGAAATATAAATTCGGAATGTCAATAGAAGTTTTTCGAAACGAAAAGGCAAGAAGAATATATATTTCTGTTCTGCATTTATGTTCGAAATAGTATATGGATAGATATGTTATATGTGTTTTCAGATAGTGAATAATGTTGTTCAAATCCAAGGTTGTAATTGTCCGAGTGGCTATACAGCATATCTCGAGACAGCAACAACCGGTACAGACGATCCGGAAGTTCGATGTTTGGATGATAGCCTAACAACAACAGTCGGTTCGTTCTTAGTCTACAGTAAGCATGGAAAAAGAAGAGAGTGAAGATAGAGACAAAAGGTGGGGGGAAAAAAAGATAAAGAGGTAGATTGTGAAAGAGGTTGATGAGGAGGCGAAGTGAGACAAAGAGAGAGATAGTTTGGTGGCGAAAAAACGATGAAAATGAAAAGGAAAACGGGGGGAATGAGGATGGGAAAGAAGAAAATTGAAAAAGAAAAAAGAAAGATTGACGATTATACTAATAATTGCGTATCATAGTGTCCGAAAAAGATATGGAAAGATTGGTTCAAGCTCAATTATTGCGATGTCATATATCATCAATGAATGAGACATGGGAAAACGTAACAAAAGTAAATGATATTTGACGATTTTTATGAAGCCATCATTCATTTTTCAAATAGTATTTGCTTGTGACAGCTGCAGCCTGGATTGTATTCTGGTGTTTGGCTTCCATTGTGACGAACATTCGACATAAGTAATGAATCAAGCTAACAAGATGCAATGAGAATGATTTTAAGTTGACTAATCTTATTTAGAAATTACGGTCATCATCGATATATTCATCTGTTTGAAGAAGTTATAATCGTGCTACTGGTAGCTGTCATAGGAGGAGTGAATCGATTTTTTCCATTGAAAGAGGTTCATATTTCTTCTTTTTTAAAGAAAAACGAGACTTGAAGAATGAAAAAAAACAAGAAACAACATGGAGACATAAACAGAGAGAGAAAGAGAAAGAGAGAGAGAGAAATGGAGAAGAGATAAACACATGCATACACATGCACACACACACACACAAGCACATGCAGAAGACGACACACACTCTCTCACATAAACACGTACAAGCCACACACACGCAAAAAGAATAAAGAAAACATATTTTTCCTCAGATTATAAGTATATGTTATTGAAATTTGATCATTTTTATAGACGATATGCAGAATTATTTCAATAGCAAGTCATTACTTGATGGTATCCGCAGCAACAGCCTTTCTAATGGAAGCTAACTTTGCTCATTCGTGAGTATTTAAGTGAAAAACGAATAATAAAATTACAAAAAAAAAAAAAAGAAAAAGAAGAAGTATAGAGGAATAGCCGAGAGAATAACTGAATAAGAATACCAACGGCGACTCATTTGAGCAAATGTTATCGACTAAACGGAGATATTTATTTTTTCCCATTACACAGAATGGTCCATGGAAAAGCTAACAAGAATGGAGTACCACCCGTTATATTGAATTACATTGTTCCATTAGTTTTGCCAGCTTTACCAGCCGGTTTAACATATTATTTTGAAAAAGAATATTATGGAGCATCACTTGTTCAGTAAGTTATATATAACTTGATAAGGAAGATACTATACATATACATCGATATAGATATATACATATATGTATTTCAGCTGTTTCGCATCACTGACCCGTGATATGATGTGGGGCTTTGTCATACCATCTTGGGTGTTATTATCAGCTGCTGTTGTGAAAGCTCAGCTCTCATGTCTATCTTGTGATCTAACACAAATGAATCAAGACAAATTGCAGTGTTTTTGGGCCAAGTAAGCATTTATATATCCATATATATATACGAAAATGAAAGAGTGAAGTCGATTTGTAGATGTAGAGAGGAAGAAGTGGGGTAGAAAAGAGAATTTGACGGAAAAAAATATCAAAAACTGGCTTGACATGACAATTCAGACGGGCAGCAAAAGTATTAGTGATAGTGTCTGGCGGTTTGTACTCTCTCTGGCTATTAACAATGCATGCAGTGGAGCAGTATGTAAGTACAGCTAAAAAAAGAAAAAAAAAAGAAAAAAAAAGAAAAAAGAAAAGGGAAAAATAAAGTAAACTATTTCATTTAACTATACTCTCTCTATCTATTAAGAAAATCTATCTGTTTATACTGGATTTTGTTCTTTGTCTGTTGTATGGGCCGATATTGTTTGTCTGTCATACTTATTGTCATGAGAATGTGGGTGATTATTGCTCAAAAACATCCATCTCAATTGATTTATCTATTTGAAGACTTGCACTAAGTGGGGTGGAAAAGCAACATGTTTAGGATCCTTGTATTATAAGTGCATTGATCAAAAGTCACCAGTAATATATGAAGAGAAAATAGTTTATGTTCCCAATAATCAAAATGTAAGTTTTGTGAGTGCAGTGCTAATCAATCTCCCATCCATTCCCCCCCCTATGCTTTCTCTTTCTCGGAATCATCCAAAAGCTATATCAGAATCACATTCATTTCCCATCAAATGATCAAAAAGTGTAATTGAATGAAATCTATTTGAAGGATAAGGACATCAGGAAGCCATATGAGATACCAAAGCCAGCTGATACTGTCTATATGAATCCAGCAACAGCAAAGCCTACGGTGATAAAACATATTATTTATTTATAATTAACAATTTATTTATTTAAAGGAATTAGGTGGTGATCATGTTCCAGCTCAACGATTCTATTCCTGGTTGACAGAGCCATCTTCTAATTCCAATATTCTATTTAATCGTAACAAATGATCATTTGAAACTGCCAACTCATAAAGGTTTTGTGTAATAAAAATCATTTTGGGGTCAAATTAAGTTTCATTTACGATCTCTAATTGATTACACTTATTACATACACACATAGATCTTCTTGTTTTACTTGTTCAACTTCATGACAAGATAATCTCATCTACTTTGCCCATTGGCCAAATATTTTCCTATTGACCTGCGTTTGGAAGGCTTTTGTTGAATAGATGACGTCCATAAGAGTTCCAACAAGTTTTTCACTAAAATATAGATAAACTTAACAAGTTAAAAACTAGTTTGTTGAAAATGTCACCTTGTATTCACATGATCATCGCGTTCTGGCAAAAATTCAACAATTTCAGTTGCAATTAAGCGACTTAAATCTAATTTTTGGAGACACTTCATGAATTCTTTAGCGTTGATTCCGTCGTCTTCTGGAGTGCCAACAGCAGGAGCAAATAACGTATCAAAGCCATCTATATCAATTGACATTCCAAAACCAATTGTGTTTCTGAAGAAGGAAAATGTAATTGGATAATAGAATTAAATTGACTACTTGTTAACAAGATCGTAAGCTTCTTGCATTACGTCTTCAATTCCTCTTTTCTTCACTTCATCCATTAAGAATACTCGAACACCAAGACTCTTCAACAATTCCTGCAATCATTCTTTGATTGACAGTTGTTTGCCTCTGTCATTCACATTGGTGAAATGAAAAAAATTATTTTTCCAGGGATCAGTTGAATAAAAAAAAAGAAAAAGAAAAGAGACACTTGATTGTTCGATGAACAAGTAAGTTTGAAGCATGTTTTTGCAATTTAATTTTCTTTTCCCCGAAAAATCTGTTCATCGTTGTTTTTTATGTCTTTCCCATTAAAACTCACTTCTTCTGGAGGCTCATAACTTCGTATTCCCACCAGGCACAAGTTCTCCGGCTTTATTTTTGTTTTGAAGCCTTCTATCGAAGCCAAATTGTTGTTTCCAAAGCCAAGTATGTGTGCGACTGGCATTCCATGAATATTTCCTGAGGGAGTTGAATCAGGGGTGTGCGAGTCCTATTCAGAAAGAAAAAAAAAGTTTTTTTTTTGTTCCGCCATTGTGTATTATAATTTGTCTCACCATATGTGCATCTACCCAAATGAGTCCAATATCGCCTTTTGCCTTCATTGCAGCAGAAACTCCGCTCCAAGTTCCGATTGCACAACTATGATCGCCGCCTAGTACGATGGTTTCGTCGTTGGTCTCAATAGATTTCCGCGTTGCAGATGAAAGATCAGTACATGTCTGGAAATATATTTTTTAAACAAAAATTTTCCGTCTGAGGGGCCGAAACAAAAAAAAAAGACTTTTCGTCATTCTCACTTTTATTACACCCTGTAAAGCAGCATGATGTCTTCCGGTCACTGTTTCTTTAATCATGGCTTCCCATTTGACAGGAAATGAAATGTCATTAAGATATTTCGACTTTCTAAGCACTTCAGCTGCTTTCTCACATCCTAAATGTCTGAAACGAAGATTGGATGGATGGGAACGTAAGTGAAGAAGATTTGAGCCAACCTTCCAGCATTTCCATTAGCACATCCTATTACTGATAAAACTCGTTGTGCAATAGTATGCGTCAACTTCATTATCAATGAGGTGATGAGAAAGCTGATTGATTAAATGAACTTAAAGAAAGTTTGGTTAATGTGAGAAAACTAACAATTCCACAGATAATATATCATTTGCAGACCAAGGCCATATTAGGGAACCGGATTTTAAGATAATAATTTGGTTTGGTAAGAAAAAAAAGAAAAAAAGAAGAAAAGTTATTACGGCATATTGATATGGTCGTTTGATGATTAGAGAACATCAAGAACAGCCATGATGATAGTTGAAACGCTCAAACTTTCTTACCTTATATACCAATATGCGGGGGTTGTATTTCTACAGTTACTGATGACATGTTATAACCATCTACATCATCATTGGATTTAGAGCCTATCATATTCCCTAACTCGTGCATAAGCCATTGGGGGCCAATCGTAAAACAGTTTCAATTTTCCTAATGAAGTTTTGACGCTTTTACGATTTCCTTTTCAGGTTATAATTACCTACAATCTGGGAAAGTGCGTTCCATCACACATTGGAATCTCCTAAATGATTGATAAGGTTATCCGATACACTTCTCTATATGATAATGCTTGTCTCTCTCTATAAAGAATGTAGAGAAAAAAAGAAAAAAAAAAGAAAGAAGGAACGAATATATATTGGAACATCAATATTATATATCATTAAAGAGATGAATGTAACATTAACTTTCCATGTTGCATGTGTATGTCATAAGGGGTCATTTCATATATGGAGATATAGAGATATTTATCTTTCTATTTATAATATATGCGGAAATTGAAAAAAAAACTGTTTATTCAGCACGAAAAGACATTAGAATTAGCATATAGAGAGAGAATAGCAAATAGCACGTTCATATGATGCAGTTGCTGTCAATAAAAAAAAAGAAAATGAAATAGATGAAGAGAGGGGACCATATATCTATTACTTTATAATATGAAGAAAAAAAAATGATATTGAACTATATAATAAAACATATCTTAATATATATATATATATAAATATGCAAGTGAATATGGATAGAGATAGAGAAGAAGGGGGGATTAAGTATAATGTCTCCATTGAATTATTATGAAGTGATACGAATAAATTACGTTGAGAATGCATGGTTAGGCAGTTGGTTAAGATATTTCACAGCTTTAAGTCAATTTCTCATTAAGTAAGCAGGTGCGGCTTTGGGCTTTTCGTTTCTTTCATTAGCTCCGCAAGCTGTCTTTAATTGAAATCATTTAAGATGACGTTCTCACTCTTATTTCAAACCTCTTTAGTATAACCGCTTTTGTGACCAATTCTTTTTCCTTTGTTTTCCATTGATCTAATGTTGCTCGTAACCCGTCCGTTTCAGACCAATTCCTTTGCCATCGGAAAAACAAACGATCCCAAAGTTTCTGAATGATATATCAATCAATCAGACACTGAAGTAGTTAAGTCTTACAAAGCATTGAGGCAGAATTGACGGCCAAATCACTCCTTTGTTGGGATGGTAATCGATGTTCATGAAGGTTCGACATACTTCAGGATTGTTTATATATGACCAGAGAGAGACCGTGCGTTCTTTGATTTTTTTCTGAGCCTTTTCATTTTCATTGCATCCTAAGAATGTTCCGAATTCACTTGCGTAGGAATGCTCAAATAAGAAAATCAATAAGTGCTCGTCAAATTCAAAGGCACTCGGGTACTGGTGCATAAGCTGCAAGGAATTTAGTTTCATAGTTCATGTTTCTTAAGCCAACCTCATAAACTGCGTTTAGGAAACAGAGAAAAACAGGGCTTTCGCTCCTTCCCGTGACAGCCCCTTGAGCATAACAACTATGGGCATTGCGTAATTGAAATGGATGGCCTGCCATTATCCACTCTCTTTCAATTAGAGATTGAAATCTTAATGAGGACAACTATAGTTGCTTTTGAAAAACATATCAAATACCCTCGGAATGTTCTAGCATCGGGATCTAAAATGAGCTGAGCTAGCGAAGTTGTTGCAAGTGTTGTATCAACACCTTCTCCTCCATGCACAAGAACTGGAACAGCTATAAGAACACATCGCGAATATACAACAACTAATGCGTTGACAAATGATCGTTTTACTCTTTTCATTCAATTCTAGATCATCTTCGAAAGAAGCGAATCAATTAGCACAAAAAAGCATCAGCGATGAAAAAGCTTCAGTAGTTTACTAGTTCACTCAAAGCTATTGAGCCATTTTTTTCAATCTCATGCATTCCTCCAAAACTTTAAAGCTTTCTAGCGTACGAACCTGGTGTTGCATCACTTTCAATACATTGAGCTACATTAGCAGCCGCATTTATCATATCCATCACCGAATGTTGCCATTGACTTTGATTAAGCCGCGATAAATACTTATCAACGCTCATTCCCGAATCATTGCAAACTGTAACATTTCATTAATTCTTTTCCGTCTTATTTGTATTGTTATTACCATCCACGAGTTTGGTCAAAGATTCTTTAATATCGGAGATCTTTGGACATGGACATGTGACGTATCGCCATTGTGAATAATGCATGACTGCTTCAAAGCCTCCTCCTTTAGATTTAGAGGCAATGGCAACTGATTTGTGACGTGTATCGAAGATGATTCCTCTTGAAAGAGTGACTAATGAATTCAGAATCGATTCATCTTCCCGACAACGTCTGTTTGTTGGTCCGATAAGTGGTTGGCCACTACGAAAGATGCAAGACTGAAATTCAATTATATATTCTATACATGAATATAACAAACTCACTTTTGTTCGGGGATGATAATAGCTAAGAATGGGGAACCGAGCTCCATCTCGGAATGTTGCACTAATGCGAAGATAGTCATCACCAATACCTTTGGGGACTATAACCTTCTCAGGATATGATCGACATACCTATATGAGGTTTTGATGAGAACGAAATGTTTTTCAAATGGCTAACCTTATAATTTAAATTAACAGAGCTTATTCTGAATGAATCCCCACTGACTAATTTGATTCGATTAAATTCCTGTTCGATATCAAATGCATTCCATCCATCATCAAGTATTTCAAATGGACTTTGATAGTAGAATGGATAATCATGATCACAACCATCTAAATGAGTTCAGTATATTGGATATCTTCTAATCTTCTCATAATACATATGTTTGAAAGTGTCTCAATTGACTGCTTAGCTAGTTGACACTGATCCCAATGAGGAACTTCAAAGGCTATTATCTGTGTTCAAAGTTTCATATATCACCCTCTAATTATAATTTCAAACCAGAAAATTCTTGAGTTTCAAAGTTAATATGCCTCCTCGAGCAGGCTGATCTCTTTGAACTAAGTCACATGTAATTCTATCAACGGTTCGATGAAGTAGCTGAATAAATGATTATCTAGTCAATGAACATGTTCTATCTACTTACCATGAAATCTTCAGATGCAGCATTTCGAGCAGCTTGTGAAAATATTAAATGATGACCTTAATAATTGAAAGATATACATAACTAACTATAATATATATAACATACTTAATATAGCTAATGATCCTACATGATTCTTTCTCGGTCCTTTAATCATAATAACATTATTAACACGCGGAATTCGTATTGCTTCAGCTAACTCCATTATGACTGAATAATTAGAATGCTTCTTATATGTACAACGTCGAACAAATAATAGTTTATATTACACTAGTCATCCTTTTTTTTACCATTTTTATAAATGTTGGAGAGGCAGTCAATAAATGCGGTTCGTTGCGAGACCAATATTGGGACGCTCCTTTTAAAAATTGATAAAATGCCAAAACAAATCAACCGTAAACAACATGTTGGAATATATTAAGCATGTTCATATATATAATTTGTCTATGTCCCTATGAATGAGTCAGTTAAGCAGTTATCGTCTTCTGCAAATGCATTATCAATTTCATACTTTCATTTTATTCGTTTTAAAAATGTGTAAAGCATATGCTTTGAAGATATATATATAAATATATATTTTATGACCAGTTGTGTGGGTTTTGAGGTTTTTTTGTGAATGATATATGAGACAGGATAGAGTGTTTAAGTGTGCTGAAATGCTTTTCCTTGATTTTGCAAGATTTTTTTCAATTCTCTTTTAATCATTTGAGAAAGGCGAAGTAAACGTTTGCCAATCTATAGAAATGATTCTAGAAGGATGATGATGGTGATGATGTGTTTTGAGCTTTCTCTTGATAAACATTACGATTTGTTTATTTCATTTTCCTGTTTTCTTTCCATTTTGGATGATGGAAGAAGTCACACGGAAGCCATCACATCAGAATCCTCTTTTCTGTCAGTTAAACAGAACTTTGCTGCTGAAACGTATGATTATCCAATCAATACATTGTTTTCATCATGGCAACTAGAGAGAATGAGAAAGAAAAAATATTTATTTTAATTTTGCAAATATAGCATTTACTGTTTGAAAAGCTCAAAACATGTTTTTCCATTCTCTCCACCTCCCCCCTTCCTTTCCATATATAGATCAACGTCACATAATACAGTTGATAGAAGAATGATTTCTGTTTTAACAACCTCAATTATATTTTAAATGGTCTGAAAGAAGAGACAAAGAGAGAGTGAGAAAGCGAGAAAAAATTTTTTATTCTTCCGATTACATTTGGCTGATGATTAGAAGCAGCAGGAAAAGAGGATGGATTATATAACAGAAAACTAAAATTGAATTTTCGTTTTCAAGCAAGATATCTATTTTCTATGTCTAATAAGATTTCAGTGAAAGAAAACACACAATTTCCAACGGCATGGCAGGGGCTGAAAATCTGAAAAAAAAAAAGAAATAAAAATGAATAATGGAGGGAAGAAGAATAGGCATATGATGTATGAGGATAGGTTAGATCATGTTACCTGTTGAGCTTGATCTCATGGATACTGTATACTCTGCTGAAGGGTTTTCGCCTAATGATCTCAGGTTGTAATACTGATTCTGTGAAAAGAATATTATGTTAATGGAAAAAAAAAGTATATTTGATTATAATTATAATCACATACCATGAATGCTGCTGACATTGTTTGATCAGTGAGAATGGCCAAGAACAAGAAGAGAATGAAGTATTGGATTAACATTATTTTCTGAATTGTATATGATGATCACGGTTAGTTAGTATAGAGAAGGTATAGAGAGACGAAGATGCTATATTCAGATATAATATCTATAACAACTATCATATCCATAGGGGAAAACTTGAGCCAAGTGATCGGATATGAGTAAGAAACTGATTCGCAAAACAACTTGTGAGTGAAGTGAGATGAATTTTCTGATCACGTTTATCTATTCGGAGCAAACCCATAAGTCATTAGTTTTCATTGCTTTAAACTTGTGTGTGTGTGAGTGTGTATGCTCTCATGCGATTTTTGCACAAGTTATGAGAGAAGCTGTAATAGAATTTAATGTTCAGCTTCTATTGTCTAGGAAATAACTTTTTCATTTTTTTTTGTTAAGTGTGAATGAGACACATACACACAAAAATGAAAAAAGAGAGAGAAAAGGAGAGTAAAATGAAAAACCGAAGAGACTAAGTGAACTGATGATGAAAAATTCTTTATTTTCTACGTTCAACTGAACATTTAATACTATATGATATAATATAATTATAATAATTAGCAAATGAAAGTTGAATAGCGGGGGGGGGATTGAATGAAGTGAGGGTGGGTGTTTTGAATTAGATTGATGAGCTGGGTCAAGAAATATTCAAACAGATTCACACAACTACATCTTCGGAATCTTATTTTGTATGTCAGTCGTCGTCGTTCTCTGCAAATCTAAAATGAAACTTTGATTATTATTGAGCTGGTATGACAATGTTCATTAGATGATGAACTGTGTGTGTCTATTATTATATTCAGATGTTCTCATGGATCTGTGAGTATTCAGTGTTCGATTCAGCAATTCTCTCTCATACTTTCTCATTCTCTCTCTCTTGTAATACAACAGCTAATTCTTATTATCTGTCCTTCATCGTTGTTATTCAGATTTTCCGATTCAACATCTTTGAACGACATCTCAATATCCTGCTCTTTGCTTACGTCAATGTTGCTCATTGTATTGAATGTTCATTTTTCTTTTTTCTTTTTTATTCTTTTTGTTCTTTCATTTCTTAATAATTGCTTATAAATCTTTCTTATTTCAGTCATCAATCTCCTACACATCTCTTCCCACATTAGACATCACGACTGTCAACACATGTATTATTGAAGATAGAGGCTTTTGAGGGTGAAATATCGTAGTAACGATACTTAAATATGACGCAATGTTCAACTGGAAACTGATAAATAAGAATTCATTTTGATGATATTCACATCTGAAAGAGGGAAGTTATTATAACAAAAATAATCATTTTTGTCCAAAATAATAGAAATATATTTTGAAAATGGAAGTTATACCTTCGTATATACCAAAAATGAAAAGAAAAAGAAAAAAAATTTTTTTTGTTTTTAATCAACAACCAGATCGGAAGTTCTTCATTTCTACTTCCCGCTCACAGAAGTGAAATCATCGTTGTTATTGAGTAGATTGGATAAAAAACATTTTAATGGAAGGATTCACATCATCTGTGGCTTTTAACAGTTCAGACTTCAGAATGGATCTGAATGAAAGGTCAACGAGTTGTTCTTGTCGGTTCTGCTATGAAGATGATGTAGAATCTCATGAGAATCTATGAGTGAACTCAGATGATCGTTGGATGATCATCTAATCTATGTTCTTTGGAAATCGAATGTTGTTCATCCTGGAGTACTTGGGAAACGAAAAGGTTTTTTGTAAATACAGCCAACACATCTTTTCAAATTCAATTTTTTTTTGAGAATAAGAGGGAAAAGGGAAGAATTATAAATTTTCATGTTGAATATCATTCGCTGTCATCGTCAGAAATTTATTGTCAAAGAGGATCGGCCAGTTTTTTTTTGGTCTATTCCGTTCAGAGCAAACAGCTATTTATGGAGAGAAATGAAGGTTGTTAACCTAACATCATGGATTGATCTGAGATACGCGAGTGAATGAGGAGAGGATAGTTTCAAACAACTCGCTATGTTGGCAAGAGATGTCAGATAGAATTGTTAAAGTTTACATAACTCTTCAACATCTCATATTCATCTTGAACATGACGGAAAGAACTGTGAAGTAGAGAACCATTTGTTTGAACAGTTCGATAATAAAATGTTTATTCAAACTTGATGAGATCATGCTAGTGTTATATGGTTGCGATGAGATTGTCGGAGCACTTGAAGAAAAAAAATGTTTTAAAGATTAGAAATTGATTTCAGTCTACACCTCTATCAGAGGACAATCTTGGTCAGCCTTCTATAATCTATTCGTTTTCTTCAAATTACCTTGAATGGTTGGAATACGTGATGTGCCCATCATTCATATTGGCAAACATAACAATGTAGTTGTAGCTTATAAAGGTGTGATTAAGCCCCAATTTGAATAATCTCTAATCATTTCTGAATATTTATAGAAAAGAAATATGTTGAAACGATTATTGTAGAAGAACGAATACGATATATAGATCGAAGGTTTGATTTTTGTCCATATTTGGCTTTGTATTGAGATTTTCCCACGATATACTATATTTATAATATTTCTTTGCTCTTTCGATTTAGAAAGCATGATAAACCAAGGCAGAATGTGAAAATCATCAGAAAACCAGTTGTTCTCAAATCGGCAGATGATAGCAGTGAAGTTTGTTTATGAAATTATCATAAGTTATGATATAATATATGAGTGTTCAGTATCTGTCATCATCATCAGGTAGAGGATCTGATTCGGATTGCAGTCAACGTATGGAATCGCCTTTACATCGGTTAGTTGATAGATTTAAACTAGTTTAATATGTATTTTAAAACAAATTAACATATAATATATTCATGTAAAGTATGTTCAGAGTCTAAAACATCAATTCTCTCTACATCTCTCTATCTCTCATGTTCATCCATACTATCTATTATATAATCCATATGAATAGAGGATATAATCTGTTTAGTGTAAATGATATGCTCGAACTGTACCCACCTCAATCAAACCATTCCATTTTGAATATTTCATTTTTCGAAACTTTTTCAAAAGAATATGTTCAATCTCTATTTCATTTCATTCACATACACACAACCACAACTCTCCTTGTAATTTCATTTTTTTCCAAAAACTGAACATCCTTCATATGTTTGTTCGTTTTTTTTTCTTTTTTTTTCTGATAGTCATATCATATTGACAAACCATTTTGAATTTATATTACCTGTTTGCTTTGGTTAACGTTTATCATATGGGCTTGTAGTGTATACCAACTGTCAAACACGATTTCTCTTCTTCTTCAGAGATTTTTCAAATATTGTTTTTAATTTTTATACATTTCAATATGATTTTCTATATTTTGGTATTTAGGATGACTGCAACACCGCCTAAGGCAAGTCCCACTATGTTCACTAAATCGTATCAACGAGATATTTATTCTGGCACATGTATGAGACCTTTTGTTTGTTTTTGCTTTTTATGCACTCGTTATAGACAGCTCCAAAGGATCAGGTATGTCTGGCACCAGCTTAACAATGAATATAAGGGAGAATCGCGAACGCGAAAAACGGGAAATGGCTCATCTAAATGATAGATTGGCATCATATATTGAGAAAGTGCGTTTCTTGGAAGCACAAAATAAGAAAATGGAAACGGATTTGTTTGCAATGAAGAATCGTCTCGGCAGCGGAACAGAGCATATTCGAATTTTCTGTGAAGATAAGCTGAGTGTTAGTTAATTTAATTCATTTCCGGCTTAAATGACGTTTTTATAGACGTCTGAGAAGTCAATTAAGTATTCTAATGATAATCGGAAGAAACTAGAAGATGAGATTGTTAATCTCATGCCACAGCTTGCTAAATTGCGTGAAAAGCTGGAAAATGCTAATGCGGATCATAAAACGTTCCTTGAATCTGCTGATACTTTGCTCAAAACTTTGAGTTCATTAGAAGCAGAGGTAGTTGTATTAACATAGATCACTCATTTGTATTCATTTCTCAACAGATTAATTACTACAAACGCAAAATCGAATTAATTGAGACGGAGATTGCTGATATGAAGAAGAAAAATCAAAAAATTCTTGCCGATCTCAATAATACTAGAAAAGTAATAATGTTTTTCTGCATTTGTCATTAGACTGAATTCTATTTCAGAATAAAGACAAAGAGATGCTTTCTCGTATCGACTTCCAGAATCAAGTTTCGGTGTTATTGGATGAATGTCAGAGCATCTATTCAAAGCAATCAAATGTACTGCCAGTTAGAGCTACTCTAATTATGTCTTTCTCATTCAGACAATGACTGATCTGTTGGTTCAAGCTCATCGCGATACAACTCCCGAAAATAGAGAGTACTTTAAGAAAGAATTGGCTGCTGCCATTCAAGAAGTTCGTGATGAATATGAATTGGTGAGACAGTAGCTATCAAAACCCCCCGTTATATGTTTTCCCTCAGATAACGAATGCTGCTCGTACCGACATTGAGTCTTGGTACAAACTAAAGATAAAAGAGATTCAAACTTATACCAAGAGTTCTGCCATTGAGCAAACATCCGCACGTGACGAGATAACGAAGCATCAGAAAATTCTTAAAGAATTGAGATACCGTTTATGTGACGTAGAAAGCCGTAATCATGTGCTCGAGAAGGAAATTCAAGACCTCACCTACATGATAGATGATGAACACAGGTTGGTGTTTATTCAAGACAGATGACTGACTATGGTCACATTGTCAGAATGTTCGAAGCAGCCATCAGCGAGAGAGATTCAAACATTCGAACTCTTCAAGATGAATGTCAAACCTTATTGTTGGAATTACAAATGCTTCTTGATACCAAAACAGTGAGGAAAAATGACTCATAAGAGCCGAACGTTGACTCATACACTTCAGACCCTTGATGCTGAAATAGCAATCTACAGAAAGATGCTTGAAGGAGAAGAGAACAGAGCAGGCCTGCGACAACTTGTAGAACAAGTTGTCCGAACAGATTATTTGAGTAAAGACCATCTAATCGGTATCATAAGTAAAGCTTAACGAAACTGATAAGATACATCTTTAGATACAACCCTCATTCGAACATCCGAAACCTCATCACGAACTAATGTGCAACGTTCTTTCCAAGGAAACATTCAATTTTCTGTGAGTTTCATCTCATTTGCTTTCTCTCCCTCTCTTACACTCTCTCTCCCTCTCTCTCTTCATGACGTTTTCAACATTCAATTTGATCTATTAAATGAATTGATAAGAGAAGAAAATATAAATTTCAATATCATAAATCGGATTATATATAAAACATAGTTATTTAGGAACGTTCACCTGATGGTCATTATATTGTATTACATAACAATAATCAAATGAAAGATGTTGATATGAACAAATGGAAAATCAAGATTATTGATAAAACAATTGAAAATGTTTATGTATTCCCGAAAACATTTGTATTGAATGCAAATCAATCAGTTAAGGTAGAGTTAAAGAGATTTTCCATCATTTACGATGTTTATAACATTCATTTAAGATCTATGCGCGTGGTCGAGGTCTTCATTTACCACCCGCATCTTTAGTATATGATGATGATGAACATTGGGGAACATCTGCTAATATCCAACTCATTCTTTACGATAAAGAAGATAAGGTTCGTTCACTATTCAGTTCTTATACTCTTAATATGTTCCATTTTGAAGGAGAAGGCCAAGTTGGCATTCGAAAAATCAGCAAATTGATCAGCTTAATCTATCTTCAACATAGGCTGTTATATATAATATAATATAATATATATATATATAGGAGCTTTCGAACTACAACCATAATTCTTAATCTTTTTTTTTTGTTCATTCATTCATTCTCTCTCTCTCTATATATATATCTCTGTCTCTCTCATTTCTTCCAATCTTCATGCACACACCACACACACACACATACAACTATTTCATATGCTGTCATAATGCTTTTTGAATAAATCTTCTTTTTACTGAAATGCAATATCCATGATTTTCTTATTTGAACAGTATGACGGCTCCTCAATGGTAATTCAATCTATTTCAACACGTTCTCAGCAGTTTTATTCAGAGTATACGTAATACGTAATTTTATGTGTATATAAGAGTGTGTGTGTATGTGTGTGTTTTTTAAAATATTTATGTATCGCCCTCGAATATATATTTATTCAAATAATTGGAACGGGCGGGAAAAAAAGGAACAATCATTCAAATGTACATTCACACGCATACACACTCTAATGTCCTGGAATTAAAATAATTGTTTTACAAATTCTTCTTTAATAGGCCATTCATGAAGCTGTCTATAAAATAAATAATACATTCAGCACATAGTAGAGTAATACAAAGAGAATTTTCAATGCTCTTCTAGCATAATGAGATGAAGCTTTTGAAACTGTGTGCATGTGCCCTATATGTAGAGAGTGAGAGAGAGTGAGAGAGAGATAGGAAGTAATGAATGAGAAAAATTATTTTTGCATGTCATTTGAAGAAATTCTCATATCATGAACAGTATATGACAGCAGCATCCGATTTCCTTTCTCATTCACTATTCTGTTCGTTTATATTTCTCTTTTTCTTTTTTGTTCCCTTTTTCTTTCATTCTCTATTTCAATATCATTTTTAATGTTCAGAATGGTTTTGAACAGATAGATGAGAATGAGTGAGGGAGAGAGGAAAGCATTTTTCAAAGAATAAGATCCATTTTCAATCTTCTACTTGTTTCTGTATAAACATCACAGATGCATTTGCCTATTGTAATGGCTGTCTTTTGGGAGTGTGGGGGGATGGGAGTGAACGAATGTCTAGTTCACACGTGGTCTACCGAATTAATATCCGGTTATCCAAACTTTTCCAATCCAGCCATTCAATGAATATTTCTTCAGCCAGATATATTCAATAATATTAGCATAAAACTAGATTGTTGATTCCCCCCCACCATCATTGGAATATTCTCACCCCCTTTCTATATGCATCTCCCCTCCCCCCAAACACCTAATGCCAACATTATTTCAGCTGTTTCATGTGTTCCTTTTTTATCTAAATAAATGAAAGTTTGAATAGACTAGGCTACTTCTCTCACTTCCTTCTCTCCCCCTCCTTTCGCTTTCTCTTTCTCTCTCTTTGCGACCACAAATCGATTGCGTTAACAATTAGAGTTTTAAAATGAATTTGAACTTTGCAATGCTGTTTCGTTCAGCATTCGCCTATTCGTACTGAGTGAACATGATGAGTTGTGTGTGGCGAACATAAAATAATTCAAATATTCATATGAAGTTTAGCATTCAGTCTTTGGTATGAATGGCATTCATAAATAATTCCCAATTTTGGTGGCTCAGATTCTGACTCTCTCTCTCTCTATATCTCTCTCTCAATAAGTTCTAAGACACAATACATCGTCTTCCAACAATATATTCACCAAACTTTACATCATCATCATCACATTGTCAAATTTTCTTTTCGAAATACAACTGGCAGCCTTTCGGAATTGCAAACTTTATTTAATCTGGCTGGTTTTGAACTATACGATGCACTATGTTAGTTAGGCCACAAATTTAAGCCATGTGTCCATCATTCTCCTCAGCGGACATTTTCCAATATTTCTTCACTATTTCACTGACATGCCTTCTCCCTCGTCCCATCTTCTTTTTCTCCTCTTTTCAATGTATTTCTTTCTGTTCCGTCGTTCTTTCTCTTTTCTAATACATCCTTTCATCCATTCACTACATTTTCATCATGGGGAGTACTTTCGTTTCCCCAGAAGACTTATTCTTTCTCTTTTCCCATTTTCTTCTTTACTTTTTGTCATGTCATTTGTTTAAATGGCATAACTATTTAAATCTCCAGGGACTTAGATCAAGATAGTCATAACTAGCGTTAGTGCATAGATGTGTCAAAGGCCGCATGCTTTTTGAACTTTAGTCTACATGAACTATTTTAGTATAGTTTACTTAGAAGCAAAAAAGAGACAATCACAAAAAAGATATGATATTCTCACGTTTATATATATATTTATATATATACCTGCATTTTCACGTGATATCTGTTTCATGTATCATTTCTGATTACAACCATCTGTTCCCTCTTTCTCTCTCTTCACCTCCTTATATATCAGCTATTTTAATAGTTTATATTCATTTTCTCTTTTATTTCGTACAAAGAGCACTTATACTTTTAAGCTCTATACTTATACTAGTTTCTTGCTTGTCAAAATCACAATTGAACCAGTCGTTTGTCATATCTGCTCGTTGCGGCCCTTTCTTCGTATATTCTAAGGAAATTCTAATGACGTGCGCAGTTCAAATCATCTTTGGCAAAGTCATGTTCAATCCTATTTTGTCGGCTATATTCTTTTTGCTACTACTAAAACATTTACTACATTTTTACTTATACAAATGCGCAATTCGTATATGCTTAATGTTTCTGTCTTTCTTCGTTTTTCACTCGCTCTGTTCCTTCATTTGTCAAATACGAATGCCATTTAAATCTCAGTAGACATCTGAATCAAGATAGAAAGACTCAAGTGCAATATACTTAGACATTACTAAACGAGAACTTACATAGTTTAATAGGGTTGAATGCACTATGGCTCTCAACCATTTATAGTAAAATGCAATCATTCATATACCTCATTTCTCTGTTCCAATTTAATATAGAGAAATGCTTTTCAGCCTCCCCCTCTCTTTCTCTCTCTCTCTCTCTCTCTCTCTCTCTCTCTCTCTCTCTCTCTCTCTCTCTCTCTTTCTCTCTTCTCCATTCATCTCATACTTTTTATAATATTTATAAAAGTGTTTAGAAAATTTATTCAAATTTCTAAACATATTCGTTATATATTATCAATTGTGCGTGTCCCGTTCCTATAATCAGGCTGATAAGGTTGGAACTTAAGCATAAACTTTCTGAATAGGTGGAGACTTCAGAATGCTGATATTATGTAAGGTCTTATCATTCAATCAAGTTTCATATCAAGACTGTACAAGTTGCATACGTTCGTCAAGCTTTATTATTGCTCAAACACACACAACACCACACACATACACACGCCATCTCCCATATTTCGCCATTCAAATCAATTTTTATTTCATTTTTCCTTCTTCTTCTTTTTTCTTTTTTTTATTTTATATATATATATTCTCATTTCTTATATTTGTTCAGCAAAAATAATTTGCAATGTCTCAATTGGAGAACGCTGGATTCTCTTTCATGAAGCTCTAATTTAATTTTAGAAAAATGACGTTGTGTGTTATATATGAATTTGAACAAAAAAAAAGAGAAAGAAAAAAGAAAAAGTATCGCAGCAGCAGCAGCTGACCCGTCTTCGTCTTAGTTAGAGAGAGATATTATAAGAAAATTTTTAAAACAGGAATTTTAAAGAATCAAATGGAGGATCGGAAAGTGAAGATTGTGTATGAGAGAGAGTGAGATAGAGGATGTGAAAGTGAGAGATAGATTAATAGAGAGAATGTAAGATAGAGAGAGAGTTTAAGAGAGTGCATAGAAGATATAAGAATTGCTTCACAGTTGGCTAAAAACAAGGACTCTCTCTATCTTCTTCATTTAACTCTCTCAATCTCTATCACTATTTGCATTCCTTTTGCCGTTACCCTCTATATCACCACATAATCCTTTTCATTAAAATTGGAAACTATCGCTTTCAAACTTTGCATCTTCTCATTTTGAATCATGATGTTCCAGCTCTTGTCTCTCAAAAATTTTTGCTTGAAAACGTTAATGCTGTGTCTTAGCAATAGAAGTTGTCTGCCCTTTTCTCTGCCCTACCTGAAACAATCTCCATATAATGCATTATATTTTCTCATTTTGCCATCCAAAAACGTACTTATAGCTCATATTCCTTCAACACACATACATACATATACACTTTGTGTTCTGGAATACGTAAAAACTCTTCATAGTCATCTTCCTACTATGTAAGAAAGAGAGAGAGAAAAAAAGATATTTAAAAATGAATATTGTTTGTTTTCATTTCTTTTAGTCTCAGTGTGTTTCAATTTTCTCTATTCATCTCCGCATTTCCATCCTTTTATGTCTTTTGGTTGTCCAGTACTCTCCATCGGAAGTGCACACACTCTATTCGAACAACTTTCTGTCCTATCTATACATTCAGACAAGTCGTTCTTTTTCGGCGCCTTCACTGTTTGACATAAATTTTTCTTCTCTCTCTCTGTTTCGAAAATTCTCTCATCCAGGCTCTTTTTCCCTTCTCTCATCTCGTAAACTGTTGATGACTCTCTTTCTTCTTTCATATTTTTCTTTTCATTTCTCTCCCGTTCTCTCTTTTCACCTCGCTTTCATATTTCTATTTCTCTCTTTTTTCAATAGCTATCGTTCACTCTTTACTTTTCTTCACCAGCTTCGAACATTTTCCAGTTCATCTAACCTCTTCCAATTTTTGACTGCCGCTCTTTCAACTGCAAACTCTCAGAATTTCAAATGTTCTTGGGTTTCTTACTTCTTTTACCCGTAGGCAATATGTGAGTAGAGAACACACTTACGCGCATTCAAAATCACACAAAAACTCCCACATTTCTTATTGCAACATTACACTCAAACACACTCATTCCTCAGACAACAAGCCTTTCAATTAAAAAGATGAATATTGAAACTAACATTTGGAAAAATATAATTTTTTCCATCTTTCTTTCATTTCCCCGATTGTCCTCCCCCCCCCCCCCCCCTCTCTCTTTCCCCCCAGCCAACGAAAAATTCCAGTTTGCTGTCATGTACCGTTCTTTCAACGCCCTTGCATCATGAGTTTCATCTGTTCCGAATTGCGAATTCTCATATATTGAAGGTCTTTTGAAAACATGATGATTACTTGTTCAAAATGAATTTCTTTCGATGCTTATATGCTATTTCGTTCGTTCACACTTTATCTATGTTTGCCGCTCAAATGCTCTTGTGTTCCTTAAGCGTAAATTATTTTATTCACCACGCTGGCGCTCGCTTAAATTGAAGAACATCTACATTTTTTTGTACTTATCCATTGTTCAAGCAGTGTATATGAATCATATGGATATAGAAAAACATATGTTGATGACATTACGACAATATATAAACGAATATATAAGAAACAATGATATGACAACATCATAAAACAGTCTTCTGATTAGTGACAGATTTCTTTTTCTCTATACGTATCGTCTTCTTGTTAACTATATATTTCTATTTAACTATATATTTATATCATATATTACAGAAGCTATGTTAATAATCTGAAGGCGTCATGAACCTGTGCTTATTGGGATTAGAAGAGTATATTCAGGTATGTTACTATAGTATTCAGCTACAGTAGTCTAAAAGAAGCATAATGCATCTTTTGTAACTTATTAGCCTCTCAGGCATGCTAATATGAGAGCTGCGTCGAGTAAGCATAACATGCTGATTAGCCAGCTCTCTCATATTGTTACCATATATGCATATGGCGTAATCTCCACCCATTTGTCATGTATGAATCTTCAATGCCATCCACCCCCTCCTCACCCTATATGAATACTATTTATCAATAATATGATAAATTGGGGTAGAATATCTTTTATATATTTTCTTTCAACCCATACAAATAGTGTAACCAATATCCATAGCCAATGAACAAGGGAGCCAGTTGCATATCCAATGCATGTTCCTCGTTAAAGCCGCCATTTCGTTTGTTAACCAATTCCTTCAGAAGCGAATGGCATAATAATTTCTCTTAGTATACAATAATTTGCCTTAGTGCACGAGAGCGAGGCTAATTCAGGCCATTCAGTAACCAATAAACTGAAACAAAAGCACGCGAGAGGATACATTCCGTTTGGTAATGACCAAAGAAAAGCTATAGTGAAACAGCTTGTTGAAAATTGAAAAAACTTGAAGAGGGGAAAGAGAGAGGGGGGGGGGTGATGGCAAAATAGAAGCATATGGGGGATGGTTAGAAGATGGGAAAAGAGAAAGAGAGAGTATAGTTGAAGCTTGAATGAAAATCATTTGATCTCTGAAATTGAATGGTTGATGATTGTCACATAGCTTTTCACCCTTTAAATGATGAAAAACCAGATATCACCACTAGATTCAATGTACTTTTCATTTAAATTTTTCAGCAACAGGCTCAATTTCTTACACAAAACAACTCTACTAACGCTATAGAAACATCATGGCTAAACGACAGGGACGCCGTAGTAAATGGGATTCAAGCTTGTAGCGAATGCAAACAGCTGCGAAAGTATGTTTTATTTTAATATTTCATCTTCTTAAAATGATCATCCTGAAAATGAAATTCTAAATTACATTCTTCAAGCATCAAAATGATTTTTTTGCTCACAAAAATTGGTTTTTTCTTTTTTTTTCATTCCACTTTTCTTTTTCAATATCATCATGAGCTCTTTTCGTTTTGTGAACGCTGGAGTTTCTTTGCGAATGGCATTCTTTGTTTGTTTAAAAATCGTTGCGCATTTCTCTCACTCTGCTTTGAATCATCTAAGCTTTATGATTTTTTCTTTGATTGTTCATCGCAGGCGATGCTTCTGACAACAAATAAGACAGTTCATATCTTGTTCTGGTCCGGCATATTGTTCGTTTGAATTCGAATGTCATAAACTCTCTTCTATCATCATGCTATTTTGATTGCTTTTTCATAGCATCTATCTGTCTTTCTTCATTTTATCGCTGATGAGAAGGAGAGTGAGGACGGCAAGAAACGTAATGCTCTATGAAATAGCGTTATACTGAGAATAGAACTGCGTTCAATGCGTTGTGTGCTTTTTGTGAGAGAAATGAGAGAGATAGAGAGAAAAGTTTGAAAGCGAAGAAGATGATATAACATTGCGCGGGGGGTTTGCTGATTGAATTGAAGGCATTTTGAAACAGGCAGTTGAATAGTGATGCAACCGGTTCAAGGAATAAGCAATTGTTCGTTTTGAAATAACGTGAGAGATATTTATTTTATTAGTTCGCATTTCGTTATTTCAAATTCATGATCCATGCAAAAATGTAAAAATGAAAAAGAAGAAGAGAGAATTAGAAGACACAAAAAATCGATTTATAGCATGGAAAATCAAAATGCTTTGAGGTCACGCGACGTAGAACCCATTTTATGAATGAGAAGAAGATGAAAAGATCTTATGACTTATATAAGCAGATGTATCAAAAGTTTATCGCTCATACCAATCTAGAATGACGAAACTAAACTGAAAACTGATACTCTCATTCATCTAGATGTATATATACATACACATATGTATACATGAAACATTAGAAATCTAAACTATACCATATAATTGGATTTTGACGGGGAGCCCAAAAAAAGAAAAATAAATAAATATTATAATAAAACAAAAAAAAATTTTAATCTCTTTCAGGGAGTTACAAGAGATGAAACAACAGTTTGGCTCTTTAACGCAGCTGTTATGTTCATTCATACAACAACAGACGGCACATTATGCATCGTTAACATCATCTAATACTTGTACACAGTCATCTGATGCAAGTGTTCCATCATCAAATAGTACAGCTTCTGTTAATTCCTCTACTACGGTATCAGCAAATGCACCTGCAAATAGGAAACGACCTGCTGGTGTGAGCCAGCCTGAATGCCCAATTGCTCTTCGACCGGTTCCCACTACAAACAACTGTAATAGCAGCTTAGATAGATGTGATCGAAGTGTATATGTTCTTTTCAGTTATGCCTCTTCCCAATATGCTCTTTCACAATATTAATAATTGGTCCTGGAATGTACCTCCTGTTAGAATTAACTCTCCATCTCTTACTAGTAATACTGAACAGTTAGCTGGCGGACAGCCATTAGCAGCAGAAACTAAATGGAGCCCGTCTAGTGTTGATAGTAACACCGGTCAGTAGTTATCTAATTGAATAAATACTCCCATGACATTTCAGCTGATAAAACTAATATTGATATTGTTGGTTTGGATGGAAGTGAATCTTCAAGCTCTTCTGTGGCTACTCAGCATGCTTCAGCCAGTCCAGATGAAAGAAAGCCGTTCGATGATTTGTCATCATCATCGGAACAAAGCAGCGGACCTTCTTCAGGACATTCAACATCAAATGTTCTTAAGCCTGTAGTCTCCATTGCTAAATCATCTTTCTCATCTCAGGAGAAAAGAAGAGTAGGAAATGAATGAATTCTCAAAAGTACAAACGATCTGCTTCAGAAACATTCATCTGACGACTATGTCAAAATCATTAGGGACCAACAAGATCTCAGCGAGGACAGAATTGCCAAAATTCAAATTCCAGTTCCTGAAGCCGTCAAATGCGATCCCTGTACTATAATTGCATTTTCTTTCTTCAATACATCCTTCTTTTCAGCATTCCGAGCAGTTTCCGAGCAGCAAATTATCCAGCAGATGATTCAGAACAAGAAATTTGAAGAAACTCACGCTAAAGAGTCTCTAGTTCAATTATGTAAAAAGCTTGCTGAAAAAAGAGTTTTTGGAGCAAAATTGATGTCCATGACAACCGTTGCCGGTCTCAATCATTCAAATTACTCTAATCTTCCCGTGGAAGGAATTATATATATTCAACGTAATCAAATCAAAATCACGTAATCGGAGATACAATGATTATATATTTCAGACGTTTGCCGTAAAGTGATGGGAGATAAATTTGCTCGCGAAGAAGAATTCTGGGATGCATTTAGAGACGCAACGAAGAAGCTTGCTGCACGGTAAGTTGTTAGCAGATAACAATCAACGATGCTTGTTGAATTTCCAGCTGTCGAAGAGTAAGACATGCCAAAAAGACCAAGTCTCGGCATGAAGAAGAGTTATTAGCTGCCCGTGAAAATAATGTGAAAGACGAAGTTTCAACCGGTTCACCAACAACTTCCTCACCAGAATTGACAAAGTATGGCACATATATTGATTAATTGTTTATATTTCATATAATCTTTCTCTTTTCACATCTTATATTTCTACCTCCTAGCCTTAGTTTTGTACACGCGTTCTCATATATATGCTCGTTTTTGTTATTAGCTTAGTTCTCATTTCTATTCATTTTTGATTCGGTCTCCTCTCACTCTCAGGAAATATTCACATACAAACTCAGGGAAACTTGTGAATTAAACTCAGGACTTCAAAATTTCAGGAAAAACAAACATAAATGTGTAATATATATTATGACTAA
>CALQYR020007466.1:54821-83640 GCA_943334845.2 Auanema sp. JU1783 | reverse complement strand
ATTCGAAATCGGCTGAAAAGCTGGCAAATGATTCTCCCTCATGCACTACATATTGATATTAACCCCACTCCTTATTTAAGATATATAATCACTTCATCCTTTGTAGGTAAGTAAGACTTCCCTACTTCCTCCTACCCCTTTTTTTGATCATCTTCGTCTCTTTCATTTAGAGGATTATTGAAATCTTTAATTATGATTATTGAAAGTAGTTCATTAATCATCCAAGACAAGCAAATACAAGCTGAGAAACGTCGATCTTGTACCCGAGAGAGCCTATGCTCGTATGGCCAATTATTCCTCAAGAGCCTGAAACAAACTCATCTAACGACTCAATCATAAAACTCACTTTTCGTAAAAATGTTGGCAGAGCGAAACACGCAGAATGAACACTGGAATTGTAGAAACGTAGGTTCATCTGGTCCACTTCTTCATCAGTCACAACACGAGCAGGTACCTTTACGTCATATTTCTGCAAAGATAGACGGTTGTCGAAGGTCGAACTGAGAAAGAAAAGGAACACAGATACTATAAAGCTAAAATAACAAACATGCAAAACACACTTTCGAGCAAATGAGATATCCCATCGATCCAGAAGGATAGGTTGGAACAGCAGCACTTCCATATTCGACTATCTCGAATATACGGCGGTTAAAGCGTACTATGTGATTGATTAGTTGCTTGTGAAGCCACATACATTCTCCTGGAGTAACACAAAAAGTAATCACAAATCATCAAACGGACAAAACAAAAAAAGCTGTCAGACATCACTCTGCGTGCATATATCCATTAACCTCTCTCTTAGCGCAAATTATAAAACCCATCAACCCAGTCGTATACGTAGGTACAGACGATAAACCATAAGCAGTTGTTGGGAAAAGTTTCTTACAAAATTTGCATAAGTTCGCAATTAGCTGAGCATCTAGCCAAGGACATTCTCCTGAACTTTAACGCTTTTGAACTCGGTCATCAAAAGTTACCTTGTGATGAAAGTATTCCATCAGCCTTCAAAGAGTCATTGAGGAGACTGTAATAGTTCTCGGAAAATAAAGATTCGGCTGGCCCAACTGGGTCAGAAGAGTCTGTGATGATGACGTCGAATTCATTCTGAAACACGAAAGTTTTGAAGCTGATGTATTGAATCAATTGAAACCTTGTGAGCCTTCAAAAACTCGAAGCCATCTCCAATGAAGAGGTTAAGTTTTGGATCACTGAAGCCACTAGCCATACCAGGCAAATATCTGTTTACTCAGTTCTATAAGTGTTCGAAAGCAGCTTCCTACTTCTTAGACACATCGATAACCATTTCATCAATCTCACACATGACGACGGATTGGACTGATTTGTGCTTGAGAACTTCTCGAAGAATTCCTCCGTCTCCACCACCAATGATTAGAACCTATTAAACCCTTATGATCAACAACGATTCTACAATGAACTAACCTTTTCTGGATTGGGATGAGCAAAAAGAGGAAGGTGAGCAAGCATTTCCTGGTAGGCGAACTCATCTCGTTCAGTTGCCTGGATGATTCCGTCTAACACGAGTACATTTCCGTAAGTAGCGCTGAATAGACAATAGTGTGTAACGAGAATGGAATAAGTAATACCTTTCAAACACTAAAACGTCTTGGAACTTGCTTCTTCCCTTGAACAGAACTTCTTTGATTTGCAAAGAGAAAGCTTGTCCGGGCCAAGCTCCACCCATGGAAACACCGTCGGATTTCAAGCATTTATCATCAGAGTCTAGAATATTCCGATAATAGTGAAGATAATCCGGGCATATGAATTACCTTTGTTTTCTAATTTAGCGAGATCATCAGGAGAGAACTCTGTGAACCAACTTTCAGCCAACTTGTTCATCTTGGTAATGGAAGCAAAACCACTTGAATTCTTATCTTTCTGCTTATAAAGCACATAAAGAACAGATAAAACCCCATAAATGGTGATTAGGATGGAAAATTAAACATTTTCTTGTTCTATTTATGCCTTTCACGTAAATTTCCTCGGGAATGTTTTCGGTAAGCTTTATCTAGTGCTCCAATCACTGCAAAAAAACAAAACCATTGGATATCTATCTATTCGTTGTTCTCTCCTCCCACTCTCCGTCCCGAAACTGATTGGAAACAAAATGAATTAGAACTTTTGCACTATGAACACTTTGATCACATCTAGTTCTTTTGCAAGTGTTGCACAATATTGGGCTGGACAAATAGCCAACGCATTGGGGTCAGCTTCGCTGTACACTTGCTGGCGTCACAGCTTTGAAATAAGTATAAAGCGTCGTATCGGAACGATTATTATAAGAATCAAGTAAGCAAAGACGTCAACATCATTTATTCGCGTATATTTCACAGTGATTCAATAACAAATGCCAATTTCCAGCTCCTACGATATCAATGACGTTGCCCAACTTTGTCTGCACAAATGGCACTCAAGATCATTTCATCATTAACCTTCCAACTGATAAATGCTGGTAATGTTGATGAAACAACTGGGAACAATCGATATACAACCTAAGTGTCTTAGCCTTCATCAAAGATGAATACTTATTTCTTGGGCGTGGCATCGAAAATGAGTACGTAAAAGCTCGTGGACCGCGCGGATCAATTTTTTTTCTCCAACTCGATTCTCACCCTCCGGACAGCGTTTTTTCAGACTTGGATTCACGTTTAGAAATGTTCATTCGAGTAAGTTTTTAATTACAGAATTCTAATATTCACATGGAACACTATATTATAAAGATATTCCTAATACTAAATATATAAAACTCTGATAAGGAGCGTCCTTGTTGACGCTACTACCATTCACGAACCTATGATTCAAATTAATATCTGATTTCCAATATTCTTCTAATATTCAAAGCTTCACGCTTTCAAAATCAAGATAGAGAAGACTTGGTTGAACAAACGGTCAATCCAGTTTTAAGATGCTATATATACAATCAATACATTAGATTATCGATTACTATACATTCTCCTATCTCTCATTATTAAACCAAATTTGATCTGACGTGTCTTTTTGTTTTCCAATACAAGGAGTATTCCCTCAATTTTCTTTTCGTTCCTTCTTCTTCTTCTTAATCTTAACTTTGATTTACTTATTTTTACAATACAGAAAGTAATATGGGTCTCGGTAGAGACTTGGACGATTCCAGGCCTCTAAAGATTGTCACATTCTCTGATGTCGAAGAGTACCATCATATCTTGTCTCCATTTCATTAAATGTAAATTACAGAGACTTGAGTAGTGAGAATGATTTGGTTGAGAACCTGTTGGAGCAAACCGATGAGGTTGATCGTAAAGCTGCTCATATCAGACGACGGTTTTTAAATCTGTTCTTTGTTGAGCTCATTTAAGTTTTAGCTATCGACGCAATCCGTTCTTAGTGTCCTTAACTCCTAAGGTTCCAAAGTCTCGTTCGAGCGGAAAAAAAAAGAAACGTTACAACGAAAGTATTAGAAAACAAGCAAAATTCATTCCCATAATCATCCTTTATAGCAATTGAAATGATCAATGCGACCATTGATGACTTGTGCTTGGATTGCTCTGATATAATGCAGGAAACACACACACCATTTCGTCGTCTGTTCTCGAATCCAAGAAACATGAAAGTACATAGACACTCTTGTTCTCTTCAGTATTCCAAAATGCTTTTGTAGGCTTGGAGGAGTTTCGTTGAGGTCGAAAAACGTGAGCAAAATTCGATGACAGAGAACAATGAATTCCTTATTCTGGATATGTCGTTACTTTCTCTTGAGGATGATCATGATCGTTACAACAAGAGTAAGAATCTTTTCGAATACGAAGACAATTAGATATTGAAGTCAATGACATATTCGATGAGCTTTTGCCATGCCAGCGATCACTCCTCTTCCAATGTGAGACTATCTTGGTAAGTGACATGAAGGAAAGCTGTGCAAGTTTCATTTCTTGACTGTTTTGCGCGCGGAGCGGTTGTTCATCTCGCGTGGTGCGTATGATTTGTTTTATTTATACATTCTACAGAACTCAATGGAATCATTGGAACAGGAACTTCGAGCTTGCTTTGTAGCATCACCTACTGCAAGCTCAATTTATTTGTTCAAATCAGAATTGGAAAGAGTAACATGTAATGTTATCTCCCAGTACCTCGGTCTTTCCTCTGAGAGTAAGTGAGAGCAGGTCTCTCTAAATACAATTTTCCCATTTAAGATTACAAACAAGGCAAGAAAGTCATAACAGAAGTGAGCAATGGGGCCAAAACATTCGCTTGCCCCGATACCACTATGGCAGTCGTACTGTCCGACAGTTCAAAGTTCTCTGGCAGAACAAAATCCAATTTTTTGGGAAAAAATCTTAAGGAATAGATTTATTCTTATATGTACAAACATCAAAAGTGTAATATATGTGCATATTGATCCACTTTCATCTTCTTAGTTATCTAGCTTCGTTTTAATTTTCTGAAGTACATTCATGAGCATGTCGATTGTCGTGGGTTCGTTCTTTTTAGGACTGTCATTCATAACTGGCGAAGTCTAAGATAATAAAAGAAAGCATTTCAATTATAACTAAACATGAACATACCTTATAGCTACGATACTTAGCTTGAAGACAGCAGATGTGTTGAGCACACTGATCGTATTTAGGAAGACACGAGCAAGCGTTGGAAGTCTTAGATTATCAATTTCTTTACAAAATACAAAGAGGATACACTCACCTGACCACCAACGTACATGATGCATGTGGTTGTTAAAGGATAAGATGTCTCAGGATTCAATGCTGAAATGAACTAGTTAACAATCCAGATGTAGGTTGAATACTAACGTTGAGGGATAGGCTCAACTGGAAGTGTAACTTCGATCTCTGGAGCGTGAGTTGTCATAGGTGGTTGAGTTGTGAAAACTTGTTGACTGATCATTTGGTGAGTGGTGTTAGATCCCTTAAAGACAAAAAAATGATTCATAAGTTAGTGCTTAATGGAACCTGTTGGTTCAAGCAATTGCATTGATAGTGAGCTGAAGCTGGTCCAGAAATGCGGATCATGATACATTGGCATTGGCCGTGTCCCTATAAATAAACAAATAAAACAAATAAATAATTGAATGAATTACTTGAGTAGTTGTATGAACTGGTTCCGGTAGATGCGTGGTAGTCGTGGTTGGAGCTGCTGTGGTAGTTGTCGTGACAGGAGTCGTGGTGGTTGGAAGCTAATTGAACATAATATTAGAAACATGACCAACTTTACCGGGTTTCCATTGTTGTCTCCACACTGACACTGATATTGAGGGTTTCCATGGAAAACAATTTGTAGACAAGCACATCTTCAAAGTATTTTGTTGTCGTGGATTTGAAATGAATACAGAGAGTCAGAGAGATAGTGAGAAGGAAAATGTGGAAGATGAAGAGAATGAAAGTAATACCTGGCTTGAGCATTATTGTCGTGGGATTGAATGTTCTGAAGTTCGTGCGCGAGTTCAGCTTGTTGTTGAGATTCAGCATTGAACAAGGTCTCACCATGATCCTTCAAAGAGCTCGGAATAAGTTGGGGAAAAGCAAGGGAAATGGTATTACAACAGAAGGCTTGATGCAACTGCAAGTCATTCCTCCATTTGGGTTACGAATACACTGGCATTGCTGCCGTTTGGCTCTGACAGTTAATGGTTTCTCAGCATAAATCTCAAATAATAATAATAATAAGAAGAAGAAGAAGTATAGTATGAGTATACTACCTGGACTACAAGAAGGAAAACGAGTGCCAACACCGAAAGTCTCATTGTTGATGAAATTTCAGAATGGGCTTACAGAAGAAGCTGCTTGGAGGACATCCAACGACGTCGGGGCTTTTGTACTCCGATTCCGGTGGGAAGGGCTTCAGACCAACAGCTTGAAACTGAATAGAGGCGGAGTATTTTAAACCGGCAGTATATATTCTTATGTTTTCTTTTTCTATTGACATCGGTCATTGTGTTATCGTTGCGAAGACAGGATGTGATACAATCCAGCGGTTCTTGGAGCCTCGGCCATAAGAGCTTCTCATTCGGCTGAAATAAAAAGAGAAAAGGTAAAAAGAAGAAAGCTCGAAAGAGAGATAAATAGCTTGAGGGAGTTATGGAAGAGGAGAAAGGAAGACGCTGCTTCTTCAAAGGATCAGATGAGATGACGGCGGATATAAAAAAACAAACAATCATTTCCCTATTGAATAAATTGATTTCGATGATCTCTCTTGCCGTGCATATCAGACCGGATGTAATGATTACTTGGACATGGATGCTAGTTCTCCAGAAGTTTTTTTGCTTCCTCACACATCACTCGTCTCAATTCAACAATGACGTTTCAATTGAGTGTGTGCATGGCATCACAAGCGCACGACAACCAAACTAGTGGTGGTTGAGATGTTTTAAGAAATTATTTTTTTTGATATTTTCATAAAATAGACGAATATTTAAATTGTTCAGCCGTTGTTTCAACAAACATTCCGCCCGGTTTTGGATTTTCCATTGAGGTAATCGAATCGCTACAGGTGCCGGTAATAGAAGAAACACAAGAAGAAGAAGAAATACTTGAAGAGCTCAAATGAATAGAATAGCAAAGGTTCTTTGAATGAGACACTGAAGATGATTTCAATCTTTATATTTTATATAATTTATTTTTGAACTATGTTCTCTCAAAAGGAAGAAGGGGAAGAAGAAACTTTGAAGAGCTGCGAAACATACACATGAGCCGTCTAGAAGTCTGAAACACAGTCTATCAAATCCAGCATCAAGCTTTTCCCTCCATCTATATGCAAATTGAGAAATCAGAAGAGAATGTCATCTTCCACAATCGTCGGAATATAAAAAGTCAATGATTTAATGAATTTCTGTGGCTTTTTTGAGGAAATCGCCCTGCGGGTGGTTGTACTGTCTCTTCATTGAACTACTAATCAATCGTTCACAACGAATAATAGATTGAAGGACACTGTTTTTTCATTTCTTTTTTTGAACAAAAAAGTAAAACAAAAGCCCTTCACATGTCAACTTTTTCTTTTCTCCAAACAAGGTTTTCCATATTTGCCATAATTAAAACATTTAACTATATGAATAAATATGTCTTGTGTGGGGTAGCATATCCTCCTTGTCCTTGTAAAGCTTTTTGTGTCCTCAACTCCCTCACTCGTGTTCCAGAGTTCACTTTGTTAAGAAATTTGATAGAGAGAGAGAGAGGGATAGAGAGATAGAGAGAGAGAGAGGAGGGAAGATGTCAAATACGGAAAAAATTCATTTTTTCCGCTTCTTTCCAGTCGTTTAGTGTTTGTTAAAGATTTCATTCTGATTGTAAGAATGTTTGTAGAAGACTGAAAAATAATTTGTAAATTCCGATGACCTCCGCTGACAGTTTTTTTGGAGAAAAACGAGAGGAGAGAGAGAATTTGTTCTTCCGGAACATAAATGGTCTATTGGCTTTTGGACTTTTTTGATTTGAAAAAGAGAGCACAAAAACGAGAAGTTTGTCCTCCAATGAGTTGTTTCTCCTCCACCTCCACACATCAACCAACCAACTACACACACACATAGAGAGAGAGAGAGAGAGAGAGAGAGAGAGAGAGAGAGAGAGAGAGAGAGAGAGAGATGAAATCATTTTAATTAGAATAATAAACATAAACATATAATAAGGGTTTGTAATGGATTCCTCTTCTTCTTCTTCTTCTCCTTTCACCTATTGACACATCTACCGAACAATAAAAAATAGTCACATTAATAAGAATATCTAATACAATATATTGTCTTTTGTCGGCTTATATGAAAAGGATATTTATGTAAAACATGAGGTTTTACAACCATTTCTGATACTCCTCATCTCATCCTCTTCTAACTGATGGATCACCTGTCCTAATTTGGACAACATATTCTAATAATTTCCTTCTGTTTTTCTCATTAGAACATCATTCATATCTTCTTCATTATTTACAACTCACACCTCTTTCTCTCTCTCTAATCATCTCTCTCTCTCTCTATATGAGGTTATCTGTTGTCTATAAGCAGGTAAGACTGTAATCTATGGAAAGCTGACTGTCATGACATGACACCCTTCTGTTCCTCTAATCTCAATACTCCGATCTGTTGCTCTTGTAAGCATACCATCTCCCCCTTCTTTCACTCTTTCATCTTCTTAAAGAAGCTTACTTCATCATCCTACTGTTTCTTTATGAATCATTCTAGTTTTGTGTTCAAAGCTGTCTCCAGACGTGTTGCTCCCTCTTAACCTCACACCCAGCTCTAACATCCCTCTTAACCTTTTCCTCTCAATAGTTTTTTTATAAACATGTATCATCTCTCTTAATCTCTCACTCTCTACTAACTGTACTCTCTCTCTCTCTATCTCTCCCTCTCTCTCTCTGTTAGTATATCTTGTTCGTCTTCTCCTTTTGATGAAATAAGAGGATTAATAATCTATAAAAGGGATAAATCTTAACAAAACCCAAATAGGCTAATAAAAGCGGAATATTTCTGTAAAAGAGATGGTCATTACTTAACAGAAACATTTGTTGGATAACAAAGGTGAGATTATTTCCTTTTTTTCCTTTTTTGTTTCTTCTTTTCCATATTAGGATTGGTTGTCGTCTACGTATCATCTCACTCCCTTCCTCTCTCTCTATCTCTCTCTCATACATACCTTCATCTTCAGCACCTCTCTCTCAGTCCTTTCTATCCACCACACATCCTTCTTTCACTTAATTTTCATGAAAAATATATTTAAGAGACGAATAAAACAGCTTTTTTTCGAATCATTTGTTATCCTTTTTTGTTAAAACAAAAGAAACACAAAATCTCCTTCAATTCATATGAGATTACGGTACTTTCGTCATTAGTAATGAAAAATTTGGAAAAAAACGCGACTACTTGGGAATATGGGAGGGTTGAGGAGGAAACGAAGTAGGAATGAACACACACACATACACACGCACCGAGTGTTTTGCCTTCTAAACGTATGGATTTCATATTCCTTACCCTCTCACTCTCACTCTCTCTCTATGAAACTCTTGTATGTTCATTATGAGAGAGAAAGCACAAAAAACATTTAAGAGGGAGATGAGAGAGAGAGAGAGAGAACAAGGGAAAGAGAGAGAAAATGAAGTTTTTGATTGTTAAAAACGTTTTGTAACATTTGATTGCCATATTGTTCGTCAATTTAGACAAGCATCATCTGGATAGAAGAGCTGAATTGGCTTAGACGGAAATGTAATGAAAAGAAGATGACAAAAGTCACAAAAAATGTCTTGTTATAACATCGTTCATTGCATTCGATGAGAATACTCCAGCGCTTTAAACTCCTTAAAAGGCTTTCACAAGACATATTCTATCTATCTATCTATATGTGTGAGATTATGATAACTGTTAATGATATGCGCTTCTCCCCTATTCAGACAAACGATGTGATGATGGTGAAGGGGTGGATGTAGGGAGGAGAGAGAGGAATGGCAGAGATTTCATTTGTTAGTCCTCCCCCCAATCTTTTAATATCCTTCTTCTTTTCCTTTTTTTTCATCTTTCTCCAGTTAGTAAAGATGTACAGAGGCTTTGCCGTCGTCATTCACATCGAAACAGAACAATAACAACCAGATGTGACAATTTTCACCCCCTTATAACCTCAACAGATTGCTTCTTTTACCATCTTCTTTATGATATAAACGACAGATTATGTATATTTACATGACGATGAACGTGTTCGAGAAAGCTTCTTAGGTCATCATTTGCCATAGATGGAGGTGAATAGTCCTTTTGAACGTACCTCCCTATCTTGCTTCTTCCTCCTTCCTTCTCTCTGAATACATCTACTACCTATCTCCCTCTCTCTCTCTCTCTCTCTCTGTATGTTACTCTTCCAATTTTCTCTTTCAATGAAAGAGTTACGAGAGAAAAGCCATTTTCTATACGAAACTTCTTATTTTACCATATATTTCCATCATCTGTTTGAAAAGAAATTAAAATTCTTCCGTTTTTTGCCGTCTGTCTCTTAGATTACAAAAACAGAAAAAGCTGCTTTAGTACTAAAGAGAGAGAGAAAGAGGAAGAGGTTAAGAGAGAATGAGGAAAGATGAAGGTAAAGGACCAGAAATGAGAAAACCCTCAGAAACATTTATTATGTCATTCGTTCTTTCTTCTATTACATAGAATTAGTTAATTCAATAAGCTTCTTTACGTTGGAAACGAAAGTCGTTGACTTTGAAGACAAATTCAGATTAATGGATGGTTACATCCTTATTAAGGTGACAACCGAATATCCAACAAGCGAATTACGGTATGAATTATGTTTTATGCGAGACGGAGTGAGAGGATGTGAGAGATAGAGAGGCTCCATGGTGAGACAGGAAGTGTGAGAGGAACAAGATATTTCGAGAGTCTATGAGAAGAACATCTCAAGAGCATGAAGAACAAGCTCATAGAGGTAGCCGCTTACTATGAAATCTATCTTAACCATAAGAGAATAGAGTGTTCAAAGAGAGAGAGAGATGTTCCAAAACTGATTAAAGAAAATAACATTTCGTATCATTCTCTTCTCATTAGGCCTTATTTATGCTAATTTTTAATGAGAACGTGAATAGCACACGTGAAAATGACGTGAAAAGATGATTTCATTTGAAAGTCATTTATGAAAGTGACAGTTGAAGTGAACGGTTGGTTGTCTGTAGAAATAGAGAAAAGCATCTGTCCTCCTCATCATCCTTATTTGGTCATCTATACGAGAATAGTAGAAGGTAATACTTCCTTATAATGAATTGTTCCAAAAAGAATAAGGAATATGCTAATTTCATGAGAATAGATGGTGTTGAACAACTGGTTTGCATAACCAATTAGTGCATATAGGAATAAATAAAACTTACAGTGTGTTGGATGGATAAGAATTACAAGCAGTAAAGGTATAAGAGAGAGAAAAAGAGAAAGAGAGAGAGTGATTCTTCTCTTTACATAAGAATATCATGGTCACTTCGTTATTCATATTTGGAGATATCTGTCCTTCAACTATTCCTGGCTTGAACTTTTCTCTTCTTCTTCTTCTTCTTCTGAATTCATTTCAACCAATCAGATCTATTGCCTGCTCATCTTCTTTATCTCCTTCCGTCTTTCCCTCATTCACCATTCGTCATCTCATACCAAACTCTTCATCTGCAAACCCACAGCTGCATGATCGTCGTCGTCGTTGTCGTCGTCGTCACCACAAAATGTTTTGCGTGAACGCTTCTTAATGATATTAATGTCTTCGCTACGAAAATACATTTTCCTTTTTTTCGTTCATTCCTTCCTTTTTCTTCCATTTTTGGCGTTTTTATTAAAAAATTCATTTCTCTTACAGTATTTCGTAGAGTTGGTGTTGTCTGCAGCCTCTGTCAAGCACACTCTGCTTCGTTTCCCTTATTTTTCACTATTATCTTAAAGATTTTTTTTATGTATGAACTCTCTAAAGAACACGACATGGAACATTTCTCTTCTTTTCTCTTCGTCTTCTTTTTATTTCATCTCTCTTGTGATTGGCTAATGAGCATACAGACTCCGCCCTCATGTAAAGGACACGCCCATCAATTGAAATGAACAGACTTGAGACTTATATGAAGAAAATAAAGAAATTGATGGTTATGGTTAGCAAAATCTAAGCCATTAAAAATAAAAATATTTCATTATAATATATCATTTCTGCTTTGATTATTCCAATCGTTCACTTCGCCTCCTCCTCTATGTGGTCTTACAACGAACAGTTGTAAATCTGAGAGCACCATGTATGTGCTATGTATGTTTGGGTGTGTGTATGCGTTCGTTTTCGTTTTTGTAATTTAAAATAATAATTTATATTTTTTCATAAATAAAAAAAAGTTTTTGAAGCATAAACAGCTTTATATTTCGAATTTGATACTTCATAAGATGGCTGGCTGTGTGTCTATGTATGGATATGCAGATAGTCGTCTTCTCACCCAACCCTCCTTCTCTCCCTCCCTCTCTCTCTCCCTCTATATACTCCCTCCCTATCTATATCTAACTAAGCAAGTCGTCATCTACTTCTGATATGCAGCTTTAAGTACATTTAATTAAATTTTTGTTTTACACACACACACACTCACAGACCATGATGTAATGGCTGAAATGAAAATCTTTTTTTTTTAATATTGAAAAAAAAAGTTTAAAAGTTGTCAGGCAAATAATAGAGTAATTGAAAAGTTGTCATATACAATTGTGTGTTCCTTCAACATATCTTTTTCTTTTAACTTAATATCTTCTCAATTATAATTTCTATATATGGACATGCTTCTTCTCACTTCTTCATCGCTTTCGAATATGGCGCTTTATTTCACTTCATCATTTTGTCTCATCTGCTTCTGCTTCATCTTCTCCTTCAACTTATGCTTCTATCATCCTCCTGCTGTTGCTGCTGCTACTGCTGCTGTCCCGTCTTCTAGTTGTCGTCAGTCAGTTGCTTTGAAACGACGAGAAGCATAATTATAAGCGGTGTCAAATACACACTGATTTATCCAATAATACAAATATGGCAAAATATAGCTAATAGGGTGGTACGAAAGCTTTTTTATTTTTATTAAATTCCTCCTTCACATCTTCTTCGTCGCTTTTTTGTGAAATTTCACTCTTTGAAAGTTGCAACTCGTGGATCTCTAATTCCATCTCTCTCTATGCCCATTCTGAAACTCCCCCCCCTCTTCCCTCCCTTCCTTGCTATCCTCCCTCTCTCTCTCTCTATATGTTACTTTGGTCCATTTTGTTTGAAGTATTAACCATTTTTATAACAAAAAATATATTTTTCATACTTAACTACTTGCCTGTCTAAACTACCAATTATGGAAACTACAGTTTTAAGATAAATCTTAAAATTTGTTTTTCATCAAAATCAAAAAATATTATATTCCTTCGACATATCTCCCTCTCTCTCTCTCTCTATATTACTCTCTCTCTCTCCCTCTTCTCCAGTTTCTCTTGACGTTCATCAGAAATAACTTTCTTGCATAAATTACGACTATTTCCATAAATTGTAAAAAATGAAGAAACGGATTGAAGTGTGCTCCACTGCTAACTTAATATTGTTTTTAATTCGCCGATCCCAGGTTTAGAATTGGCAGAGAGAGAGACATATAATCGTTTGTTCCAAATGTTAGTTCTTGTGCATTCAAAGAAATACGCAACATCTGAAATATCTTTTAACAAAAGGTTCGTAATATTGGTTTTTGATTGTAAAATCATAAAGACATCATGATGTTGTGTATACTGTAGTTTCGTCTATTGCTAAGCTTATTGTCACTTTATAACTTCTTCTCACAAATGACCTATGAAAAAGATGATAGAAAGATGGAGAGAATAAGAGAGAGATAGAGAGAGAGAGGGAGTACTTTGTGGAAGATTGTAGAGAGAGAGAGTGAATAAGTGAGAGAGTGATGAGAGAGAGAGAGAAAGAGTTTCACTCGGAGAAATCGTTTACGAGACGACGACAAGCTTCGAAACACCATTCCTCTGTGTGATGTAGAGAGACCGTAATGAATAAGCTGTTCCAAAGTTGTAGCTAAGTGATACTCTACCATCCATCTATAGGTGTATATGTATACATGAGATGACGTCGTTTTCGTTCTTTTTGATTTCAACCTCACCATGCTTGGCCGTCTCACTTCTCTCTTTTCCTTCTTTGAGATGAAGAAGAAGAACAATTCATTCGCATGAAATGATATTTCCTTTATATGATATAGTTAAAAGTTTATGTAAACTTCTCATTCTCATCATATGTTACTCATCTTCCTTTGATTTCCTTCATCAGCCGACTTTGCTAATTTTCAAAAGGAAAATGAGAAAAAAAGAAATTGTTTGAATCTTTATTTTTTAATATCAACCCCCCTCTCTCCCTCCCTCTCTCTCTCTCTCTATAAACTGTAGAGAGAGAGAGAGAATGTGTTATAGGTTTTCTCTCTTTCTCTCCCTCTCCGTTTTTATGTTTGATACTTTGAGAGATTTAAATAACAGATGACATCTGGTTCTTTGCTTTCGAATGCTTTGTTCCTTATTAGTTTAAAAGCTAATATGAAGAATTATAATCCATACGAACTTAAAAGCGTTTAAAATTTAATTTAATTTTTCATCTTCAATATTCAATTCAGCCTAATTATGCCATTCAACGTCTATATTCTCTCCTTCAAACATTTTTACCAAAAAAAGGCAGTCTCTGTTCAATCAGAGAATATAAAAATAAAATAAAATAATAATAATAGAAAGAAGGAGGAGGAGATGGATAGATGGATGGATGGATGGATGAAGATGTATATACTCAACCGCTCTACACGTATGCAATATCAAAAAATGAAATGCACGCGCGTATTCATTGCCACGTCACGTGTGTCACGTAGAGAATGCGCGCGAAAGTTGCACACGTGAAGTTATGGTTGTTTTGTATTTTATTTTTATTTTCTTTTTAAAAATTTCATTTGAATATCTGTGCATATTAGGCGAGATCTAAAAAAAGGTTTTTTGGCTCATCGTTTATTCAGTCATTATCAGTCTCTCAGTATTGTCTTCATCCATTTGTCTTTCTTTCTCACTTTCTTCATTTCAAATATTATTTTTCCGGCTATCATGAACAGATATTTACCCATATAGGGTAGGATTAGATGAGACGACGACAGTTTTCAAACTTTTCCTTTTTATTTTCAAATTATATAAATATCTGTATATCCTCCTCTCCTCCCTCTTCTTCAGTGAATGAGTGAGTGAGTGAGTGAGTATAGATGATGATAAGAAGGAATGAAACTCTCTCATGTCCTTCCTTCCTAGACATCATCCAATAGCTATATTCTCTACATCCTAGAGAGAGAAAGAGAGAGAGGGAGAGAGAGAGAGAGGGAAAATGTAAAAAACAGTTATGAATATAGTATTTTCAATTCATTATAATCATATTTTCATATATTTATGATTGAAGACGAAAAAGGAGGAATTTTATAATATTTTTAATAACCAAAGCCAATAATCATCTTGATTGTTGTTTATCAACTATCCTTTTTCTTTTTTCTTTTTTTTTCTTTTTTTGTTGGAAAAATCTTTTTTTTATGAATTTCTAACGTCTTTCATAAGCAGGTGTAGCTTATTGACAATATTATATATTAAATACAATTTCTATCGTCTTTATTTAAAATAATTCAAATTAAATGGATATGTATGTGCTGGGTGTGAGCTTTGTATGGGCTCTATGTCTCTTGGACAACTACGATTTCAGACTAATGCCTATGACTATGATTTGACCTCTAATTTCATATTTTAACTATATAGATTATATTATGAATAGTTCAAATATTGTTTGATTCCTTCCTTTCTTCCTCCTCTCCTTCCCTCCCTCTTACTCTCTCTCTCTCTCTCTTTCTCTTTGTGTCGTCAAATGTTCTTTGCTTGCTTCCTCCTTCATCTTCGTCGTCGTCGTCGTCTTCTTCTTCACCTTGTGTGTCCGTCTCATATAAAAAACGACTAATTGTAGCTCATTTGATTCCATTTCATATCACAAATACGTTCAGAGGGAGATATGAGGGAGATCTAAGGAATAGGAGAGAGAGAGAGAGAGAGAGAGAGGAGAAGCTGTTTGACCAATATCTATGAAGTAACAACTTTCAATCGAGTATAGAGAGATTGAAAGAGAAATGAAGGGTCATAGTATAAAGAGAAAGAGAGAGAGAGAGGTAGAGGTAGAGAGAGAGAGAGAGATATGCTGCTGATTTGCAAAAGTAAGAGGGAGTGAGAGCAAACTCCATAATTATTGTCATAATAATCATTATAAATCATAGTGAAATACAATAAAATAATTGTTTTAAAATTATAATTTTATACATTTTTCTTCGATTTCACAAGGCCTTTTTAGCAATTTCTTTCCTAAAATATGGTTTTGATGTGTTATTGTCATCAACCTATGTGATCAATAAGAGAGTGAGAGAGAGAGAGATAAAGATATAGAGAGAGGGAGAGATGCAGAGAAAGAGAGAGAGAGGGAGGGACAGAGAGTATGGTCCAAGGTAATCAGTCAAGCATTATTGAAATATCATAACTGGCTATTATAAGATATGTATCACCTGTGCTCCGCCTTTTATGAAAAATAGACGTGAGAAGAGAGAGTAGGATATTGTATGAGAGTGTTAGAGTAATAGAGAAACAAATGAAGAGAGAGAGAAATATTATATGAAGAGAGGATGAGGGATTGCTAAGATAGAGAGAAGCACCCTAGAATCACAGCTCTCCCTCCCTCCAACTAACTCCCTCTCTCTCTCTCTCTCTCTCATTCCCTCTATTTTTGTGTTCATTTTCCCTCACAGTGTCAAAGAGTTCCTTGTCCACCCCTCCCATATGACATGATGTTTGATAGGTTGACTATGATTCTACTCTAACCGATCATATTCCATTTAAGGAGTTATTCCTACTCTCTCTCTATCTCTCTCTACATCCATATACGTATATCATAATTTACATATTTGATAATATTTTAATTTTCATTTTGAACATAAATTTTCTTGGCTGCCTGAGAAAGGATGTGAATCACAAATTTTTCATAATCCCAACCAATTTGCAATGGCTTCACCTCATTCTCATTTTCGATAATCGAGAATTAAGTCGCATTTTTTGATACCCTTTATGGTTATTGATATGTACGTATCAACCTCTTACTCTTACTCCCTCTCCTTCTCTCGCTCTCTCTATCTCTCTCCCTCTCTCTCTGTGTGTTAATGCATATCATTATTCTTCTTCATATAGTTATTTATACTGTTAATTATATTATTATAATTAGTATTACAGATGAGCATATTTCTTGCTGGAAATCAATTACCTAATTCCGAGAAATCTGAACCATTTCAAGCTCAAGTTAATTTGAATCATTCTCCAAATCATATGAAGGTATCAATTCAATCTCTATCATAATAGATATATAAATATAAAATTATTTTAAATATAAACAAATTATTTACGAAAATAACATTCTCACTCTCTCTCTTTCAGCATATTCTCAACATGACATCAGCGTTTAAGAGTCGTGACGAAGATAAAAAGGATTCGCGTTCTGGTTATAGCATTTCTCATATTTTGGATAAAAAAGAAAATAGTCCTGTGCCAAGGTAATTAGCTCCACCAATCTGACTAATCATTCAGTTTTGTTATTATTCGTGTTTATTATTAATTTTCTTAGCCAAATAACTACCTTATAACTACCTTCAAATGAACCTGTCAGAACATCTGGGCTCAGGCTTCTCCTTCTCTCTCTCTCTCTCTCTTTGTAGTATCTCATACATACACTCTCTCTCTCTCTATTTTTCTCTCGTTTATACTTACCTACCTCTTTACAAGTATCTTCTCTTCATTCACCTGGCTGTCTGTATAACCTCCTTTCGGTAGAGCTTCTCATACAGACCTCCATACATCTAACCTCTCCATCTCTCCTCTATATCTTCTTAAGGCGCAAATTGTCTTTATTGTAGGAATTGTTATGTTATACACTTAATTACAACCTTTATAGCCTTAGAAGGCTATTAGATATCCTTAACTGTATTTATCGTAAAATATAATTTATGAACAGCCACACCACCACAACCCTTTCATTCCCCACCCATACCTTAATTAGAATTATTTGAAATCATGAGAATGAGCTTATCGTATTGCAGTTCATCCAGCATAAGCGACGACGACAATGAGAATGGTTCATCTGGAGTATGTGCTTCTATTGAAGAAGAACAAACGTAAAACCAAAATATTTTGCTTCATATCTATACAAATCGTCTTTTTCAGATCGCCGTCAGCCGCTTCTGATGCCACGTCCAATGTCTTTCCTCACTTTCTCTTCCCAACCTCAACAACTTTTGCAATTCCCAATAATCTAGCTGAAGTGACAGCTACAGGATCTTCTCTCCCTCTAAATAACTCGGTTGATTTGACTCAAAGTCAACAAATTCAGGTGCGAACAGACAGATATACAGATAGAGAGATAGAGAGAGAGAGAGTAGAGAGAGAGAGAGTATCTCCTTATTTACAAATACAATGTATTGAAAGAGAAAATTATTTTTTGTGTGTCCAAAGAAGGAGAACGTCGGACAAAAGAGCTGAAAACGAATTAATCAAAAGTCGTTTGTTAGCTAATGAAATCTTGATCATCTGCAATCATTTTCCTTCTTTTCCATTTTCTCAACAAAAATAAAGAAAAAGAAGAAGAATGAGCAAAATACTTTATATTTTCAGAATGCGTATATCAGCCTCTTATTAGGACAACAGTTGAATAATGCGACTGGTGGCTCATTGAGTCGGATTTTGACAGCTGATGGAAGTAAGTTAATTGTTGGACATATAAGGCAGTCACATAGGCTGTTTGCTTGAAAGATTTTATAATTCTTTGAGTGAAATATCGTAAATCCTCAAATAAATAGTAATGTCAGTTGACATCATCACATTATGCAATCGAAGGAGAAAGGCAAAAGCAGCAGAAGCAAAAGCCGTATTGATGTTGCATCTCGATCATCTGGAAGTTAGAAGAGAAAGAAAGAGAGAGAGAGAGTGAAAGACTGGCATACTTGGATAGTATAAAGAGAGGGAGAGAGAGAGAGAGAGAGAGAGTCCATAAATGAAAGACAATTTTAATGACATCAAGAAGATGAAGACCTACATATCGTTTATATTATTAGTTAAACAGATCATCTGTTGTATATTATCTAATTACAGTATTCATAAGAGCTTTTAAATGACAGTTTCTCTCTCCTCTCTCTTCTATAATCTTTGCTATTTTTTCATTTTCTTACTTAATATGCGTCATCATCTGCCTTCACAGTCAGTCTGATACTCTTTCTTTCTCTTACTCTCTCCTCATCACATATGCTATCTCTGACGTCTTAAGAAAAGACAATTCTTGTGCATATCATCAAATAAATTCATCATCATGAACATCATCCTTCATTCATAAAATCATCTGGGGTTCGATAACAAAACTTCCTTTCTCTTCTAGTCTCACCCCATGTGTCTGTCTCTCCCTGCTCCCCCCCTCCATCCCATCGCCCATCCCCATCACCAGCCATTGCAGACGAGAGACTATCTATAACGGTTTGGAGATGAAGAAAGAAAACAATATTATTAAAGGAAATTGAAAAAAAAAAGAATAATTTGCTCTTCCATCATTCGTTTTCTTCCTTCTTTTCAATATTTTCTTTCAATTTAAAAGTCGTAGGCACGTAATAAAATGATGAGTTTCAATGGGCAATCACTTGACAACACAAAGAATTTTGTGGTAACGTCCGAAAATTTTGACAACAATTGTATGAAGTGATGATCAATTGAATAAAGAAAGAACATTTATTTCTTTTCCTTTACCCATTTTATACATCTTTGACTGACTGAATCATCTTTCAAACCTTTCCTCTATCGAGCATGCAAAGGGACCTCATCTGTTGCAAGTCTGTATGAGAAGAGAGACTACCTTCAGGCAATTCACAACAAACACATATCATCATATATATTTATTTATATACATATATATATATTTATGTTATTATTTTAAAATTTAATAAGAAACCTTTTTTCCAGATCGCAGCTTAAATCCTTTCGGGTTGCTCTCGCACCTGCCAGCTGCAGCAGTAAATGGCCTCGCCCGAGTGCCAAATCCTCTCCAACTGTCACCAAGCAGTTTGACATTACAGAAAAAGCAGAGTCGACCAACATTCACAGGTCATCAGGTATGAGAAGATATGAGATAGTTATGACATCATCAATCATCCTTACAGATATTCATGTTGGAGAAGAAGTTTGAACAGACAAAGTATCTGGCAGGTTCAGATCGAGCCCAATTAGCACAAGAACTGAATATGAGTGAGAGTCAAGTGAAGGTAAGGTATGAGTGTGATTGTAGGGAAAAGCCTCTTGAAAACTGAAGAAAACAGATTTGTAAGATGCCATACACACAAATAGCATTCTTGCTTCTTAAGAAAGTAAAGTAGTAATTACGATTCATCTCTTACAGACCAACACAATTAAATTTATTTTTTTGCATCTTTTCCATCGTCTTCTGTCAAAATCTTCTGGCAGAAGCCTATAAAATCAGCATTTTTCAAAAATTTTTCTTTCATTCTCCTGTCTCCTTAGGGACTAATTGAATTTTAAATTTGGCGTAGATGAGCTTCTTCTTAAAGCCACTTCATGATGGCCATTGACTACGGTAGTCAAACAGACTTTCCGGATTGTTAGCTTCGAAAATTTTATGAAATTTAAAAATCAAAATAGCAAATTGTATTATACTTAAGAGAGAACTATAACACTTTCTGTTACAAAAGCATTGAAGAGAGCTAGTGAGGGAGAGTGTGTGAGATGCAAGGGACACATCATTCATCTCTTATCTTTTAAGGTTTGGTTCCAAAATCGACGAACTAAGTGGAGAAAGAAGGAAGCTGCCGATAATGCTTTGGGAAAACGATCTGAAGATTCAAAAAGCCCAGAAGCTCTTACAATACCCAATTTCATCACCTCAGCCAATTGAAACAATCCATTTGTATATCTGTGTATGTGTGTGTGTATCTGTGTCTGTGTAAATCCCATTTTCCTTTTCTCTCAAGATTTAGGATCTAAGCTTTATCTTTGTTCTCAACAGCACGGATCATACTTAGACTGTACAATTACCTTAAAGAGAACAAGGCTGACGAAGTCTTCTTCCAAAGCATCAGAGTCATTTTTCTTTCCAATTTTTTCATTCTATTTGTTTATAATTTATTTTTTTATTTAAATATTTTTTTTTGTAAAACAAGGAAACCTACCGGATCATCCCACGCTTTCTGTTCTATACTGACCGGTTTTTCTCATCTTTTAGACTTTTATCAATGAAAACACCTTATATACGTTATATACAAACATTTATATTCCCCTCTCTCTCTCTCTCTCTCTCTCTCTCTTTCTCTCTCTCTCTCTTACATAGTCTGTGTGTGTTTGTATGTGTCTTTTCCTCCTCTTCCTCCATATTTTAAGGAAAAAGATTGATCTCTCTCTATCCCTCTCTGTCTCTCTTACCATATATATAAATATATATAATATAAGTTATTTGAGGTATTTAATATATACAAAATGAAAATCCCCTTGCAAAAGTATTCATACAAAACTCTCTTTTACCTCTCTTTCTCTCCCTCTCTCCTTATATGTATAAGTGTCTTTATCTCTCTCTCTCTCTCTCTCTCTTGCCTATATTGTAAAGAATTGTGTCGTTTTTTAAAGAGTAAAATGTTTCATTTCTATTATAATCTATTATAGAAGAAGGAAGGAAGGGGGGGGGGGGGGGATGATGATGAGGATGAGGATGAGAGGACAGTAAAGACAGGAGATGAAGCATTGGAAGAAGCTTTGTTTGTTTGAAGAATATCTTGTTGTTGATCGAAAAACAGTTGCTAAATCAACAGATTACTTACTTTCTTCCATCCATTTTCAGAGGATATTTATGAATAAAAATATAAATTTTATATTATTTATACACAATTATATATTATAATAATCATAATTCTGTTATTTATGCTCTTATATTCAGTCATATACTCATAAAGCATTCTGATTTTAAGTGCTACACATAATTATAATAATAATAACAATTATTATTATTATTATTATTTTAATTATTTATTATTTTATATATTGATTATCAATACTCCTTATATGTACATACGGACATACATGGAGATACATCATCCATCATCTCTTACTACACGTAGGTACTCTGTCCTTTACGATATGGCTCATAGAATGGTCTGAAATTCATTCATTCTTATATTCTAAGTATCTAATTAGCATACACGTCATACACGTAACACTTAGATATCATTCTATGTTGTACGATGGACAGAACGGTTGCTTTCAATTCATCTCTAATCACTTACTCTGAACATGTTGTGTCTACGATTGATATCGTTGGAAGTGGACGGTTAATGGACGGCGGCTCAGGCTGAATGCTATCCGATTTCTGTTGACGAAAATGGAAAACTAAATTGATGGCCACGTCGAATATTCCAAAAATAACGTTTATCACAGAGAACGCCTGAAGACAGGATGAGTACGAAGATGAAGGGAGAGAGATGGAGAAGGGGATCATTTCAATTGACTTACAGCTGCAACCTTGAAAGACGAAGGGTTGGATGATTCAAAACATCCATATTGATTGAACTGTTCACACATATTCGGTGAAATGAGGTACATGACACTTGAAACAATGGAGCAAAGTAAGAATACCCATACGAAGATAGTTCTCTGAAATGAGAAATAAAAAGATTATGAGATGAATGAAATAAGCTTACACGTGGAAAGCTAATCGTCTCCAAATTCCAAGTAAATAAGGTGGCAATGGAGCATGAGATGAATAACATGGAAAGTAAAGTAAAAATAAGGCCAAATATGGCAGATAATCGATTAGTCCATGAAGTTGAAAGAGCAACACAGAATAAGATAATAACACAACAAAGCTTAAAAGATTGATTGAATGAATAGAATGTAGAGAGAATGAACTTACAATAGCGAAAGCACGTATAGATAGATAGAAGTATGTGCTGTTACGAAGACGTTCCATTAACCTCTCAAACACTCACTACCGTCTTGTTGAGCAGCAACTGTAAAAAAAAAGGAAATGAAGAGGAGCAACATGAAGAAAAAGAATATAATATTATAACAAAAGATGTCAACTACAATATGGATATTTTGATTTGATGCAAGACCGTCCATGGATTATTTGATTTTAGATGAATCACACCCAAAATTTCCATAGATGGTAAATAATATTCTTGCGAGCCTTTTTGTATTATTTTCTAAAGATTTTTATCATTCGAATAATCTCTTTTTCTATTAAGAATACTTTAAAAAGAATACAAAATTATAAAGTATAGATGAAGCTTGTTTGAATACTTTCAGATCAATATTCACAGGATAATAGAGGGGGGTTGCCTACCTTTGCTTCATACATACACAACCAACCCCCCCCCCCCCCCCCTTCACCTCTATACTCCACAACCACCCAGTTTGCTCGTAAATGTCAAAGGTGCTTTAGTCTCGGTCAATCACGTGACTTTGCCATTTAACCTACCTCATACTTCACATTCTCCTTTTTCTTCTCCTGAATCTCCATTTGGCCTTTTTTCTGTTTCAAATTCTTTCAACTGACAAGTTATTCGGACACACTTGTGTTTTCTTCTTTTTTTTACTTCTATCGATCCTTCCATTAAAACATGCAGCAGAGGCTTTTCGTTTCTAGAAACTTGCAATCGTTCTAAAGACTTCACTATTGTTCTGGTTGTTTAACCTTTCATTCGGACAAGTTGAGACTTAGATATGTTTTATTCACAGGGAAAGACGGAGACTCTGAACATCTGGAGTGAAAAGGATTCAAAAAAACAACTTTCTATAAACTATGTACGAATGAAAGAACTCCTTCATCCTTTCTCAAACAAGGAAATGTTTGGGATTAATGGATGATCTCCTACGCGTTGGATTTATAACAGATAAGTGTAAGCCTTCTTCATTATGTTGGACACTCAATCTATGGGTCATTGGACTATTTCTGGAACAACGCATATCCATAGGCGAGATCAAAAGAGAAAAACGCACCGATAAGGAAGAACTGTACTGGCTCTTCTATTTCCTAAGCCTCCGAGAATTTCTCCAGAAGCTTCTGTATCATTTCGTTGTAGAGCGCCAATAGCAATCGACCGTCTATACAATACGATTCAAATCAGTTACTATCATCATCAATACCTGTGAGTTATAGCTGACGGAGGAACAATAGTTGAATCTCTTCTTATTATCTAAATATTGAAATATAGTATAAAGTGCTGACCAGTCTGCTTACTATTCGGCTTTCTCGTCGTCCCGGAATAACCGAAATACGTTTAGATAGACGTGGACCAGACGGTATTGGTTCTCCCAACATGCTCTGTATGATGTTACTAAGACTGTTTTCCACTTTATGTTATTACCTGATCTTCCATCGGTTCATCAATAATCACTAAACTTTGCCGCCTCTCCTCTTCCTCTTCCATTATGGCATTCACGAATTGTTGTTGTCTCTCTGTGTTCACGGTTCCCCAAACGGATTTGAACAGATAAATAAAAATCTCCAACAACGTAACCTACAAGCGGATGTTTTCTTAGAATGCAACCGATATGTGCTTGATCTTCATTGAATTTCGAAACAAAAGGCAAGCTACTCACCGTACTCATACCGAGAAACAAGCCCATGCTGCCGGCAATGTTTGACAATAAATCAGCAGTTTGTAATTGCTTCTGCTGTTCATAATGATCATATGAGATAGTACGGAAGAAAATCCAGAGCGATAATATTGAGTTTCTGAACAGTTCAATAAGTGTGAGATTAGAAGAAGCACGAACTCTACATAGTCATCCGATCGATGAATGTATTTCCTGATGGATCGTTTTGAAAGTTTCGAGTAACTATACTTAACGTTATATTCCATCACTTCGCATTCTTTATCACATGTACAGGCTCTATCTATATCTAAAGTTTAAACGGTAATCAAGTGTAATTGCTAGAAGAACCAACTTCTTATTAACTTTCCACATTCCAATAACTGTAACGGAGAACAAACTTCATAAGATGAGTTGATATATAAACTCATCGGGAGACAATTACATAGCTTCAGATAAATCTGAGCTTGACAATTCCACTCGCAATGACTAGCAGTATACTAAGAATGAATGAATTTCAATAATGGTAGAGGATGAAAATTACATTTTGAGCCAAGAGAATTTCTCCATGCAATGCGGGATCCCAATCTGGCTGGCAAATTCCCCAATTCTTTTTCTCCAAAGAGGTTTTCTGCAGAGCAATCAGAGATATGAATGAAGTATCATCAAGTATCACTCACATTGATTGTTTCGATGGCAGCATATACTGATGAACCAGAACGAACATCAAAGCCTTGAGAGCGTAGGAATGTCTCTTTTTTGTTTTCATAAATAAGAACATGTGCACCATTGTCAGCAAATGATGCAGGGTACGAGTCTACAATGAAAAATCACGTTAGTTGTTCAGCTGTCCTTAGTACCTGGCTTCCAATGACTGTTGGCGTCAATGATGAAATGATAACCATGTTCTTTTCCAATCAGGTATTGCCTCCTCTTAAGTTTGGATCCTTGAAACCTTCAAAGACTAAAAGTAAATATGAAATAGAATACTGCTGACCTTATGCAATAGCCCAGATCAGTATGGACACGGACAGCATCGTTGCAGCAATTGGCAATTGGGAAACCATTGAAAGAGCATGATACAACCATATCCTGGCAAGTAGGTCTGAAATCTCATTTCCTTTAAATCTGGCAGAATTAAACAAACCCAACATCTTGTAAGAAGTCTTGTAAGCTGAATTGTTGTGAATTATTGTGTGAAAAGTTTAATAAATAGTCATTGAGATCATTTTCGTATTGAAGAGATTCAGTTTCGTGCAAAGTACTGTAGGAGGAATATGAATGGAGCAAGTACCCAGCTAACTCATGACTGATATTCCATTCTGAAAAAGACATATATTCCATCAAAACCATTATCTAGAACCTATTTTCAATCAATTCGTAACTGAATCGACCGTTTGGCGGCTTTGACGATTTCAAAATGAAAAAGACGCCGCGTAATCACGTGACGTGAAGCTCACGTAGTTTTCACGTAAACGCATGTCACGTAACACACACTAACTTTCATCGATTTTTCAACCGATTTCTAAGTGAAAGATGAAAACAAAACGAACTTGTCAACTTGGATGAAACAATAGGATTGTAGGTGCAAATGGTAAGATCTGGGAATTCCATTCCCTCTCTTGGAGCAACAGTATTGATTTGAAACAATGTAGGCTTGGAATGATATCCGAGTAATAGATATCCACACTTGAATGTATAGTTAGTATGTTTAAATTGAGGAAGAGGTTACTCACATGTATCATAAACAAGGATAAACAACAGAGAACAACAACGCACCAGAATATTCTTGACGGCCATGTATTGGAGTTGTAGATTCGAACAAGACCGTGGTAAGTGGTCAGACCTGAGAATTCCTGAAATGCTTTTGCATATAGTGTCTTTGGAGATAGAAACCTTAGTCTCATAATCATAAATTTGTAAATAAATTCGATCATCTAAGCCTAGTTCCGTTTCTCCCACATCTTCGTAGTCTTCGTCTTCCTCGTTTTCAGATTTGATTCCATCTTGAGAAACAACGTGGTTCATTTTCTGAAGAAGCTAACTTCAATGATTATGATCGAAACAATAAGCCTAGCAAAGGAATGCAAGATATTGCGTGAATGAGAGGAATGACCTAATGGCCCATAACCTATACAAGTACTCAGATTCACTGTTGTCATCACACTGAGTTTGGCGAAACCTGAACACCATGAACTTGAAAAAGCTTTAAAATAATAAGATATAACTTATACAATGTAATTCTTTATGCTAACTATGCTACTTGAGAATGTTTAAAATGCAAAATCGATATGAAATAATCGTTTTCCTTATCAATTGTAACTTTCCAACTCGTGAGTGCTTTCGGATATCACTTGTTATACTATTTTTAATATTTTATTGTAATATTTGCTGAATCAAAGTAAGTCGAGACTTCCTTTGGTTTGTAAATTGATGGCCATTTGTTCAAATAAGGTGAGGCTACCTTGCTCAAACTGTTAAATAATCTATTATGTATTCAGATGTCCGAATGGGTTTTGAATGAACCTCTCATCCCCCTTTGATACATTCATTCCATCGTCTGCTGGCGATCATGTTGTTCGACATGAAATTCCTTCTTGTACTTATTCCTGTAGCTTCCGTTCTTGGTGCTAGTGTTACTCATAACGACCTGCAAATTGATTATATCGAGTTATCATTGGAACTCACCAACGTCTTGAAAGATAGGCCTGAAGTCACTGAAGAGGAGATTCATAGCGTATGTTTCATTCAACTCCTTTTCCTTTTCAGAATTCTTATTTTTCAGCTTTCTAAACAAGTTATCGTTGAAGTTGATAACTTTAAGAAAAAAAATGAAATTCTCGATAACTTCGCAAAGGGCAAGGGAGCTGAATTCGAAAAGTTCTTCCGTGAAACGTATATGAACCCCAAGTGAGAGAAATGCAGTTCAGTTCGTTCTTAAAGAGTTCATTACAGAGTTGAAGCTCATGTAGCTAAGCGTTTGGCATCTGTACTCGGTTACTATCTTACGAAAGAACACATCCTCCAGGTTTCTACTTGCTTTCGTGCTTTGTTGTACTAATCTGTTCTTTCAGTTCCGCAATATTGTTCTCTCAAGAATGCACGATGGAACACCAAGAAGTGATATCATTGAAACTATTAAGGAACAAATCAGCAAAGTAATATCTCTTGAGATGATCAGAATAAACTAATATCTTAACCTTCAGGATCTCGGAGAGAAGAGGGCCCAACGAGCTCTTGATTTGACCCTCAAGGATCTCAAGATTCTCTACAAGATGTACAGCGATCTAGTAATGAAGCTTGACGAACCCATTGGTTATTTGATGAGAGATGAGTTATAAATAACTTCCCCTGAGGAGGTAGCAACCGTTCTCTGCGTCATTAAACTGCAAATATGTTTCTCACGTGATGTTCACGTGAACGTTTCTGTAAAGCAATTGTTATTTCCGTGTATTTCCACGTGAACATTTTGAAAACAAACGAATATTTCACGTGGAAAGTGAGCCTTCGAATAAATTAGTGGAAGTGTTATGTTCTTGTTGAAAAGCAGAAGACTAGAAGAGTGCAAAAACAAACGTTTTCTTTAAAGATAATGGGAAGGTCTTATCAATCAACTACCGAAAAAGGACATTGGAATTACGAATCAGTGATACAATCAAGATTTCTTTCAAACAGAATAGTTTTAGGAATGGAGGTTTATATCACAGTGTGGCAATTAGTACTGTTCTCTATAATAGCTTTATCCGCCAATTTTGATTACGGATTCTCCTCAACGTATTTGAACAATCCAGTTGATCAGTTCAAAGTCGAAGCTGACATACAAGAGCTTCGTTTAACTTTCACACCAATTTCAGATCTATTTGAATGAATCTTGGCATCGACGTGGACATCAAATGTACGATTCAACTTATAATTGGATATGGAACCTAATACTAAACATCTGGTGAGAATACTTTGTTATGTTAAAAACTGAGCCCTAAAGGTTCGTTGGCTTCTTTCTTGGGATCTGGGCTAGTCCTTTATTAAATGACCGTTTCGGACGTCGAGGTTGTTTTGATTTCAATGACTGTTGTACAAGACATTCAGTTGGCTATATTGTCGGTAATGGATTTGCTTTTGTTGGATCAGTTTTAAGATACTTGGGTATTCTGTTATATCTTCCTGAAATGCTTCTTGCTGGTCGATTTCTCACCTCCATATGTATAGCTATCACATACCAATCGTGCATTCTATTTCTTCAGGTAAGAACGTTCTATGAGGTTTCTGTTCACCCTTTTCATTTGAAGGAATGCTCACCAACACATTTACGAGGTTTTTTATCATTTTTATCTGAAATCTCATTCGCTGTCATGTGTCTGATTGGAGCGATGCTTGGAACAGAACAACTACTGGCGAATCATCTTCAGATACTGCTTCTGGTGCCAGTACCACTATGTTAGTCAATATTTGCTTTTCATCAATTTGGAAAACATTCATATATATTACTTGAGTAGAGAGAAAGAAAAAAAAGAAATTCGTAAAGCAACTTGGGTGACTCACGTTAGATTTGGCGTCGCGCCAAGTCATGACCCGACTCAGCCGGAATTAACAGAGAGCGAGACGATCTCGGCAAAAGTTGAAAACTGATCGAAAAAAATATTTTTTCAAAAATTTTTT
>CALQYR020007466.1:11577-54455 GCA_943334845.2 Auanema sp. JU1783 | reverse complement strand
GAATATTCAATCAGAATTCAATTCTGATGCCTACTCGGCAAGATACAGAAGCTCAAGGATTATGACGTCATTACTGGCTCGCCTCCAAGATATGGTCCGACTCAACTGTTAGGAGCCAGCGAGACGATCTCGGCAAATCTCGAAGAACAAAATTTTTTTTTGATTTTTGCCAATTTCGGAGGTTTTACCTAATATTCTTATTATCAGAAGATTCAATAGTACAGTACAACTTTCACATTTAAGGTTTCTTCTTCTTTGTTGTTCTGTTCTTCATACATGAGACTCCGAAGTTTCTTCTGATTGTACGCAAAGATCGAGAAAGAGCTGAGAAATCAGTTTTATTCTATCACGGGGAGCATGCGAATGTTCGAAACATCTTGAATGAAATAGTATTGGTCAGATGCGCTTTATCAGAACAAGAACGGAAAGTATTCCTTTCAGGAATCAGAAAGCCAGGAGGAAGCTGATAACAGTTGGTTAACTCTGAAGGAGATCTTGACTACAAAACACCTGCGAGACGCAACAATCTTGAGTTGTTGTGCTTTACAGGTAGAATAGTTCCGAAAACCAGAGAAGGCTCTTATTTTCAGAATACAATTGCTTTATGGTCTCTATTACTTTCATCAACTTACTTTCTGAAACAGGCAAATGTAAACTCGAACGTGGCTGCTTGGAGTAGTACGTCTATGACGCTTGCTTATGTAGTTGGCACATTGATCGGATCAGCTCTAATAGAGAAGTGTGTTCATCAGAAGTATAGTGAAAGAACAGATGTTCAGAGTTGGTAGACGAGGACTTCTGTTGTTCTTCATATTCTGCAATAATTTGTTCCTTGTTATGTTTGTTATCTGCTCGCAGCTGCAAGTGAAGATTGGTTTTCTGAGAAATGGATGTCTGTTCTCCTTGATTGCCTATGGATTTACATATGGGTAAGGATGTGACTTTGGTTGGTGTTGAAATAGAACTGTTGAAGCGCTGGTGTCGGACCTATTTCGTGGTTCATCTCTTCTGAACTGGTACCGCAGAAATATCGCAGCATGACCCAATCACTGTGCTATGCGATCAACACCATATTCGTTGTGATAACGACGTTTTCTATTCTGCCTTTATATAATCTGATAAGTTCTTACTCATTCCTAGCCCTCTATACAGTTCCGAACCTCTTCTGTTTGGTCCATCTCTACCGGAAGCTACCCGAGACACGAGGACGAGAGATTCACGACATTGTTTCCGAGTTGAAAGGAAAAATTTGAAAATTCACTTCATAAAACAAATATTTACAATCATCATTATATACAGATAGAAATATCATTTTTACATAAGAATATAATTTAAAATTTCTTGAATTAGACAAGATCTTGACATATCCATTGGTTGTATGTCTTAGTTTGGGCATAGAACTGCATCTCCTCATATGGCATTAAAGGCTTTGGGAAATATGATGAAGTTTCTGTTTTATAAAACGTTTCAGTTGGCTTCTGAATTTGGCTATAAATATTCTCCTTGAATTCTTCAGAGGAAGGTGATGTCGACCAGTAGTTCCCGCTACGGTTGGAAGGAGGAGAGTCGTAACTTCCAATGGCACCTGAGCAGTCGGAATGAGATATCAATCGAACTGGGGAACCGTCTTCTGAGTCTGATGCTGCCACAGGTTTTCTCTGAAAGCAAAAAGTAATTAATAGACAAGCTGACATTCAAATACCTTAGCAGGTGGTTGGCGATTTTTTTCTTTTCGTTGTCGTTCATGATTTAATAATAAAGTTTCGATTTCCATAAAAGCTTTTGAGCGAGCAACCTCTATCGGCAATCTCTCCTAAACATAATCAAATAGAATGTTTGAACAAAAAAGAAAATGATTACCAAATGATCTGGTGAATACATATCTCCACCAGCACTCAATAGAGCTTCAACACATAAATAATGACCACTGTTAACTGCATGCCATAAAGCAGTAGCTCCTTGCTGATCATAGGCATTAATCTTGACAGCTCGGATGTTCAGTAAAATATGGATCATAGGAAGGTTTCCAGCCTGTGCGGCATGGTGTAACGCAGTCATACCCGTGTAACCTATGGCTTCCTAGAAACAAGAAATTGAGTATCATATGTGTTAGATGAATATGCAAACCTTATCTCCAGAGTCGGATGGGTCAGCTCCAGCTTCCAATAGCATTCTGATCAACTTTGTGGTTAAAACGTTGTCGGCACAAATCATCAGAGGGGTACGGTCTGTGGCATCAACAGCATCAATTGATCTTCGTCCATCAACAACCTAAAACATTGTTGAATGAGAGAGATATAAGATGAACTGTATACTTACAGTATTGGCAAGAGTAGGATGAGATAGTAAGATTTGCATCATCTCTACGTCAACATTGTGAACTGCTTGATGTAGGCATGTTGAATTATTGCTGTTCATGATAGTTGCATTGGCTCCGAGACTCAAAAGTTTAGAGACCATCGCGTGACGTTGACAACGAACTGCCAAGATAAGTGCAGTTTCCTCAGATTCATCTTGAGCATTGACGTTAACTCCGTTATTAACACAATCTTCGATCTGCTGAAGTTTCTCGATCATCTGCATTTGAGGATCGTTGTTTTCCACTATCCAATGAATAGGTGTTCTTTGTGGAACTTCTAGCAATTGCGGAATACGGTATCTGTAAAGGAAGTGGTGAGTGAAAGTTTCCCTATTACAACATACGATATGTGCTTCTGTGGTTTTCCAGGTTTTTGAATGCAGTTCTCTGTTTCACTGAAAGAGCCACTTGCGTCAATATTACCATATGAAAAGACTTACTTGTAGGGCAGATAGTCATACTCACTGATTGTTCTATCGTAGGTGATGGATGAGGCTGTCGCGAAGAACTTTGGCATTTCTGAAAGTATTATGTTGAGATTGTTAATGAAAGACAAAATTATACTTTTAGGTTCATCTTCCATTGGAGGAATCCATACAGGAGCACAGACCGATCGTCGTCGTCTTGTACGAAGAAGTACGAGGACTGCAGCAAGTGTAGACAGCATTGTAAGAAATAGGATAACAATAAGAATTCTCAATTCTTCAGAGGTTTTTCTCATTCGTTCTAATTCTGTTTGATCTGCATTCATCAGAGATGATTCCAAAGCTTCCTTAATTTTCAGAGGCGATGTTTCCTCTGTGCTTCGTGTTTCGAATCGAACTAAGATGCGGAAATGGAATTCCGAAGAAACCTGAGGGATACGAGTATTTCCAGATGAGTATTTATGAAACTACCTTTTGACGGTCGAAGTAATTCGATGGAATTGAAACTTTCGAAACATCTGTCAGAATATGAATTCTCGCTTTGTGCTGGATTCTCCATTGCAGGACAGTGTACTTCTGACGACTCGCAAAAACCAAAGGTAGCTTGTTGATTGTCAAATTAACATCTCGGATAACCTACACAAGATATAACTGATTTGTTATGAAGTTAATGAGTCTTACAGTTGGTGGCTTGTGCAAATCACAATCTCCTGTCGGGAGGAATTCATCTTCACACTCTAGATCACAGAAGTTGTTGAAAATTCGTTCTCGACAATAGGCAAATGGGTTGATGTCAGAGTCTTGGAGGGATAGATGTAAAATGAGTAAAAAAGTGAGAAAGACTCGCATCTGAAACGAAAACAATTAGATTTGCGAGAAAAAGTCATGAAAAGACGAAATGAGAAGAATGGGGGATGAACGACGAATAAAAAATATCTGAAGACTAGCTAGAGGAGGTGGTAGGAGGAGGGATGACCCAATCCCACCTTAAGCCGGTGTCTGCAGATTACGCGGCTAATCATAAAGAAGCAGAGTGCTAGGGGCAGACCATAAAAGTAAAAGTATCAAAGAAAATATATGGAATTAATAAATGATTGCCAAAGGAAACATTTTAATCCTATTTATAGACTGAACCGAAATTCCCATTGTCTTAATTGATGGACATGAAATGAAAGAAGACGAAGAACTGTTTTGTCGGCACTCACTGTATGAATGGAGAAGGAATAATTGATAACTAAATATTGAATAGGATTAAGATGAGGAATGAGCTGAGTAGAATAGCCATTCAGCAACTTCTATCACAACACGACTGAGTTGTTCATTTGAGAAAGTAAAAATATAATTTTATATCTAACCAGTTCACACCTTGTCTTCATAGCTGCAGGTTAAATGAGCTGGAGTACATGAGAACATGACCATCTCGTTCACACACAACAGCAGTTGAAGGCAAGACTGCTTATGAGAATATAAGTGACAAAATAATATTATATAGTTAACAGAATGGGAGGAGATATACAGTTTAAACTACTATATTACTTTTGTAAATCATAAAACCATAAGCTGACAGGCTGCATTTCACGCTTGTCATCAATACATGTTCCATTGGCAATACCATAAGACGGTATAGTCGTCAACCTACAAGCCCACTGGTCAAATATGTTGTAAATAAATTAATTTCAATAATAATAATTGCGTATAATTAAATTATTTATATTTGATATGAAGAGAATGATAGACGACGTATGTCTAATCGGATATCCGGAATCCATCCCAAGCATACACATACATACACACCTCATACACTATAACATATAAAATATTTATATACATATAATTTATATAAATTTCAAAAGAAAATGAATAGGAATCGACATTCGTCCACACGCGAACTCAAAGACGACGAAAGCCCCCATCCGAGGGAATTTATTTTCAATTATGTGGACTTAGTGACCGGTTGCTTTTCTTATTTTCTCTCTTACATTTAATTATTTCTGTTAATCCATCTAATTTAAGACATTCTCTTTACTTTTTCTCCTTTTTTTTTTACATTCATCCAATTAAATTCTTTTCCTTCGTCTTCTTTTTTTTTTCAAATTCACTAATCAATATGCTAATTTGCCATTTAGCGGAATGAGATGGCGTCATTTCAATTTCGAACTAATCAATAATCATGTTTTGCATGGGCTGTCAATTAGTAGACAGCTACACATTTCATTTTTGGACTGCACTCATTTAATATTTTGTTCATTTAAGATAAGAAAGAATTATCAACTATGAATAGAATTTTCAATAATTCTCAGAAACTTTTAAAACAACGTATGTCTTCATTCAAATATTTATTGAAATGATAGCTATGGTATGACATTACAGGTAGTCGAGATCAGTTAGTGCTCATCTGTCAATACTACAATATGATCATTGTAGTCGTTTCAATACTATTATTATTATATATTATATATGAATTGTACAAAGATAGAATCAAATACAAAGGTGTTGTCATGCAGTTGTTCATGAATGTCATTTCAATGTTTCAGCTGCCAAGAAATCGGAATCGGATTCATCACTGATAACCTCACTCGGTTGAAATGCATTTTTTCCTTTTTAATCAAACTTCTTGCAAGCGAGGTGATAAATACAATTTGAGTGAAAGACTAGAATATTTGAGATAATATGGAACTAAACAACGTTCGACATGAAAACTTTCGCTTCGTCTTCGTTTCTGAAATAAAAAAAATAAATTTTCATTAAAAAACAGGTGGTAACCTTCGTTTCGTGAATATGAAGTACCAAATGATAAGCAGAAATAGAAAGAAGGCAAGACTGGCTCCTGAAATGAGTTAGTGAGATCGTGAAGAGAAAGAGATTTCTCACCTAGCAGGAGGGTTAAGTTGTAGTGGGAGATGAACGAATAGCTCATAAAGTCCTTCAACTCGTTATCACGTTCGAAAATGAGAGAAGATGTGTGAATTGCAAAAAAGAAAAATTACAAACTTGATTGGATTGTACAATTCGGACCCTGAAATCCCTCTAAACATATTTTCTCGCCTTCGTTCGAACAATCAAAGAAGCCTGTGCTCTCAGATAAGTCGGGCTTGCAATACTTGTCACATGTTGGACCAAAGAAGTTTCTGAGAATATGAGAGAAGCCTTACTTTCAAGGTGAAGAGATACTTACGGATAGCATTTAACTTTATATGATATAGTTATTAATTGCTCGTTTATAATTACAAAGTCTGTTTCCGTTTCGAATGACAACGCCTTAGGCTTCCATTTGGGTAAGTCTTCCAGTATTAGACAGTGGGTAAGGAAATCATCGAAGCTTTCCTGAAATAGGGAAATCGGAAGATCAATTGAAGGAGGAAGAGCTTACGTTATCCAAATACTGAATACAAACATCAACTAATCCATCATTCGTTGGAATTGGTGGTTGGAAGAGGAGATTCAGCTGGTAAGCTGTCTATAATTGGAATTTAAAAAAAGAAAAAAAAATGGAACAAACCTGAACTGATGGAATAAATGAACAAAGGAGCAACAACCAAGCCATGTATGGGAAAATCATTCAGAAAGTTAGAAACAAAGTAAAAAGGAAACAACAACAATAACAACAAGTAAATGGAACAATAGTTTATCTACCTGCTTCATCTTATCTTAATTATGCTATTATCCTAATCCTTGCCTTCCCCTCTTACTCATATCCACCTTCTCACAGGTGAGAGCCCAATAGCCATGACGAAGTAAGCAATCTCATCCCCAACATTAGATCTTCTAGCCGATAATAACTTGGAAGATATGTATAACTAACTACAAACCCCATTAACTATATGTATGACATTCCCGAATCAAACTACACTTCGATTAGCTCTTGAGCACTTCTATGTACTCCATTGACCTTTAAGAACAATATTTTGTTCAAATTCCTCCTTTGTTTGACATGTCATTACAACCGCTCATCATCTTAATCATCATCAAAATGAAATCACATTATCCGTCATACACGTGCCCACGTCACGTAATTTCACGTGGAAATTCGAAATATTCAAATATCTCAAAGACTTCAACGCTCAAACTAATAATTTTATTGGAATCTTTTTATATTTTTTTGTACAACAAGATTAAAATTGTTATCGTTTCTCTTCTTTCTTTTTTTTTGCGAAAGTCTTATCGCACTTTTATATAAACGAGAATGTTATATGAAACTTCATTTTTTCATTTTTATCTTCTCTTGCAGCCATCCAAGCACCGAGATGTCCTCTGTTAGTACTAAGAGCCTTCCTAAGATTGTGAGCGTTACTCTGCTATCAATGAGATACTGTTTTACCATTTAAGGAACTACATGCTCATCTGAATGGAAGTATCTCATTGAAAACTATGCAGAAGCTTCATAACCAAAATGATGGCTCAGAGGAGGATTTGAAATCACTGATTCTAAATGAGCCTAAGACGATGGATGAGTGAGTTGCATCCATTTAATCAGCGTTTATTCAATTTTTAAGAGTTTTCAAGTATTTTGGCTTAATTCATAAGTTAATTCAAACAAAAGAAGCTTTGCTTACTGTAAGTCTATATCACTTTAATTAACGGGAAAGAGAGGAACCTCTTAAAGGCAACTATGGATGTGATTAGAGAATTCAATGAAGATGGCGTTGTTTATCTGGAGCTGGGAACAACACCCAAGAAAGTTGGAGATATGACCAAGTTTGACTACATTATGACAATACATGAAGGTTGATTATCAATCATTTGCTCTTTGAATGAATGATTGCTTAAGCATTGGAGTTATCAAGCGATTTGCCGATTGTCGTCCGCTTCATACTCACCATTGATAGAAGACAGTCGGTTGAGGAAGCTTCTGAGATTGTAGCATTAGCTGAGCAGTTCGCTAAAAGTTTGAAAATACAAATTTCATTCATTCATAACCATGTGTTCAGAATATGGCAAAGTAGTTGGTATCGGTCTAGCCGGTGATCCTTCATGCGACGGCCAAAAGTTTCTTCCGGTCCTTAGACAAGCTCGTCATAGAGGATTGAAGATTTCAATTCATCTAGCTGAGGTAAGAAACATATGAAACAAACAGAATGCAACAATCATTCAAGTTGAAAAACTGCTTGGATGAAGTAGATGCAATGCTGCAGTTCGGACCTGATAGAATTGCCCATGGTAGTTTCCTTCATCTTGAGGATAGATGGGTCCATCAGATAGCAAAGCAGAAAATTCCTTTCGGTGAGAAATGTAAAGGAGTGGGAAAAAACAATATTTGAGATTTAAGAGATATGTTTGACATCAAATATCCTTTGTATGACGAACTCATGTTACGCCGAATCTCACTTTAGCTTTTGGAAGAACTTGGATGTCCCCGTTGTATTATGTGTAAGACACTTTCTCAACTTTTTCAGAAAATTCATACAGCATCCTCATTATCCGGCTCATATTCTATTTCTAGACAGATGATAAAGGCTTAATGGATATAACCTTATCGGGAGAATTGCAAATAGCCGCCAAAGAGTTCAACTTGTCCGAGGAAGACCTTAAGAAGATGACTCGTGACGCATTCAACAGCAGATTCTTGGCCGAGAACGATCCGCTGTACGCAAATATCTTTGAACTCATTAAGTAAAACATTTATTAAAAAATTAATTTTCGTAAATATTTGGTTGAACGGTTGATCATGGTTATCATGTCACAATCAACTTCTGAACGATTTCTTCACAAGACTTTGCAAATGTCTTTCCTCGATTGACGATTCTCTCCATCCATGTCGTCTCTCCGGGATGCTATAAGCAGTACATGTGATTGAATATGGGAATCACAAATGATACCTCGAGTTGCTTGATTATATCACTCCATAAACCATCAATGTTAACGATGAGTAGAGCAGAAACTTCCACGAAGCTACATTTGTATATTTTCGCTAATGATTTGCCTTCTTCAAAATCAATTTCAATGAGAGCATTTGAAATTCAAAAAACCTATGGATGATACAACTTGATTTCGTTTTAAATCAACTTTATTTGCCACCAGTAGGACTCGAGCAACCTTCGAAGTATTTGTCTGATGAATTCTGAAAAAAATGGAAAAAGTTTGTCCCTCGTCTGTTGGTCTCTCTCTCTATCTCTCTCTCTAGATTTCTCTCTCTATTTTTGTTCCCTCTTTCGAACCTATTTAGTAATTGAGCGGCATTTAGAAAGGATTCTCGGCTGTCAATGTTATAAACAACCAAATACATCGTCAGATGAGCTCCAAAGGGTGAGCACTGCGAGAAAAAAATTATAAAAGGAGAGTTTGTGAATGAACTTTGAAACCTCTAGTGCGGATTCTTGTAAAATTTCCAATTGGACCTCTTCACCATTGAGGAGAAAGCTGATATAACGTGAACATCCGACTTCTTTAGTGTTCTCACTGGCTGTATCATGGAAAAGGGGAAATGGTGAGATGAATATAAAAAAGGAACATTTACATAAAATAACAATTTGTTCTTGAGTAGTTGTCGTTGCGTGATGATATATATTATGAGCTAATGTCTTTTTGCCTGTGCTTTTACTTCCATAGATTCTTACAACAATTCGTTTGGAAGGCTTTGTTTCTTCAGCTTCTGGCATAAGCCAAATCTCAGGACATGTCGATCGCCTTGTGTCTGTCATTTATCATTTTGAGTAATTTTCAATGCAACAATGATTGACTTACCTTTTCTTTTGTATGTATTCTTATTTGATGACTTAACCTGATAACCATGATCTATGACAGCTCCATTCTTGTACGCAAAACTCCGTAATGTGCCCTCTTGGTCAATATTCGAAAGCTCCTTAAAAGGGGTTTGAATGAAAATGAGATAATTATGGAAAATGGGCTTACGTCATCTTCTTCCTTATGTTCCATATAGCCACTGTCTCGAAGAGAGTATTGATATCTAAAAAGAACAAAAATTATTTAAATAAAAGAAATATGTACGAAAGGTATGTTCTCTTTGAACGTAAGAAGGTTGCATGGTATCAGATTTATGAAGGAGAGAGGAAAGCAAGTTGATCATCTCTGGGAAACTGAGTCTCAAATTGTGAGAATATCAAGCCAGCTCCATCAGGCTCATAAGGAAAGAGAAGGAAAAAAAAGTTTTTGAAGAATGAATGAAAAGAATATGAAATTGTTGAAAAAGATAATGAAAAGAGAGATTTTTATTGTACGAGATGGAAAAGCTCAAAAATGAATAAAGCTCAGCTGAAGGTAAAGGGGAAAGATTCAGAGAGCACAACATAGATGGCAATAGAGAGAATGACAGACAGACAAATACATATAGAGAGAGAGAGAGAATGAGAGGGAACGAAATTCTGACCAAGACAACGGAAAAGCAGGAATTCTCTCGTTCACAATCTCTTTTTTCCACATTTTTTCATGCTTAATCTGTCTCCGAGATGACAAAAATACAGCTTTATGCTTGAATGAAAAGCTGTTGAACAGACTAATTTCTGTTAGAAAATGAAAATAACACGTAAATCTATGAAAAGAAGAACATACAATCAGATTGTAAATATATATTATTCATGAGATAATTCTAGTTAAAATGGAATAAGAAAGAGATTGTAAGAGAGTAACAGAGAGAGAGACATAGACACATACAAAGAGAGAGAGTGAGTGAGCTATCCATCTGTACATGATGAAGAAGATGGAGGAGAGCAAGAAAGAGAGGAAAAGGAAGCAAAATAACCAAAAATGCTTGTATTCAAACTAATCCAATGCTAATTCAACACTCATTTTTTTAAGCATTTTGTACTTTTTAGATTTTTTATAATTCAATTATGGTGATGAAGGAGAGAGGGAGAGAGAACTAGAGAGATGAGAGAGGTATAAACAGAGAGAGAGAGAGAAAAAGAGAAAGAAAGTCATAAAGAAATAAGGTCTTGTCGTTGATGTTATGAAAGTACATGCTGTTTCGGATAGAGAGAGAGAGAGAGAAGTACTGCTTTTGATAATTAACATAAATCAGTCATAAAAGCCTACCTGGGACACGTTATCCTTTTACGTCTCAAATGGCGTGGAGAGGTATCAGAACTGAAAAACACAACAAATGTATTGTTGAATATGACATTTAACTATATTATGCTAAAAACTGAAACTATTCCATAAAAAATAAAAAAAGAATTGCTATAATGAGAATGAGATTTGCTGCCTTATATGTACATGTAGACATGAATCAATATTAATGGAAGTCCTCAAGTTTGAGTCTGAAACTTGCTTCAACTTCATCTTTTACTAATTACAATAGGAAATACAATAGAAAGCTCAATTTGCATATTGTATTCACAAAAAGGAATTTATTAATATTTAATCTGCTTTCGCCCCCACATCATTCGCTCTAACAACCGTTCCGCACGCTGACTTGATCCACAAATGAACTCGCAGGTGAAATGGTCAAGCGTTGCATAGGCGTCACGTGGATGACGTGGCACGTGAAAACCGCCATCCACCCGCAATCAACATCACGCGTATATTTTATGAACTTTAATTAGAATTATATAAAATTGTGATTTCGGAAAACGACGCGCACAGCAATCGCTGAGAATGAGCGGCCAAGGATGCAGGACATACAAATGAGATGTGTGAAAGAAAAAAAGAGAATATACTCTGATTATTTTCATCTGTTCTTTGTTTAAAAACATAGCCTCTTGCCTTGAATCCTGTTACTCTTTTTCCCTCCCTCCTTGTATCGGTCCTCTCTCTCTCTCTCTCCCTCTCTCTCTCTCTCTATCTCCCTCTCTTTGACATTTTCAGCGTTCTTCCTGTTGTAAGCATAGCAACAAAGCACTTTAATTGTTATTTCTCTCGATTCCGTTACTTTTGACGTATCCGTATGATGTTTGAGAGTTCATAATAAATAATTATTCCCATTTTTAAAAATAAATGGCCAAAATAAAAAGATTTTTATGATTTTTTGCCCATTCAAAGAGAGAGAGGGGGAAAGGGAGGTAGGGGGAAGATGCGATGAGGAGGGGGGGGGGGGGGGAGGATCGAGGAGCGCATGTTCAAAGACAGAATGTTTCAATTGAAAAAGATAAATTATTAACGAAAGTCATTAAGACATCTGGAATGTTACATCATGAGCATTCGAAAAAAAAAAAGGAAATTTCTCAATCAAAAGCTCAAATCAAACAATAGCCTCACAGAAATAATTGGAGAAGGGAGGAGAAACAATTTGGAGAAAGTCTTTGAAATGCTTTCTCTGCTGCAAAAGGCATTATCGTCATCTGAAGCAGAGAGGCGTCTGAAGACGAACGCATTTTCACAGATATTTACTGAATGAATTATGTTTTAAAAATATATTTTTATATTATCTAATTCAATTTTGATTAGCATGGAATGGAACGGAATGAAAAAATAATTTTGTCGTAAAACGTGGAAGCTATACAGAGAGAGAGAGAGAGAGAGTGAGTAAAGGAAGAAGCTTGGAGCAGTAGAAGAGAAGTATGTGTACGGCTTGAGTACAGAGAGAGAGAGAGAGAGCCGTGTTGAAGATGATCAAGGTTAATTTAGATTTTGGCTAATGATAAGAGAATTTCGTATAAAAATAGAAAGTTATGTGTAAATAAAAGAAAAGTTGAAAAGAGTGAGACGGATATTCTATTGCAACTTCCTTTTTTTGTGAAATTGCGTTTAGCTTAGAATAACTAACTATAAATATACTTTGAAGAGTATAGAGAGAGAGAGGGTAGAAAGGGAGAGGGAGAGAGAGAGAGAGATAGAGACCTACTATGAGTGTGTCTGGCTAGGAAGGGAAGAGGGAAGGGCTATCCTTAAAGGGAATATGAATATAGATAGATAGAGAGAGAGAGAGAGATGAAGAAATATTTTTACTTTAATTATAATTTGAATTGGAAATTATCGAATTGGCCAGGAATGGCAGCTTCGAGAATTCAAGCATCTCATCCAATTATTTCAAAAAGTTGCAAACAACGCTGGCTAGACATTCTTCAGGAAGTTTAGAATATTTCAAAATAAAATTCAATCATGAGCATTGCTTTGGCAGTTTTTCCTTTTGTGGTGTCGGTGAATTAAAAGAAATTCAGAATAAATTAACTTCCTGGAACACTCCCAAGAAGAATTTAATTCGAAACATCATGGATGACGAAAAAAACATCAAAAACCATTATGTTGCTCAGATGAGAGATGGGAGGGAGGGAGAAAGAGAAAGAGAGAGAGAGAGTGAGAGTCTGTGTATGAGGTGTGAGTTGATATGAATATACCTGGAACTGCTGGAGCATGTAGGAAAACGTTCATCTAAATCAGGAAGACGAGGACTGAATGGTCTGGGCGATGCTGGAGATCGAGGAACAATCGGAAGACGACGAAGTGATTGCGGAGTTGTCGGTAGCGATCTGCAATTTCTTTTGTGTTTTGCAGTTGTTGTCTACCATTCTTGATATTCTAATCAGAATATAACATTTCTTCTTGTACTTATAAGATTATACTGATTTTTTTAGAAATGAAAATGGAAACAACACGAAGAAAGAAAACAAACCGTCGTCCAGATGATGTGGGCGAAGCGATTGGTGGTTGAAGTTGAGGCGAGAACGTTGGCGATGGAGCTAAATGTGTTCCAAACGACACAGGTAGTGATACACGTCGAGAACTCATTGTGATGACGATGATGATGATGCAGCTAGCTGTGTTAGTATGAGCACAACAGCATAATCACTTTCAATCCAATATCACTCTGTTAACACAAACTTATTTCAAACGTTAACTGAAACACAAAAATAAAAATGAAATTTGTAGATTATTGAGATTTTGAGGATCAAAGAACGGTCTGTAGCGAACAAAAGGAAAATATACAAATTAAAGTTAAAATTGGGCAAAATGAAGGTGTTTTGCCAAATATTGGATAAGTTGAGAGAAGTACTCTAATATGTGGCATAGGAGAAGGTTGATGGTTTCCTTATGTCCTCATGTTTACCCAATGTTCAGCCAACTTTTCAATCTCTTGCCCTCCCCCCTCATGCACCCATTCCCTCCTTCCCTCCCTACCTCCCTCCTTCTCCATCCTACTCTACCTCAACTCCTCGCAAGCTCACAAACACACTTTCCTTCCTATCCTAATGATAGACAAAAAGAAAAGAAACGAATACAAAGAAGTCGAATAAGAAAAGCGAAAGATACATTACGGAGAATTGTAGTTTCGTTTCCCATTTTCCCAAACTCCATCGATTCAGGAGAGTAAGAAGAAGGGAATCAGATGATTACAGATATGGAAGGAGGGAAGGAGCAAGGAAAAAACCATCACAAAACAACTTTAGAAGAAAAAAAAAAGAAAAAAAAAGGTTTTTCGCTTCCTTGTGCAGGCATACACCAGTGTGTGGTTGGAGAATTTGAGATAACCAGCTGCTAGGTCTCTCGTATTCATCATGTAATTAAAGCTGATGACGTAACACATATTAAATATTTGTTAAATTAACACAATAGAAAATATAATATTTCGTTATAAGTTGGCGAACTATTAACAGAAATTGCATTGAGCCAGCGCAAATCTCAGATCGCTTAAGCTTCTCTTCTCAGTTGGCATGTGTACGTGTGTGTGTGTGTGTCTGTGTGTACGTGTATGTCTGTGTGTGTGTGTATGTGTAGTTGAAAAGAAAAATATGCAAAACGTCTTATGGATAGATAATGAAAAATTAACAAAACGAAACCCTTAAATGCTAGAGGGAAAGCCTAGAAAGGTCAAAAACTCTATTCCATTTTCGTATTCCCGCCTTTTCATTTTCAAATTTCCTAATAATTTTTTAAATGAAGTCTCAAATATTTCTGAGATGACAGGCAGTTGGTGAAGATGAAAGGAGAAAAAGACTTATTAATATTTAATTTTAATTAAGCTCACAAGAAAATGCGAAAGTGAATGATAGAAGTATGAATGTGGATGTAGGCATGTATGGAGAGGGCTTGCTGAGGAGTTGTAGCCTCACAAATGGAATGATAAGTTTCAAACAGTTGAGCGATTCAATAAAAAAACAAACAAAACAGGAAAATAGTGATAGAGAGGGAAGAGGAGAGAAAAGAAGAAAACAATTTCTGTGTGAATGGTGGAAGGAAAAGCTCTGAGAGTTGCTTTTGCAATCCTTTCTTGTAATTCCATTGACGAAGTAAATCAAAAAAGTATAAAGATAGCAGAAGACAACTATACTCTTGTGAGTTATGAGAGGAAAGAGGTTGGAGAGGGGGGTTGAGAAGGAAGGCCATGACGACGACACCGATGGGACACATGCAAAAGAACTGCTTGAGCTCTCTTCTTTCCACCCTTTAAAAGCTTTTGCTCTTGTTTTCTATGACTCTCCATGTCTTTTCTCTCAAATCGTCTTTCTATTTCAATATGTTTTTCAATGAAATCTCTTCGTAGGCAACATGAGCTGCAAGTCGTATCTTCTATGACAATTAACTAAATTGAAAGTGATAGAAATAGCAAAATTCCAAAAATGGTCATGAGCTGTATTAGACGGACGCATTCAGCCACCCAACTATTCCTATCAGAATTTCATTTTTTTTTTCATTCTTCCTTTTTTTTTGCTCTCTTCCCACCTGTTTAAATGCATAAACAACAATAAAAATGAAAATGAGTGAAAATTGAAAATGCGATTTGATAAGATGAAGCTGTAAAGCGATATGTATATATATATATATTTATATATATATAAATAAAGAGAGAGAGAGGGAAAGATAAAGAGAGAGAGAGAGAGAATTTGCAAAACATTTTTTTGAATATGCAAATTAGCTTCGTCCTCTAAATACTTCATATTCTTCATTTCCATCTTGTACTCACTTACCGAACGGTTGCATTCGCTCACAAACAAAGTGTTAAAGATTAAAGCCATTCGACTAATTTTCTTTTTTTCTGCTTTCACATGTAGAACAGCAATGTCGACACAACGCAAATACGTGATTAGATTTTTATTAATATTACTATATTTTTTGAACTTTTTTCTCTTTTCGTCTTAGCAAGTGAAGGATAATGAGGGAAGATGAGAGATGCGATAGCAATAACGACAAAGAGAGAGAGAGAGAGAGAAAAAAGAAAGAGCAGGTAAAGAGGAAACGAAAGAGGAAGTTTGAATGATAACATAGAATATGAAGTTGAGGTGCTTCAGATCAGAACTTCAGAAGACCAATGTATTTCAGCTAATTCGAGAATGGTAAGAAGTTGTTTAAAAGCTTGAAAACCTTGAACTAGAGGCGTTAGCAATAATAAAATATTTCCCATTCGAGTTGATATATCATAACCTGAATACGAGTTATAAACAAATGAAAGATGTTGTCTTTTGCCTGATGTATTGATTGTTATTGAAATATCTGTTAAAATGGCTGAGAACAAAACTTGTGATGGATTAGTTCTTTTGAAGGCGGGAACTAAAAATTTGAAAATGAATTATCTTTTTTTCATTTTTTTTCTTCGGTGACTGCTTGCTGTGACCAAAGATAGGAAGGATGAAAGCAATGAAATTGAAAACAAACTTATTTGTTGAAGAGAGCAGAAAAAGAGCAAAGCAGTCTCCGGCTCATCCAAACGAGCAGCTTGTAATGAGCGAGACATTGTATGAACCAGAAAGTTTAGACACGATAATGATAACCTATAGAGAGAGAGAGAGGGACTTATAGATGTTCTCTAATAGTATGTGTTGAAAACCTGGCTAAGCATGCTGGATCTTTGGCTGATCTCTCATTACCATAAAAGCTTTCGAGGGAACTTTCTGAGAGATCAATATAAGACATGTTTGGGAGAATAAGTCGATCCAATTGAAGACCGCCATATATGGCTGTTGCAAGACAGCACTCGTGAATGAAAAACATTAGAAACAAGTCTTTCATTTGACTTCTCTGAAATAATATTTATGAGAGACGGTATTGTTTCTTGAGATACTAAAACCTCATCCAATTGATACCAATTGATATTTGGTTCAAAGTCCTCTGAGCTCTCACAGCTACTTAACAAACTCAAAATACCATTATACAATCCCATTAGACGTTGAAAGATACGAAACTCTTCATCTAGAGTCGTTTTGAATGTTTGAAACGTTGCTTTGATACCATACTGAAATGAATATGATCAGAGGATGATGAGTTCTCTCGGAAACTTTTACATTGAAAGGTATGTTTTGGAATGACATCATTTCCCGTCTTAACTGAACAATCATTTCTAGATGAGAACCGATAACAATTTGTTTGAATACTCCTGTCGGACTTCGATATTCAAAACACGATGATCTTTTAGCTCGTACTTCTTAATTCATAGTTAAAAATACTTTCTAACGTGTGTGTGATACTACCATATGGGAGCATTCCAGATTGCAAGCATTTGAGAAAGCGGCAAAACCTACACACGCCACCTCGCTTTAGAGATTCTGATAATGATTGGAGATGTTACACTATATGTGAGAGAGAGGCAAAGAACTTACCATACTGTACATTACAATTCTTCGAGTAGCATGAATACACTTTCTGATCAGAAACACTTCTTCTATAATGAACAATTAGATATCGCTATGAGAGCAGTTCAATTACCTGAAGAAGGCACCACAAGCTGCACAACAAATTGCTCCAAAATGATAGCCGTCTGCCCTATCACCACAAATGGTACAATTAAGAATGACTGAAGAGGAACGATCGTAGTCCAGGCTACATTTGAAAATCATCTAAACGAATTGCATGGCTCAACATGAGAATCAACGAAAAAAAACATACATAAGCAATGCAGAGAGAAGAAAAAATTGTCCAATCTCGAGTAAAAAAGTAAGGTGGAAAGTCTGGAAGTCTTCTTTTATATTATCCCATTGCGGGGGAGTGTTTTAAGTGATTTCGGAAATCTTATGCGGATTATCATTTTTCCAGTCATCGGATTATCTGCGATTTGTGTTTCTTACAACAGCCGTTTTTCAATATGAGCTACTCTTGAACTGAATATGATCTTCTTTTTGATCTATCTATACTCACCTTTTGAATATCACCAACACAATTACTTGGAAAACCTTTATTATGCATTGTCGTATGACTTCTATTCGTTTCATCTTCCACGTGTTCCACGTGAAACTGCCAATAGCAAAACAATCATTTTCGCATCAGAACGCTTAGGAATCGGTTGCTCTCTGATAAAGAAAAGAATTTCTAGTCAAACTCCGTTTCCATGTATTACTTTTACTTTCAACTGCACCCTGATAACAATAATGTTTGAAAAAATATAGATAATTACGAGAATTGTATACTTTATGGGGGCGGTTCTCTAAGCTCGTGAGCAGATTATTATTGAATAACTGCGCTAAGACGGGTTAGAAATTAAACTGTGAAAAAACAAAGTTTTCAAAACTAACAATTTACTTTCTTCCTGTTAAACAATTCTATTTTAAAATTCATTTCTCTAAAAATATCTTTGCTGCGCATCAGCGAAACCGTACATGCCTGGAAACCATGCAGAAATGTGCGTCACTTGTCTTATTCTTGTATAGCGGGGAACCCAGACTGACATGACGTCTCACACACTCTTCCCGCCGAAATTCAAATCAGACTCACGTCTGACCTACTAATACAAACATAACCAAAGTAAATATTAAAAGATTTATACATGAGATCCAAACATAAGAGTGTATGTGGCCCTAAAGAGGGCCGTTGGGTTAATTTGGGTTATACCAGCAACTTAAGCTTTAGGCTCAGCGGCTTTCTTGGCTTTAGGCTTAGCAACAGCCTTCTTGGGAGCCTTAGCCTTCTTCTCAGTCTTGGGCTTGGCAGCTACTTTCTTGGTGGACTTGGCCTTCTTCTCCTTGACAGATTTCTTCTCAGCCTTTGGCTTTTTCTCGGTCTTTTCAGACTTGGACTTGGCAGCGGCCTTCTTGGGAGACTTAGCCTTCTTCTCAGTAGTAGACTTGGTAGCGGCCTTGGTCTTCTTGACGGCGGGTTTCTTGGCTACAACCTTCTTGATGATTTTTGGAGTTGGCTTCTTCTCTCCAAGTTTGAAAGATCCGGAAGCTCCGGTTCCCTTAACTTGTTTGAAGTCACCCTTAGCAACACCTCTCTTGAGTGCAACTCTGAGATGAGAGTTAACCTTTAAATAATGGAAATTAGTAAACAAATAAATAACTAAATGATTTACCTGGATGATGTTGTCTCCAACTTGGAAGTTAGCAAGGACATACTTAAGAATAGCAGGCTTGGAAGATCCACTCTTTCCCTTAAGCTCTCCAATAGCTTTCTTAATCATATCAAGGTAGCTAGGGTGAAGAGACTTAACAGCAATCTTAGCCTTAGAAACTTTAGGCTTAGAAGCATTAGAAGATGCTACGGGAGCAGAAGCAACAGCGGCAGACATTATTAGAGCTTAGTCGTTAGGACTGGTTAACCATTGGCGTCACGACCGACCTTTATACAGTCCAGGAGGGTCCCCTGTCACAACCCCATACGCTAATCGCCCGCGCGAACTCATCTTACATTAATATAGGTTGAATGCATCATCTTCAGAAGCTTATAAGATGAGGAAGACTTCATCAATCGAAATGAAACCACCGTGGTCTTATAGAAAACATTTCAATCTTTCAGATGAAGCTAATCACTTTATCCTAAAAAGTCGGAAAAGTTGAGAAAAACAACCTTAAACAAAAAAATTTTTAGTTGGAATATGAAAATTTTGTGAAAAACGAGATTTATAAAAGTTTCTATTGTTTCAAAAGGATTATCCCACCTTTCTAATGGTAGAGAGTGAAGTTGTGAACAGTTTCATAAAAGTCCAAATGGTTTTATATGATATCATTGATTAGATATATCTCATTGAATGCCGTTGATCCCATTGTCGTTTGTAGTTTAGCGTTATGGAAAGTTGGTCATAAATCAGTGAATTTGGAACCTCTTTCCACAGAATTTTGTACAGACACTTTCTACCTTATTACAAATACTTTTGTTTTGGTTTTTTTGTCTAAATATCAGAACAAACTACATTAACAACAGCGAGCATCCTCACTATCGCTTTCACTATCTGCATTACCCATATATGGACGGTGTTCGTTTGTTTTGGTTTCACGTGTTTCCTATTCATTGTAATGGAACTATGTATGAATAACATACTTCCTCAAATTCAGATGAGATTTTTTCAACGGATTATCCGATAAATGATAATTTTAAAAGCGAAAAGCCTTGATACAGTTATAGCATTCCCACCCTCATAAACGATTAGTCCAATCATTTTCTAATCCTAGGCTTCACAACTATTCCTTGTTTATCATATTCAATCATTTCCTTCAATTTCCAAAAACCCCTTTTCAGTTCTTAACCATTGTTTTACTGCCGATGTACTACCAATTTTCACCATTCATTGGCACAATTTTTTTCCCGCCCGACCCAGTATGAAGCCGAGTGAATAGTCATAAGGTCACATCTATACAACAGCGTTATACAGTTCAAATCAAATAGTGTTTGGAATAATTTATTTACCCATCACGATATTTCATCATATCTTGAACAATTAATATTACATATTAACATATAACCTAGAAGTTATGGTTTTAGTGAAATATTTAAATTACAATTAGTCACATTCAAACTGTGTAATCGGCACAAAAAGCCGGCAAAGTGAATAACGACGACACAAACAAAACGATAGCGCAGTGGAAAACCTGAAAAGAGTTTGTGGGACAGGATGAGAGAGTTGTCTCAAACCTCAAATAAAGCTTTTGGTGCGAAAACTGTCCAAACGAACAAGTGACCAGAGAAAAATCTGTAAGAGTCGCTGAGACATTATGTGACAGACTAATCTTACTGCATAGCAATGATTGCAGTTCCTGCCAGTAGAATACGGAAGTGAACAATATAGAAGAAGTCAACATGCGCTTCTCTTCCTCTCACTTTGGCTACTTCTTGTTGTAGTGGTGATACCAGCACATTATACTCGGCAGAAGTGTAAAACCTAAGTAATGGTGGAGGGTATCGGTGAAGAAAGAGAAATCAACTTACACATATGAAAAAAGGAAAACTATACACGGAGCATAAGTATTCATAAAAATTTGGAAACCAACAACTATCACATTGTATTCTGATATGCCATAGTACCCGGCATTGACATCAATTGATTCTAATTTATTACTCGTACCCTAAACTAGCGATGTTAATCGTAACCGGATATATGTTCACTGACCGAATAGAAAAACGTTGTATAGAACATAATACAGAAGAAGTATCGGTCAATATAAATGAGCTTAGCTCTTGAACCCAGCTCATAAGCCTTAAAGAAGCGATCAAGTAATGGAGCTCCTCCATAATCTCGACTTACCAAAATTAACAAAATTTGTTGTTCGGGCTTACAGAGATATAACAAGTAGAAGATGATGGATATCGAGGGGGATAACCAGAACGTTAATACGGTTATCAATAATGAAATAGGTGTTATTATAGCCAGAGCCTTGTCTCTAAAACCAGATTATCATCAAAAGCATCAGTTTGTTCCAACTTACTCTATCCCACAAGTTATAGCTAGTCCTTTGGTTATTAGAACAAGAGTATAGAAAGGCACAATGGATTGGAAAGGGAACGAACCACGGTACTTTGACTTCAAATACTTATTACACATAGAAGTTAGATAAACCCCAGCAAAAATCACAGAGGTGCCTGGTAGTATTTTCCTAAAGTATTCCAGAAGTATTCAAACACGTGTAGCGTAACTAACCCAAAGAAATATTGAGGATCTGTTCTTCGGGTAAGCCAATACAGGTTCTTCATGAAATCAGGATCATTATAGATGGGCTTAGGCATGAGTTCTAGGATAATACTATGCTTGTTGATTTAATTAGCGACCACCTGCATCCATCTTCCACCTCCGCCTGCTGCTGGCACCAAAAGCAACAGCAAACCTATGGCAGAACAACATAATACAAGCATTCCATATAATACGATAAGCCCGCTTTCTTCGTTTCTCACGTGTTAATTCAGTGTCTTCCCGTATGTTCATCTGAAACAAACAATGAATAATTTGAACAAATCTGCCAAATAACTCCAAAGTCGATCAATGGAAGCCATAATGCATGCTGGACAACTTGAAATGCTCGTATCACTATCACCACACAAGTGTAGTAATTCCTGAAAACAAAATTCTCAATTCATTCAGTTTTTTTTCCGTTTACCACATATCATGCTCTTCCTCTACCAAACTACTAGAAAAGATAGAAATGACAGGAGTGAATATCAAGAACCACTCGATTACATGATATACGCTAACAACATACTGAAACCACTAAACAGTAATCAGAACGTAATGAGTTATAACCTTGAACCCTATAGCATGAACGTGTTTGAAATCATTGAAAACCATGAGGGGACCCATCTTAAAAAAAAGCTTGAAAATTAAATAACACTAATACAAACCGCTCCAACAAGGATCAGCCCGGTATAAGAAGCTACTTCCCACGTTTCATCAACGGATTTGAGAATTCTATTTTGCAATTCTCTACTCCAAGACTTTATCGTATCAGCTGTGGGGTAAACTGAACGAGTTTGCTGGTTACAATAAGATTATCGCTTAAGTTACCTAAAGAGTCTCCAATTGTGCAGATACTCTTTCTATCATCTCCTACTTCAGCAGATAAAAAACGTTCAACTGATGGAGCATCTGTAAGATTAAACACTTAATGAGAAGAGAAGAAGCTCGGGATTACGTTTAACATATCTGCTAAGCTGCAAGCAAAGCCTTATGTTACTGTGCAGTAGGGTTTGATATTGCATATACCAATATCTACAAATATTATGAACGGGATTTTCAATAAACAAAAAGGAGGCTCACTTTTGCAAAAGAGGTAGCAATGATACGCCTCTAGTTCTTTCTGGAAGAGGAACTCTAAGAAACTCTGCCATTGTTGTTGCAATATCCACTTGAAAAACGTCATATGGCTTATCTCAAATTCTCCACATGAAACAAATAGGCGTAACAGAGCAAACCTTTTCCTATTTTCATGGAGTTCACCACTTTCGCTCTGTTGTGGAAAATAACAATGGGAACTTCTATTTCTTCTCTAGATGAACCGCCATGAGCGCCCAAGTCATTCATTCCATGATCACCTAGTACTACCATGGTTAGAGGACCTTCTTTCTGAATATTTAAATCTGTGAGTTACAATATCAATGTTAACGAACCGATAATTTCTTATACATTTCTTCAACAATGCTATCCATCTCTGCTAGCTTTGGTTTGATTTTCGATGATTTGGCTCCAAGGGAATGCCCTAAAAACTAACTTCACAAAGAGCCAAATAATTATAGCAAGAACAACCGCATTTCTCAACTTTGCAGTAAAAATAAAACCAGTGAGATGACAATCACGTGACTTCACGTCACGTAAACTGACGAAACGTTACGTGAACATGACGCGGAGCTATGCGGCGTAGAGCAAATTGGTTGAAAACTGAAAACTAACCTATATGATCTAATCCTAAGTAATGGAGAATCATCAAGTCCCAACTTGTGCTGTTCAACTGCCTACGCATGTTTTCGGTAACAATATTATCAACCTAAACATCAATGAATGTAACATTATATAAAGTTCAGAGAAACGTTTGTATAGTCCTTGACGTTGAAAGACGGCACTCCTTCGAACTCACTGAAGTATAACGGAAACAACTTGACCCAGGTATCATCTCCATAAAATACAATTCTTAAAAAAAAAGTAAAACCAGCCGTATTGTAATGAACTTCCTCACTTCTTCTTATGATCAAAGGCCTGCTTCACCCAACTATCTATGGTTGACTCAGAAGTGAAAAAGTTGTAAACAGCTTGCGTGAACGATGGAATTACACCAGAAGTCATAGCCTGAAATAAAAAAAAAGGTTTTAGAAGTTGAGCTGTACAAACTTTAATTCTTGGCATCGTGACTGTCGGTGGCTGAACAATTCCTTTGAACATGACAGCTCGACCATTTTCAACGCTTTTCCTGACAAACTTCATAGGTGAATGGGCTGAGGTGAGGAAATCATATCTCCAAGCATCGATGACCATAAAGACAACTCTGGTTCCTGGAGTTAAGAAGTTATCTCTTTCCTGGTCTTGAGGACCACATTCTAGAAATGAATTACAGTTGGTTACTCAAATCTATAACATACTGTCATAATTGAAATTTCCTAGATTAACAACATCAAAAGTATAATCAAGTTCATGACAGAAGCCAGAGAAGAACAAGATGGAACCAAACAAGGACACTAAGACTACAACCTGAATTACAAACTATCAGAAGCTTAGTATTGAAAATAATTACAAATATCCAAGCTAGTGATTTGTAGTTACCCGGCTCGTAGACTCTCCACAAAGCTAAATTGATAACTTCTCTGCCTTCTGGTATCACAGGAATCTATAACGATTGCAATGTTCACAATGCTGTCTTCAAGAACTCACCTGAGGTCTAGGCAGCTCTAAAAGCTCACGAGCTTCAGCAGCTTTATGTTCTCGATGTCTGTACATTACTGATGTTTGTTGATTGATTTAATAGATCCACATTGCAGCCTTTCAATTACAATGAAGTAAATTAGATGAATCGTTGGTTGAGTCAATACAACATATCGACTAATTAACGATCAAGTAAAACAACAAACTACAAAGGTTGTCTGAACTTTTCCGCCTCTTCACTACTTCTCACTCAATTCTCGTGTTACCCATCATATGTAGGAACTTCAATGATTGATAAAAATTAGTTTAATCAATCCGGAAAAGAACAATGACCATTTCGATCCGCGACAGAGAGAGCCAAGTGAAAGCCGGTTAGAAAACCCAATGGGGTCGACTGACATCTGTTCCATTCTTTGGGAAATTTACCTAGTCTGATTCTTTTTTTTTTCGCAGCAGTTCGAAAGCTTCTCATATTCGACTTATACGAATTCACTTATAGACATGCATCTATGGTGCTTTATGTTTTTGAGTTTTTTTCATTTTGTGAACAGCCAAAATGCTTTTTTGAAAAACCCTGACCCTGTTCTACTACAGCAGTACTTGAATGCCATCACAGCTTATGGTCCTGGGCTAGGCGTTTTCAGTAAGTCCACATATGATCATGCTTCGTTACAATATTTCTCAGGTCCATACTCATATGTTGATATATCCTATGATAACATCCCCTTCATCGGTAAGGTGCCTATCTTCGGTAAGGAGGGTACTTCATCCAAACTGGGAATCTCACCCTTCTATCCACCCGAGGGAAATCCTAGTAATCCAATCCCTCCTCTCTATAGGTTTGATTTGGGCAAGATGTCCTTTCATGAAAATTCCATAGAGCGCGACCCCTACCACTACATGTTCCCGAACCTCAAGATGTTGTTGCTGTTCCATTGGATGAGGAGACTCTTCATGGAGAGCCCTTGTTCCCGCCAGGTTTGTTTTCTAAGATAGCAGAGTAGTCTGAAGCTTTGTAGAACTTGTGCTGCCAGGAGAAAGAATAAAATCTGAAGAGGATAATCTCGAAAAGCCAATCGATCCGTTCAGTGATGCTGATAATATCCCTGTATGTCTTGATTGAATAAGAAAAGAAAATGATGTTTTGCAGGAAGGATTTGTAGATTGGAAGGGCAAACAGACGTTAACTGAAGGACAAGAAGCATTTGAGGGTAAGACAAGGTAGGGTGCATAAACAAAGTTGTTTTTGAGACTCTCAAGGGGAAACTATCATCATGGATAGTGTGAAGGAACAGAATGCGAAGCCCGAGGATGTCAAGAAAATTAAATTTGGGAGAGATCCTGAACCCAAGAGCCCTTTCAGATCAAAGCGTACGAAGAGGTTTAATAAAGATATTTAAGGAAATTCTTTATCCAAAGGGAATTTCTGATTAACTTTCACATTATTTATGTCTTCCAAAACTATATTGAGATCATAAAGTTTACAAATCGGTTTTGTGTTTCAATCAGGAAGTTTTCTTCAAAAGAAAATGTGGATGGAAGAGTTTATAATATTCCAGTTCCCTTCTTATACCAGAAGCGAGCTCTGAAGTCATCACTTCCTGTTACGAAAGCCGGCATGGTAGGTGAGTGAACGAAAGCTCGGGCAGCAGCAGTGTGTCCTTTAACAAAAACTTTGATGAGAGAAGTGGAACAGGGTCATACCTAAGGCCAATAACCGCTTCCTATCAGAGTTTCTGGCATCCCATGAACACATACTTCCTGACTTTTCATCAGGGAAAAGAACTGAAAGCAAGATCATAGCTGTTAAGTAATCAGATGTCATCCAAACCGTAATCTTCATTATGGTTGAAGGCTGCATGTACTGGAAAATCTTGAATTCCTGTTGCTCCAGCTCCGGTGTAAGCAATCAAGCACCTATTAGTTGATAACTCCCATAACTTGACTATGCTGTCCATTCCACTAGTTAGAATATACTGAAACAAGGACATACATCCAATTACATCCTCTTAGAAACAGTAGAATCCAACCTTTCCGTTCCTAGTGAACCTTGCTGAGCAAATAGCAGCAGCATCATGAGCTCTGGCAAAAGTTTCAATACATCTATTAGAAATGCCATCCCAAATTTTGACATCTCCGTCCTTCGAACCCGTGACGAATAACCTGGCATTATCAGAATAATTAACCTGAATCAAGAGTAAGGCTAGAGGTCTTATAGAAGGTTCTTACGTCTAAAACTATGTCCCTATGTTGATCGGCGGCATTTGCGCTCACAAAACATTGAGCAGTTTCTACATTATACAACCTCAGAGTAGGGTGTTCAGTGGATACGAGAAGGTATTCCCCTCCCGGATGGAAAGATATGGCTCTGACGGGATACACTTCCTGAAAAAAAATAGAGTTTAAGAATTTCCGGGCCCGGGGTGCTTACAGAGATAGTCTTCATAGCTCTCTTGACGGCAGTTTTTGAGTAATCGAACATTTTAACAGTTTTATCGTTAGATCCTGATACTAAGATTTGTTCTCTAGGATGGAATGCTACAGTCGTCACTTCCTTGAAACGAAAAATAATTAAAAACATATTGAAGACAAAGCTATTACATCAATGTGATCGTATAAAGTACGAATTACAGGATGTTGAGAATCAGGACCTTCACTCTGATCACCTCGCATATCACGGGATATCATACGGTCTACATCTAGAATTTTGATAGAACAATCTGCAGATCCTGTTGCTACGAGTGTTCCTACAAAACAGAAGAATAAAGCAACTCAGCATGATAAGTTTCACCATCAGCGTTGAAAGCTGCAGCACGACATGCTGCTTTGTGGGATGTCAAGTAAATGGTTTCATACATACATGGTTCGGGTGAAGACGGAACTATGTCTGCATCAAACTCAAGATCCAATCCACTAGACAATGCCTCAAACTATTCAAAACTGATAAATCATTGATTTGTATTTACTTGAATGGACGTCTCCTTGTCTTTGGAATCAGGATCGTCTACGAATTGCTTGGCAATAGAGACTAACCGAAACAACTTGTCGGATGGTGGAGGAGGCTGAGATGAGCATCCTATTGTTTGGGCTAATGATAGAGCAAGTTGTTGATGACCATCGTAAAAGAGCTGACTGTAAAGTATTTCTAGTTATCTTCATTTTAGTTACCATCCCCTCACCCGATGATCAAACGGTACATGTAGTCGCGATCTTTAATATCAGGATTCATTTTCTGCAAATACAATTCAAGAGTGGATGTTTGGCTCCGAATATACTGATGTTAAACCATATTTCCAAATTATCAACAAAATAAGAAAGAGTTTGTTTATTTGAAATCAAATTTCAAGTTCGAACTCTCACCGGTGAAGGCAATGTTTCAGCATCAGTTTGAAACCGATATTAACACATAAGGTGAACCTTCAGAAACTCAAAACATAATAAATAGTATGCTTCCATGTTTTCTTTGCAAAATAGTTTTTTTTAATTCAAACATAATAAGTTCCTAGCAAGAAACCTTACATAAGAGAAGGGGATAGTGTTGGAAAGGCTGAGTTTGATATATAGCGCGCTCCGATGCGAAAAAATAGTCTCACCAAGATGACTACCGTAATTTTCTGCTCTGTAAGCAGCTGAAATTTGGGCCTATTCAAAAACTCACTAGATGCGATACTGAATCTGTGGCGAATCTTACTTTTATCGTGAGGGATTGCTTACATTTTCTTTTTCTGATCACGTAATACGTGCCCATTTCGAATATTTTCGATTTTTTTCATTTTTTTTCGTATTTTTAATCTTCATTAACACAGTTTATATGAAGTATCACTCATTTCTTGGTTGTTTTAGGGTACCATGAAGTTCAGCAAGTTCGTAACCAGCGACTCTGGCAAGAACCGTAAGCAGCATTTCAATGCTCCTTCCCACGAGCGTAGAAAGATTATGTCTTCTCCCCTCGTCAAGGACTTGAGAGCCAAGCACGGAATTCGCGCTATCCCAATCAGGTATGTGGTTAGAAATAGTTTTTTTTTTTAAGTTTATGGTTTTCAGAGTTGATGATGAAGTTGTTGTTACTCGTGGACGTCATAAGGGAAACAATGGCCGCGTCATTCGTTGTTATCGTAAGAAGTTCGTCATCCACATTGACAAGATCACCCGCGAAAAGGCCAACGGATCTACCGTGCATATCGGAATCCACCCTTCCAAGGTGAGGTTTGAGTAAACTAGTTCCGGTGCACATATTAACCAGTAAGGTATGGTACCGTTTCATTGTTTACTTGTTTAGGCTCAGCTAACCGTGAACATTTAGGTTGCTATCACTAAGCTGAAGCTCGATAAGGATCGTCGTTCCATCGTCGAAAGAAAGGCTGCTGGACGCGCTCGTGTCCTCGGAGTCCTCAAGGGAAAGCACTCTGAAGAATCAGTTAACTGATTTTGTTGATTGTTGTGAACTATAAATCATTTGTTTTTCAAATACTTTTTTCTTTATTTGGATTCAAGCCTTACGAATATTTTTAAAGATTATGGTGGTCATTCTAAAGACAATTTAGAAATGGCAGGGGCTTCAGTTCTGAGTCCTGAACGGCGAATAGAAACAAATCCTTTTGATGTTGATGCCTGGAACTTGTTGTTGAGGGAGCAGCAGGTTATAGTGGGAAGGGTGTGCTTGCAGTAATAGAAGGATTTCAGGCCAGGCCTATAGATCAGGCTAGGGTATTCTATGAGAAATTGGTGACACAATTTCCGAACTCAGGACGTTACTGGAAGGCTTTCATAGAACATGAGGTGAGGTTATCTTTCTGTAAATCACTGTTTTATCCGTATTTTCTTTCTTTCTGTTTGAAAGTAATAAATATTTTACTACGTCGAACTAAAAAGAGGTTAAAATTCTGTCGAACAAAATGACAAAAAGTAAAAGGGAACAAAGATAGTTTCATGGATTCGCTTATTTTCTTTCATGTTTTCAGCTTCGCGGAAAAAATTTCGAGAATGTTGAAGCGGTTAGTTAAGGGGAAGCATTATTGAAATTAAATTCTTCTTAAGCTTTTTGGTAGGTGCTTGGTTCATGTACTGAATATAGATTTATGGAAGACATATGTGTTCTATGTCAGGGAAACGAAAGGCCTTCTGTCAACTTTTAGGTGCTTTGTTTATACTCCCTTTTCCTTCTCACTTTACTATGGTTTAGGGAGAAAATGGCTAAAGCTTATGATTTCGCATTGGAGAAAGTCGGATTGGATGTTAATTCGTACTCCATATATGCAGACTACATATCTTTCCTCAAGATTGTGTAAGTCTAATAGGGTGATGCTCACTCTGTTTTCGTGTTTTTAGACCAGCAGTAGGTCAATACGCTGAAAATCAGAGAATCACAGCAGTTCGTAAAGTTTATCAGAGAGGAGTGTCTACTCCCATGCTCAATATAGACACTCTTTGGCAAGATTACTGCAATTACGAGAAAAGCATCAACCCAACGTTAGCTGAAAAGCTCATCGCTGAAAGAAACAAAGAATATCAGGTTTGCTTCCCTTGAACCTATTTGTTGAATAAAGTTGTTTAAGGCTGCAAAAAAAGTTACTAAAAGTTTGGAAGCCGTTACCAGAGGTATCAATAGACAAGCAGTTTCTGTCCCTCCCAGAGGAAGCACACAAGAGCTGAAGCAAGTGGAAATGTGGAAAAAGTACATTCAATGGGAAAAGTCCAATCCATTGGAAACTGAGGAATACGGACAGTTCGCTAAGAGAGGTAAAACTTCAATCATATGCGTTGTTCATGCTTTCTATAGTCGTTTACGCTTATGAACAAGCTCTTCTGTGCCTTGGATACTACCCTGATATTTGGTATGAAGCTGCTGTTTTCTTACAAGAAGCAAGTAAAATGCTTGAGCAGAAAGGCGACGTCCGAACTGCTCAACAAATGACAACTGAAGTAGTCCGTGAGTTCATCCTTTCCGTTTTATGTTATGGTTACCTGTTTGCTTTCTAGAACTATTTGAAAGAGCCATAAACGGCTTGATGAAAGATTCTCAACTTTTGTACTATGCTTATGCCGATTTCGAAGAGGAAAGAATGCAGTTCGAAAGTGTGAAGAAGATTTATGATAAACTACTCGCGATAGATACGATCGATCCTAGTCTAGTAAGTCTGAAAGCAAAAAATTCTTAAAATTATATTGTCGCAGACTTATATTCAATATCTCAAGTTCGTTCGTCGAACAGAAGGTGTCAAATCCGCCCGTTTACTCTTTAAAAGAGCCAGAGAAGATAAAAGAACATCTTACCACATTTTTGTTGCTTCTGCTCTAATGGAATATTATTGTAGTAAGGTTGGTGGCCTGTTGAGTATTGAAGAATTATAACTAACTGGATCATTTCAGGACAAAGAAATAGCTATGAGAGTCTTCGACTTGGGACTCAAGAAATATGGAGATGAACCCGAATACGCTTGTGCTTACGTAGACTTCCTTTCACATCTTAATGGTTAGCATAGAATACGTTTTTTGAGTTTGAGACTTGAATTTGCAGAGGATAATAACACCAGAGTAGTCTTTGAGAGAATTTTAACCTCAGGAACAATGCCATCTGAAAAGCAAGGGTAAGTGAAGAGGTTTTGAACATCTATTTATTACGATGTTGTAGAGACATTTGGGACCGTTACTTAGAGTTTGAGTCATTGGTCGGTGATTTGGCCTCCACTTTGAAAGTTGATGAACGTAGAAGACAAGCTTCTAAAGATTCTGGATCAGAGGCTGTTATGCTGATTGATAGGTTAGTATCTGAAAGGGAAGGGCTTAAATGAATTAACTTTCAGGTATAAGTTTTTGAACTTGGTACCTTGTACTCATGAACAGCTCCGATTGATGGGATACAACGTTAGTTTTCTTATTAGTCCTCTTTCTCATCTTCTATATCTAGAAAACTGTTCGTGGAAGTAATGCTATCACTTCTAATGCGGCTACCGCAAACACAATTGCACCTTCTCGCTCCGTTCATTGTCCTCAAGCTGCCAGTGCCGTCATGGGAGGAAACACAGGAAATAATATGGAACTTGGAGGGTACGTGTATCTAAAAAAATGTTGTAAATTCGAATCTGTAATGCTAACCGCGATACAACCGTTCAGCATCGAGCGTCATTTGCTTAGTGATTCAAATGACGTGACGGACTCGGACTAGATTATTCTAATTAGCTTTAGCATATAGTACCGCCACGTGTTTTACTCTAGTTTGCTGTTTAAGATACCCCAAGCCGGATACTGATCAGATGATTCCATTCAAACCAAAAGTCAATACTGCTGGTTCATACCACCCTGTCCCTGGAGGTACCCGTTTTAGCGTTATTCTTACATTGTTTTCTGTTAGGCGTTTTCCCTGCGCCACCAGCTGTCGGACATCTTATGTCCATGCTCCCTCCACCATGGTCGTTCCGTGGTCCATTTGTATCGGTTGATGCATTGATAGATTCAATAATCAAATATAGTGCTCCGTCAGGTTTTTTCTGTTTCATGTTTTTATTTTATTTTCGAGTATATTTAGTCCCCTCTGTTGATATTAACTGCAAGTTAGAAAACGGAACAATGCTCGGTCCAATGCGTGTGGAAGATGTTAAAAAAGAGTTTTACCAAATATTGGCAACAACAACAGATCCTCATGTGGTATGATGCACAGACACTCTCTCTTTCGTAAAAACAATAATTTTCAGTCCATGTCTATGTCTGATTACGGTGCAATGGGTACGGGAAAACGAAAACGTGGTGATTCGGATAGTGATGACGATGGAAGATCCGGGCCAGCTCTGCGTGATATTTATAAGAGGCGCATGAACCAAAAAGGAAATGATTAACTTTCCTTCCTCTAAGTTATATTGATGGGTATGTATGTCTTCTTAATGATCCTCAATTCATCTCATATGTATGTGTATATTTAAAATCATAAATATTAAAATATGTCCTTTCTGTTTTATCAGTTGAGGTGTTCGCCTCACGTACATATCTTCCCACGCTTTTGTCAATACTGATATCGTGCTCTAGATGGATCATAATACTAACGAAGAACAGTACCAGGAAGAGGTTTGTATATCAGAGATACTGTTTGCAACCTCTGTTTCCAGAACAGTTTGGGTTCCTTTGTCTACTTTGTAAATCCTATGCAATATAATAGAATAATAAGCAGGAGAATAGCAAAAGAAAAAATGATTAAAGACGGTCGGTGGCCGGATAAACGACAAGTACGCGTTCCCTCATGAATAGTTGATTCACCTTTTCCTTCAGCGAATAATGCACATCTCTCGTAGCCGGCATAGTATTTGTCGAACAAGAACCGCAGACGGAAAGTTCGCAGGTAGTTGTCCTCAAGCTACTTCAAATACGGTTAATGATTAAGGGGGCTCTTCTGGTTCAGAGCAGGCTGGTCCTGTACCCAATCAAGAAAGTCCGAATAAACCCACTGTAAATGAGCCAGAGAAACAACCTCTAAAAGAGGCGCGGTAATCATATATTTGAATATTGCCTGAGCGTTTGTCAATTTTAGATGGGTCCCTATCGTTCCTGGTCATCGATCTCCTGAGTATTCACAACTACCTTGTGGTTTTTTCGTGAAGTTAGATCCTAGTCATGTGAGTCTAGGCTTGTTATGTACAGAACATAATGATGCTTGTTTTCAGAATGGCCAAGTAGAGGTCGTGGTGGAACCCGATGGATCCATATTCGTGCGTCCAGCCGAAGACCCTACCAATCAGTCCTAAATTCTCACATTTTTACCGGTTCCCTTCATAATTTCACTTTTAATACTCATTAACACATGAACGACGATAATGTTCGTTTTCTTGCCATTCGAATTTGCCATACAAGACGCTTATTAAGCAGCTGTTTATAAATATTTAATATTGTGCTTGGAGACTGACAGAAGACAGAAGAATAGAAAATGCCTTGCAGACTCGTCTTTGACTACAAGATGAGCATGTTCTTTGGTAGAACAAACCTTAATGTTTTGTAATTCACAACAATGAATAGTTTTTATCGTTTTTAGTTAGTCATCATAGATGTTTCTGGGCAAATCTGAATCATTCTACATTGTAATAGTTTCTATTTTCACTTATTTTCTTGGAATCGCCATGTAAGTCATTTCATTGTTCAGCTGTGGCAACACATTACTTCCTTTTAGACAATCGTTTGGAATCAATCGCAGGATCTATAACCATGTGCCAGGCGAATGTTCCTCAATCGGACAATTCTCCAACGGAATTTCTGGCTTCGATACATCCTTCGAAGGAACTGTTTTCCTGTCTGCTGTAAGTGATCAGTTTTTCTTTTTCCTAAGAAAAGATTACAGTGATAATTCTAGTAAATATTAGTTTAAAGTATTTCCACTTCAGAATCGATGTTATGACAACTGCTCGACGACTCTTCCCAGCAATATTTTTATTTTTCAAAGTGATAATAAAACTGTGTGGGAGCTAATCATAGGTGAGGCGATAAACTATCCATTATGATGAACACGTTATCAAGATTCTAAAAAAAAGTTGAATGCTGGAAGTCTGAGTTTGACTCCGTCTCGTAACAAGATACATGTGTTTGTGGTAAATCATGGGAGGAAAGACAGTGTTGAAGTAAACTTATCATTCTCGATAGAAGTTCATAGAATCTTTCTAGGTTTACAACTTCAATGAGAAAAGAAAATCCTTGAAACACTTGCGGACAGTCAAGAGCAAGATCTTTCTAAAGTTAGTTGATATTCTGTTTTCAGTTGTATCTTGTTCACACTCTTCCTTTTTCTAGCCTACAAGATGTTGCTGCCGTGGATCGAGAGAAGTTTTTTGTGACCTCACACTCTCATTACGAGAGCACTTCCATACAAAACATCGAGAAGTTTGTTCAAACAAAAGCACGTTTCAATGGTCATCATTTTCGCAGAGTTCTTAACTTGAAGTCTGGAGCTGTTTTGTTTTTTGATGGCAAGAGAGTTCAGAAATTGGTTGACGTCGCTTCCCCCGTCGGTGTCATATACGACCGCTTTCGAAGGTGATATCGCATCATAAGTGACGTAGAAGCCATTTTCATTTTGTGAATAGAAGAAACGGTTGTATTCAGATTTTGCACTTTCTCTTTCATCTGCTGTTTCTTATATTTCTTCTGATATATTTGCTTATTTTCAGCTTGCTGTTTGTTGCTTCCTTCTCCCAGGAAGCTATTCACGTCTACCGTGTTGGAAAGGATTATTCGCTTCATTTTGTCAATGTTTGTCCTAAAAATTATTATTTGCTGAAGACTTTACTGTTTTTCTAGGACATTAAACTGTTTTGCTCCCCGTATTCCATTTGGAGGGATATCGACAATTCCATGATAATTACATGTCATCCAGTGTTGTTGAGGTAGTCTTTTAATCACAGACTCATACAATTTTCAAAAGAAACAGATTCTTCTCCTATAATTATAATCAAACATCTTATTATTCTCCTTCGCAAGTTCTACGCATCTATTATCGACCGTCCGCTGAACCGTAAGTATTTTTTTTAGAATCTCGCTCGATCGTAGCTGCCATCAACATACTTACGACATGAGCAATGGCTTATTTCCGGTTTTCAGTGTGATTCAGCAACTTTATGCAAACGATGGCGCAACAGTTTCCGCTGCTATATCATCGATAAGAACAGGCAATTCTCTTTTGATCGGCTCTCGCTCTGATCTACTGGAATGTGACTTACCTAGTGCATAAGAAGCTTCACTTACCTTGCGGACTGCATGCTCGTAACTGCGTACTTGCGGAGGAAACAAAAGGAATAAAACACATGTTTCTTATCAATATGCTGGAGCTTTTGCTCTTAAACACTTCGACTCCTCCCCTTTTTTGATACACAAAAGCGGAATCGATTATTACCCTTCAGCAGCGGCCGTATTTGCTCTGACGTTAAGAATCGTTTTAACCTCGTCTTCAGGAAGATCATTTCGCGTCTTCCTTGGAGTCATACAATTCACGCAGCATTCATATTCTATTTGTTAACCCCTTTTTCTAGTCGCTTTGATCTTTTCGTTTCTGTTAGTTACGAAAGACCTGTCTGAACGACTTGAAGTTTGTGCCATTTTGTGTTTCAATTTTTGACTTGATCGTAAGAACTTTGCTTAGTAGGTTAGTTTACTCTTTCTTCCGTTCTGTTCGCACGATAGATATAATCTAGTTTATGAAGCTCGATATTTGTGGATCTCACATTGTTTAACCTTTGATGCAAAACTTCACTTCTTATAAACATATTTCGATTTTCACTCAATTTATAATGTTTCTAATTCATTCCTTTTCCAATCTTTAACGTTTAAACTGTTTTCAGAATATGGATCAAACGATAAAAAACGGGTATGGAGGAAATATGGTTGGTTCAGTGAGGGTACTAAGCAACCAAACTTCTTTCAGGTTCAATCTAGACATGCACATAAGAGATCCTCTTCTCAATGGGTACCCCAATCTGGAGCATTATATAATCCAATCGAAATACTCAAAGGCAGAAAAACACGAATAAAAGGGTTTGATTTTACTAATCAATTATTGAATGTTATGAATGAAACTGGGGAAACTCATTGTTCACAACCGTTCTTGCTGACCGGAAATATAAAAATAAAATGAAAATGACGTGGCGGCCCCCACGTTCATCAAAATCAGTATGCTAATTCGATTTGTTTATTGATTTTTCAGCTCTCGGATGATCCAGCCTAATCATTTACAAAGTGTAGCACGATATAATATGCCAAATTATAGACAGTTTCCTAATAATTCTATAACCACAACGAAATATAGGTTCGATTGTAAACGATGATGACATTAGCTCAAGACTATCTTTCAGTTTGTTGACATTTTTTCCACTTAATATTTATCATCAACTACGAAATAAGTATGCTAATTTATATTTTTTATTAATAGCAGGTTCGTTATCTCTCATTCTCCCCCTCCGCACTCTCATATCTTTCTTTTCAGTTTTAAATTTTTTTCCGGCTTTTGCTGCTTATTCTAAATGGTTAGCTCTTATACCACCATGTATTGTATTAGGAACAACTATGGCCAAAGTTTGTTCTATCTTCTGAAGTTTATTGAATGTTTGGTTGTAGGATGCTTACGAAGACTTTCGTAGGTGGAGGTTCGATAATGAGATAAATAGTAGAAATATTCATGTTTGGGACAAGTAAGTGTTTCTTCTCTTTTGGTCAGACAGTCAATGCTCATCGTTGTAGAGATAGAGGGATGTTCCGGAAAACTTTCTGGAAATTTGTTCTTGTCGGTGACTTTGTGCATGTTTCTAATGATGAAGACATACCAGCTGACATTCTTTTTCTCCGGTATCATATTGATTCAAATATGTATTTGAGTTCCACGTTGAAGATCATCAAACCCCGATGGTAGCTGTTATATTGAAACAAGTAACCTGGATGGAGAGACATCATTGAAGCAGAGAAATGTTCCAAGAAAATATTTAGATTTCTCAAAGGTACAACTTGTCATGGCCTACACATGAATGTCACGTTTTCTAGGAAGATTCCAACTTCACTCCCACAAATTTCACCGGGACCGCTTTTTGTGAGAAGCCTGATAAAGCCATTTATCAAGTTAATGCCAAATTAGAAACAGCGCCGGGTGAGGAACATAAAGTTAGAAGGGAATAATATTTAATTTTAAGGCGTTTTTCATCCAATCATGGGAGAGAACATGCTCCTGAGGGGATCTAAACTGAAAAACACTACATTTGTAGAAGGAATAGTGCTGTATGCAGGTAACAACTAGTTTCATGAAAAGCAAATAGCTCGTCTATAGGACATGATACTAAGGTTATGCTCAACAATGGACGTGCTCCTTATAAGCAATCGTACATCGAGGTTTTAACGAATAAGTGAGATGCTTCTCGAATATACAGATTGATTCACACGTATATTTAGATTTATTATAATATGTGTTGTTCTGTTGATACTCATGGTGGTTTCTGGGTCCTTATTGAACGGGTTTTTTGTTGGGCGACATGATTCTCAGGTATGTTCCACACTTGTTCGACAAAGGCTTACGTTATGGTTCAAGGATTCCTCATTTGTACCTTGGAATATCAAAAGTCCGGTGACAGAAGGCTTCCTTAGTGTTGGATCTTTCATTATCTGTTATCAGGTTATCAGTTTGTGTGCTACATTGTATCGAACATGTTTAATTTTCAGGTCCTTGTACCCATATCATTGTACATCACAGTAGAAATCATCAAGATAGGACAGGTTTTTTTTATTTCTCAGGATTTAGATTTGTACGATGAAGAGGCTGTAAGCATATAATTCTAAAATCATAATTGAACATTCCTTATGTGTTCCAGGATTATCCAATCAATTGTCGATCTCTTAATATTCCGGAAGAGCTAGGACAGATAACACATGTACTATCCGACAAAACGGGAACTTTAACAGAAAATAAAATGATTTTCCGAAACTGCTCTTTTGATGAAGTCGACAACGGTGGAGAATATGATCCGGTATCAACAACACTATATCTCTATAGACGATTATTTTTCAGGAAAAAATCGACAAAGACAATCCTGTCGTTTCGCTATCATTAGCAGCTCGTGTGAAAGACAATTGGCGCATGGATAAAAGAATGAGACACTTTTTTTTAAACATTGTTGTCAACAACTCCGTAATCGTTAATAAAGTTCCCAGAGCGGATGCCATCGAGGTAAAGCTTGCAGGCGATTTCTTTCCACTGTCAGCTTTCTAGGTCGGTACATATGATAACCAGCGGGGAATCTATTCCATAGGAAACGCATTGTTCTATCATATGACCCTAGAGGATTACACTCGTCGTCTAGAAGAGCTGAAGCTCAGTCCCGAAGAGATTTTAGCAAAGTTCGAATAAACTAAATTTTTCAAATGCAATACGCAATTTCAGAACAGCTGAACCAGAAATTTCAGACTCTGCTAACTCACTACCGAATATCCCTGAGGAGAATGAATACTCACCTTCAGTTTCTAGTTAGTTTCTATTTCTTCCTTAGCTTTTCATTCTTTGCTCTCCAGAAAGTACCCGAAGATCTCCGATGGGAGATGAAGGGTCTGTGATTTCTAGAGTGTCTTCCATATCCAAAAACGTCGCTACAGGTTTTAAAAAACTGGTCAGCCCAATCAACGCTTTGTAAGTCTTTTGTAACAATTAGCTTTTTCAACTTCCTTTACAGAAGAGCGACGAATGTTGAGTTGAAGCGAAGATATACGTTTGGGGCAAGCCAGCCTTTCTGTCCGTACGAGGCAGAAAGTCCAGACGAACTCGCATTGATACAAGGTGCGGTTGATAATGACATACAGCGTATCGTTATTCTCTTCAGGTGTCAGTTTGTATGGCTGGAACCTGGAGGATAGGTGTGGAACTCATAGTATTATAACAACCCCCGATGGAGCTGCGTTGAAGTGAGTTGGTTTTCTAACATTGTGTATATTTGAACAATACCATGTTGTTTCTCCAGAGTACCAATTCTTTTAACTCTACCGTTTGATTCTCATCGTAAACGAATGTCTGTGATAGTTGAAGAGAATGGTGGAATCATAATGTATACCAAAGGAGCTGACTCCGCAATCATGGACAGGTATTAAATATTGAAACAAATCAATTTTTTGATTCAACTAATTATAGATTGAAAGGAGGTGGCGAGCATAAAGATTTGATGACAGAACGTGTTCATGAGTATTCTTGTAAAGGATTACGCACACTCTGTTTCACAATGAAAGAGCTTAACAAAGACGAGTTCAAGCTGTTTCAAGAAAGCTATCAGTTCATTTTGCAAGTTTCCACAGGTGATAGAGAGACAATGCTTTCTGAAAAAGCTGATGAAATCGAAAAAGATTTCACTCTCCTCGGAGTGACTGGTATCGAAGATAGGCTTCAGGTTTTACGGTGTTTGAAGGTTCATTATTTAACTCAGTGATTACAGGACGGAGTGAAAGATACTGTTCAGTCTCTGAGAGGTGCTGGGATCCAGGTAGTGTAACTCCCTTTATTGAAAAGTAGATTTTTGTTCAAGGTTTGGGTTCTGACAGGAGACAAGTTAGAAACTGCTGTGAACATTGCTCGGTCCAGTGGGCTCTTCGGCGATGATAACCATCTTCATTACTTTGAAAGCCCAGAAGTCCTAGAGAAACTGGACAGTGAAAATCCGATAAATGCAAAGTGATATTTGTTTTTCTGCTTTCTCAAAATGTTCTGTTTATAGAGACAATGTAATTATCTCTCCAAGCATGGTTAAGCTTTTACGGGAGAAGAATGAAAGAATGATCAGAATACTGACCTTGTGAGTGGCTCTATACCTATCTATATGTTCATGCATTGTTCCTTCCAGAGCTCAATCTGTTTTGTGCTACAGGATGACACCTTCAGAAAAAGCAGAAGTCGTTAAAGTTGTCAAGCAAACTCTTAAGGTTCCGGAAAGTTGAATTAAAAACTATTTATAAGTTTCAGAAAGGGAGGGTTCTAGCAATTGGTGATGGAGCTAACGATGTGCCGATGATCCAGGCAGCTCATGTTGGGATTGGAGTCAAAGGAAAAGAAGGAATGCAGGTAAAGGTGTTGTTCTTGACGTGTTAAAAAAAGTTATTCAGGCTGTCATGGCCTGTGATTTTGCTATATCAAGATTTCGATTTCTGAAGAAGCTACTTCTAGTTCATGGACATTGGAGTTATGATAGATTATCTCTTTCTTTTTTATATTTTCTGTACAAGAACACGGTAAGAAGTAGAAGACGATCGATTTCGCAGACTTCGCAGAGTTTCAGAACAGTGTCTTTGTTTTATTTTTCTATCAGTTTTTCGATGGCTTTTCTGGATCATATTCTATCGACCCAACCTATTCCATTCTTTATCCTATAATCTTCACAGCGTAAGTGACAGCTTCGACGAGGAAGGCTATTCGAACGTTTCTCCAGAGTTCAACCAATAGTTGTGGGGGTACTAGATCAAGATCAGTCAAAAGAGAAGTTAATGAAGGATCCAAGTTTGTATGAACAAGGAAGAGAAGGAAAACTATATACTTACACAACTTTCTTCCTCAATGTAATTGATGGAATATATCAGGCAGCAGTTATTTATTTTTTAGCACATTTAGTAAGTTCCCTATCTTCCATTCAACCTTCTATGCTCACATTGCAGACATTAATTGGCTCAGACACGGGTTTGTGGACATTTGGATTCTATCTTTGCACGGGTATGATGCTTGTAAATTGTCTTCATTTAGCTGTTGAAGTTCGTAACTGGGTAATCGTTTTGCTATAGAACACCAATTTAAGAATTCTTCCAGAACAATGTCTTCTTGATCGTTTTTGTTTTTTTCTTTGTTATACATTTCGGTTACTTCTTGATATTTGGAATCGTCGCTGGTCCAGGTGAGAAGAATAGCTCAACTGTGAACTAACAGTTTTCAGGTCTTGTTTCCAACCCTCCAATCAGAGTAGCCTATGATGCTATGCGTGAACCTCAGTTCTGGGTATGCCAACTACTCATTGTAGTTGCGTCTCTCTTGCCAAGGTAAGGTGCTCAATCCACTTAATCATTACATTTTTTTTCAGGGTTATTTTCCGGGTTGCGTCTAACTCCCGAATTTGGTGATTTCGAAAAAAATTGAGAGCTTTATTTAATCAAAATTAAAACGAAAAATAAATTATTACTGAACCGCCCAGTGTTTGGGAGTCTATTATAGAAGTACTGAGCTTAGTTGGTCTGCACGTTTTTTGCTTGATGGAGAGTGCGACGCTTTGCGTTGAATGCTACGGCTCTGTACGGTTTGGGTAAATTGCAACAGTTCTGGACGGTTTGAGAGTGAATGCAATCGTCCTGGACCGTTTAGGATAGATTGCAACCGTTCTGGACGGTTTAGAATAGAATGCAACCGTTCTGGACGGATGAAGTTGGAATGCCACCTTCCGGTGCGTTTCAGGTAAAACCCAGATTTCTCCAGGTCCCACCCTCGGCATGTAGGTTGATGAGCTTTTCCCCTCTCTCTGGAGGTCTTCCAGAGAGAGAGGAGTGGAGCTCACCAGCTCACACGGCCGACTGACGTGACTCATACTTGCGACGGCTTATATAATTCCGTGAATGCGCGCCACGTGAAAACAATTTTTACGTGAAAAAAAATAACCCGGTTGTTCTTTTGAGAATGGATTGTCGATGAAAATCGTCCAAATTGACTTCAAAAGCTTCTCACATTAATCAATTTCCAGAAGATCTCAGTTGTCCGCCTCATAGAACTGTTTGAAAACGTGGGATCTGCTATGTTGCGAAAAAAATATCACAAGATTCAATAATGGTATCAATAATATAAACGTGCTCGATCAGAAATCATATTTATATATTCACCTTATGTTTATATACATTCGAACATTCATATATAGATAGCATCCTCAAAGCTGCCTTTGTCATTGTACGCATTTTGGTATTCTACAGATGGCAGTTGCTGTGCTCTGAAATATATGAAAAATTCACAAACAGGTGAAATAACACTTACCTTCTTTTCAAGGAATTCACCTAAAACCCCTTTTATTTCAAAAACATCGCTGAATGTGGCCAGGCATTCAGGGTCCTTGTTCGGACAGAGAGTTGATGTTATCAGATCATTTATTTCCGAAATAGGGTCGTTTAAAATCTGAAAATAAGCGATATTTATACTGTGAGTACGAAAGTGAAACTAACCCCAAAAATGTAGTGATGAAATAATCCGCAAGAGTAGCAGCTCCTGTTTGGACAGGTTTGAGCAAAGGGACTTCTTTATTTTTTCAAATGAGCTGCTCAACGCTTCTGTGAAGCGAAACGAAGAAAATAAAGTGCATAAACGCACTTCGCCCTGTCCACTCTGCTCTCCAATCGCTAGTGGATAAGTTATTGTATAGGTTAGGTTATTTTTTTTTTGGTTTTTCTCTAATCGCTATTGGATAGGTTATTCAGACAGAATAGACTCAACTGAACTCTGGATGAACATGTGTTAAAGCTTCAGATGTTCTTTAGAACAAGTGTGTGATGTTACAATGTATAAGCTAAACTGCACTATGGTCACAAGTGATAATAAAGGATGTTTATACTCTCAGGGAACTATCCGAATGGAAAGATACAAGACATGTAAAAAACAATTCTTTATACATTTATCTTATGTTAGTTTACATTCCTACATTCAAATATATAAAATAGCATTCTCGAAGTTGCCTTTTGTACTTCAACAGCCGTCGCGTGATACAGTTCAATCATACTATCAATTTCTTTCTTATCCAACACCTCTGGAGAAGAAGGACAAACTTCTTCAAATGTTTTCTTGAAAATGGTTTGTATCGTGGGAACCCGCTCGTTCAAGTATGTAACAGCAGTGTCTATGTTATGCTGGAAGAAGTATGGGCTATCGAGACTTCTCTTTTTGGAGCGCGGCTCTCTCAAATTGTAGTACTCTTCGATTGTACTTGCTAATGCCAGTTCATGCTCACTCGGTTTGGTTTGGTTATGTGGTTTCCAAGGTGGAAGTGGGGACAATTTGAGTGCGGTACGTAACTCTTCAAGACCTATGGTCATCACGCTCTCTTCGATTAAAGGGTAGATAACAGATTCTACTAATTGATATCTGAAAGTGTTTCCAGCCAGCAGTTCGAAATCTTGATTCGTTAGGCAGGTTGTGGCAATCTTGGTTAGCTCTTCCTTCGCCAAGCTGCTGTCGATATAATCTGAAAGTTTTCAATTTGTGTTGGTACTCATTTAAGCTTCA
>CALQYR020007464.1:93478-172679 GCA_943334845.2 Auanema sp. JU1783 | reverse complement strand
GCTTTAATTAAATTGAAAAAATTTCCAATTTTTCACGAATTTTGAAATTTTCAGCAAATTGGTCTCGCCGCGATCAGAATTTTTAATATTTTTTGAGTGGGTTGGGGCAAGGTGGCCTCGGAACAAAATCAGAAATTTTCAAAAATTTTTCTTCACATAATATAGTTTGGAATCAAATCTGAATAAAACTTAAATTCATAAGATATATTTTAAAAACTTAAATTTTAAAATTTTTTTGACACTTGTATACGGACGGTGCACAAGTGCTGTGTACGAGTGCTGTGTATCCGCTGTGTACATGTTCCTCCGAGTACATGTGGAAAGTCCTTTGGGGCCTGGTAGCCCGGTACTAGAGCCCCTCCCCGCAGCCTTCTCCTTGGAAGGCTGCCCATCCCCTGCCCACTATCACACTTCCATGTTGTATTCTCTGTTTCACTGTTTCAATTTCACCAAGTCTCTGAGACTTCCTAGTTGTCATTTCAGATGTTATGAAGATCTCTTTGAATTCCAAAATGTTTTTAGATAATCCTCAGTTCTGGAGAAGATAAGGCCCTCCAACGAATCTTACAGTTCTAGAGAGAAACCTATCGCAACCATCCGAGTGGTAAGATACTTCGACCATATTATAACTTGTTGGTATTGATCCTCGAGTAATAAGAAAACTTATCAAATCAAACTCCCCACGAAACGCTATCCTAATCCTCATCCCATTCACAACAAGAGCTCAGAAGACATTATTTTTGCCAATAGTAAGAGACAAACAGATAGTACCAAATAAAAGACGGCTATTCTAAGAGTTGACATTAACTTATCCGTACACGATTTGAAATTCCACAATCTTCACTTTTCTACGCAAATATGGAGAAGATGATAGAATGCAAACTGCGCTCAGAACTCAGGAACAGTATTGGATGGGATTGAGAACACTATCGATGCAAGGTGGATGAGGCTTATGGAGAAATGAAAAAAGAGAAAATATCAAGAAGTATATTTTCAAATCTCTGGATATATCAATATGGATGTGCTAACACTGTAGGTGAACTATATTCTCTCTACAGACATTTTCGGTGTGTCTGTAAAGGTGAAAAAAAAACTTAAAATGAAGAAAATTTAATTATTGTCATTCAAGTTAGTTGTATACTCACTGATAAGGGGTTTCAGATTTTGATGAAAGTGAAAGAACATTTGAAGCAATCTAACTTCTAAGACAGTAAATTCGTAGATAACACTAGAATCATGGATGTTGCGTGGCTTCAAATCATTCATTATGTGAAGAAGAAAGTAATTGCGCGGACTAAATTCTCTATACGATAATCGTGCCTACTATGTTGGAGGAGAGTTGAATTGTTATCCTGAATATCAAAAAAAAAACCGAACGGTTTGATTCGATATCGTGCACTATTGCTCCGGTTTCGTTGAAAAACGTATATCACAACTGTTTTCAATTGAATGACAGTTCCAACCGTTTGCTTGACAAGATAATATGATAATTATAGAAAGTATTCCATAAATCATTTTTTGGATTCGAAACATTACTTCAACATTCCCATCTTAAATTTTGCCCAACATACTCAACACCATTATTACTATTAATATTTTTAAACAAATAAAGAGAGAAAAGAGACGCTGAAGAAATTAAAAGACATTTGTAAAGCGTATTAGTATTACTACGAATAAACGCAACAGAATGTAAAAAAAATATATATAAGACTAAAAAAAGGTTCGCGGGCTCAAGTTCGGCAAGATCTTAGCCAGATTACCAATGCCTCCAGTCGAGCTGAAGCATTCGATTCAAGCAAAGGTCGACCACAATTATGCTAGAGTTTTTGAATTTCACATAAAGAATGATATTGAAACAACGTTTGAAAATATAACATGAATATGTTCGAAAATTTTATTGATTTTCATCGAATGTTGTAGTTACGAACAATCTATTTTCTGTACATCGTCTGTATTTTGGAACAAATTAAAGAAAATTTCACTACGAGGAGTCACACTCAAAATGAGTTGGACAGACAGTATCGCTAAGCTTGATTTGAATAACAGCCTCGAGCCAAGTCGACGTTCACTAGAAAGACATATCATCAAATACAGAATTTGAGACACTTTTTTTGATTGCTTATATTTCATAAGTTAGAAATCTATGGAGAAATATGGAATAAAATACTCTTACATCTTTTCAAGCAGAATAGAATACTTCTCCTTACATCTTGGTTAAAATATAATTATTTCAAATTTGATTAAGATTCTTCAGGCTGATGAAATGACATTTCTCATTTTGCATCAGATTAAAGCACCTGAATCAGTTTGAATGGAATAAAATAGAACAAAGCGATGAAATTTAGAAAATGTCTTTTTGTAATGGTAAAAACGATGATCGTGCCTCTGTCGATTATTACGAATGATTAGCCATCACACAACATAGACAAACGATTCTGTCAATGTTTTTATAGAAAGTTTTTGTTTGTGAATCAAGGATAAAATGATGAAGAAGAAGATAAGTCTGGAATTCTTATAGAAAACGTACAGCAGCTTTCAACAATCACCCAGAAAATCGGAGCTTATTAGGAAGCTAGTAGTTTCAGAGGACAGTTTTTGGATAGTACTAGTTGTAAAAGATACCGTCGCCTTTTATAATAAGAATAATTGACAGTTTGCAAGGGTTAACAGGTTAAGAATCTGTCAAATAACTTGGATAGAGTCCATCACCTGTCAACAATCGCATCTTGAATATATAATTGATAAAGTTTCATATATAGCTTTGACACAATGTACCTAAGGCTTCTAATCTGATCTTTTTTTTCGAGAAAATTGATTGAAGCTTAGTTATCTCATCTAGATTGATTTGGAAGACCTTAACAATGAAAATTCAGAAGTAGAAAATAGTATCGAGGACTCCAGCCCAGACAGCAAGCACTCCTGAGATTTTCCTTTTCCTTATCAATAAGTATTATTGAAACTTCAAGTCTTCTCTTCCGATTTTTCTACTTTTTTATTTTAGTTCTTATCAAATTCGCTACCATTGAGCTTTTTTTCCACTCATAGCAGTCGTCCAGGATCCAATGAACAAAACTGTAATTCTTTCCTCTTTCATGGTCCATACATTAAAACTTCCTTTCAAACAAATAAATTTCTGTCATAAAAGTTAAAGCAACGTTACAAATATATTGATTGAAGCTTGTCATGGATAGAAATCTGGAAAATTTAGTATGAAAAATCATTTTTCCTTAAAATTTATTTTGTAAATGTCTCATAGAACTCTGATAGCTAAAATCTAAAACAGATATTTACATCACTAAACCCAACTCGAAAATCACAGTCTTCCTTACTAATATACAGTCATCGATTTTTCATACAACTTAGCAATTATTTCTCTGTCTGTACGTCTAGGAGATATGGCAATATTAGGCACAGCAGCAACGGCGGAATCAGTTAGCTTGTCTGAAAACTCAATTCATGCTTGTACGCTCTTGTATAAGTTCACCTATATCAGAAACTGAGAAACCGAGTTCTTTTAATCCATTAGGAACCTTGAAGTCACTCATGAAACTTCGGATTTCATCACAGAGAGAACGTGCGACATACTCAGCATCGGCAGATATCTGAAACAATTAGTTACAGAAGCAAAGTGAACTACTTACCGGAATGTTAACTCCTAGACAGCGAGCAGCTTCGGCATGTCTATCAAGATATGCTGGAGTAGTGAACTCGAAGTCTGCCACAGCAGTAGTAACAACAGACAACCCTAATGATCAAAACATGGAGTATAAACTAAAGAAACGTTCTATTACCATGAGGGATTAATGGCTTGGTTTTTGGGTAATCACAGTCATGATAATGCTTGCCTTGAGAACTGAAAAAATCCAAATGCACAACTTTATGAAAAAAAATTGAACCTGATTGGGTAACTCAATCCGTGACAGAGATGAACACCAGCATTACCAAACCCAACGCCCGCGAATGAACTTGCCATCATCATGTGTGTTCTAGCTTCTTCATCAGATGCATCGGCAATACTTCTACGGAAATACTTAGCAATTATCTGTGATATGGTTCATTAGACTACCAAAAAAGAAAAGTGTAATACTCTTAAAGCTTCTTTGCTCCAAACATCGCTGATAGGGTTAGATCCCTGGTAGAGAGGGCGTAGCTCTGGGCGAAGGGGTCTTGGAGATCTCTGAACTTCATTTTGGAACAGAACAGTTTGATAAAGCAAATACTAACTTCATTGTAGGGTAAAGCAGTGTAACTCTCCAACGCATGACATAACACATCAAACCCCGAGTAGATCGCAACATTACGTGGCATACTGCAAAGTTCAGAAAAAGAATTTAATCAAACTCTTTCAATTGATGCTCAAGAAACCTCAGAACGTTTAGAGGATCGACCAAAGCTAGCATTGGCTTCAAACAACGAACTCTTATTCCAGTTTTGCAATTTTCGTCCGGTAAATCCATGATTGATACAGCTGAAAGAAGTATCTAACCTGTAAGAAAAACAAATTACTACCTGTTGTTTCGCTTCCAGTGCCCGCAGTTGTGGGAATTGCGATCAAAGGCAGCATTGGATTTTCTGGAAGAAGACCCCTTCCGAAAGGCACACCAACGAAATCGAGAAAATCGGAATCAGGATTGGAAGCGTATAGAGCAGCTGCCTTAAAGTCAGGGTTTAACAGTAAAAAGATTTTTAAAAAAACTTTAGCTGTGTCAATCACAGATCCACCCCCAATAGCAACAAAACTATCACATCCTTTTTGTCTTGCAAAGTTCAGAGCAGTGAGCATACCTTAAACACTGAACTAGCTCTATAGATATGAAAAGGAAAAGATACTTGAATCAGTCGGTTCTATCATACAATCATCGAACACAGTATATTTAACACCTACATCTTTGAGGGACTGAGCAGCTACTCTGTAAATGAAAAACTTTTTTTTGAAAAAGTTTGAAAGGAGAAAGTGTTTGGAATGATTTCTCGTACTCAATTCAAGTCACATGGACAAAGCGCTCTTTATATACAACTTACAATTTATTTTACAAACTATAGCTCATCCAAAACTATTTCATTATGAAATGTGTATTTCTCGAGTATTAACTTACTTAAATGCGTTTGTATTGACCACAGTTTTATCAGTCACGAGAAGAGTGTGTCTAGCATTCAATCTTTGGACATCAAATCCCAATTCAGCTGTAACTCCGCGTCCGAACCGTAAGGTGGAACAAATCATCTCGAATGCGTAATCTTTTGTGACACCTATTAGCAAATGTTTTAGGTCATAGAAAGAAAAACGTAAACAAACCTCCACCAGTCAACTTTGCCACTTTGAATGGTCTGGTGTCAAATGCGTGATGTGGACATCCAGAATGCTCAGAAAAAGCTTGTAAAATACCTCGAGCAACATTAATTCTAGACATCTATGGAACCACAATCTGCAGTGATAGAACTGCAAGCATCTATAAATCAAATCCAGAGGTAAAGTAGAACATGGTCTCTGCATGATTCAAAATTTGGTGAAGATTGCGGATTCAGTGAATATCGGTATGAGCTAATGATATTCCTGTGTATTTTTTACGAGCACTGCAATATATTTGGACACAATCTTTCTAAAAAAGACGACCGAGTAAACATCTTGAAAATACGTGATACGTCTTTTCACGTACGAAAAATCTAGCCAACCCAGCGTTTGATCAGCAGTTCCATGCGATGATTCAACTATCAGTTTTAAAACTTTTTGAATTTTCATGTCGATTTGAATATTGCCATCTTAGTATGAACGATTAGTGATTGTAGTTATCTTTTCAATCACAACAATTCAGGAGATGGAGGCTTTATTTGGAAGACGTAAAACTCCTGCTGAGCTGCTTCGACAAAACCAGCGAGCACTCAATAAAGCTATTCGGGAACTGGATCGGTAAATATATCTTTTGCTTATTATATAGTATCACACTATACTTGCTTCAGAGAGAAACAAAGAATGGAAATGCAAGAGAAGAAAGTCATCGCTGAAATAAAGAAAATGGCAAAAGCCAATCAGATGGTGAGTAATGGTTGTTTAACTTAAAAATTAGTTAGTATTCAGGATTCCGTCAAAGTTATGGCCAAAGATTTAGTCAGGACAAGGCGCTATATCAAGAAGTTCATTATGATGAAAGCAAATATTCAAGTATGTGTATCATAGAGTATAAACAGTATTCATTATCTTTTGAGGCTGTATCACTGAAAGTTCAAACTTTAAAAAGTCAGGACGCTATGGCTCAGGTAAATCAATTAATATCACGACATAAATTGAACTGCTACACTTAGGCTATGAAAGGAGTCACGAAAGCCATGCAATCCATGAATCGACAACTAAATTTACCCCAAATTCAAAAAATTATGATGGAGGTTATCTTTTTCCTTCGTTTATGTTAACTTCTCCTCTTCTTCAAGTTTGAAAAGCAGAGTGAAATCATGGACATGAAGGAAGAAATCATGGGAGACGCCATAGATGATGCTATTGGTGACGCTGCAGACGACGAAGAGAGCGAGAATATCGTTAACCAGGTAATTTTTCAACAAATTAAAGATCTTCTTTTCATCCATTTCTTTTGCGTTCCTCGTGTAAGCGTGATATATACTCGTCTCGTATAGAGCGATTGCATTTCTACTTCAATGTTATTCTAGGTACTTGATGAGTTAGGTATTCAAATGGGAGAGGAAATGGCTAACATTCCGGTACCATCTGGACAGCTTGGAGTTCCTGAAAAGAAGAATAAAACGGCAGTTCCTGCAGGATCAGGTAGTTCTCCCCGAATTTTGATTTACTAGATATATCTTTAGGAAACGACATCGATGATGATTTACAAGCTAGACTCGATCAACTCCGACGGGAATAACATCACTTTCATATAACATTACTTAAGTTATTGTAATCTGTTTTGTAAATAATTATGTACCTAAATGGTTATTGTCAGTGCATGAGATGGCATATTTGTGCTATTTTTTTCATAAATATCGAGCAATGAAACTGGTTTTAACACAAACGGTTGGTAAAAACCATATTGTTATATTTCTCTCATGGTCACCAACATCGCACTTATTACATAACATATGTTATAGATTTTCATGGATCCTGACAATTCTGGATTCGTGGATCCGGAAGACGGGTTTGCTGACGATGATTTGTTGGCTGCCGATGATATCACGAGTATGTTTTGTGTAAAGACAGGAAATAACATCATATGTAGTCACTCCTGTGGATAGCGAATGCACTCGTTCTTTTTTGGAGCCATCCGAAGATTATGAAAAGGAGCTTGGATGTGTAGGAGATCCGTTTTCAGAGGACTTTACCTCCATATCAATGAATGAGATTGTTGAAATCCTGGCTGAAGGAGATCGAGTGGCCAGGTAGTACCGAGAAAAGCCAAATTTTCCAAACCAATCTTTTTCAGACCAATAATTGTAATTTACGCTTATCGTCTACCTTCGAATAAAACAATTGACCATGCTAAACTACTTGGATATATACAATTCATTCTTGATAAAGTAAGTGTCTCTTACCATTCAACGTCATGTTTCTTTTTGAAGGTTGTCGAACTTGATTACACTATCGTTTACTTTCATTATGGTCTACGAAGTCATAATAAACCTCCTATTAAATGGCTTTTCCAGGCGTACAAAGTTTTAGATAGAAAGTATGTGATATCTCGAACATCATCTTGCTTAACATAACCTTCAGATACAAGAAGAATCTAAAAGCTCTTTATGTAGTTCATCCTACCCGATTTATCAAAATCATTTGGAATTTGTTCAAGCCATTCATCTCTAATAAATTTGAGAATAAGTTCCACTATGTGACATGTATAAAAGAGCTGGAAACAGCTTTAGAAGTATCAAGGTAAGCGGACAAACCTTATTACAGTGTGACGTTTCTTTCTAGGTTGCATCTACCTCAACCAATTAGAGATCACGATTCTCAACTCAGTTCTCAAGCATTCGACGGTCGTCCATTGAGTCCTAAAAATCCTCCAAGACCAACTCAGCAGTTTGATGTTTCTCTCGATTTGTAAGTTCTAATGCTGAAAAAAAAACTGTGTGCTTCAGCATTTTATCCCATAATCCTGATCACGATGTTCCTCCGATTGTTTCCGATCTGATAGAATTCTTAGAAGAAAACGCCCTGGATATCGAGGGGATTTTCCGTAAGAGCGCAAATGTTGGAAGCATAAAACGTCTCCAAGAGCGAATCAACATGGGTATTAACAATGATGCAAGTTCAACAATCACGTAAAAATCTTAGGGGAGAAAGTAGACTTCATCAATGATCCAGAATATAGAGATAATGCTTATGTTGCATCTCTGCATGCCTCTGTTCTTCTGAAAACTTTCCTGCGATCTCTTGGCGAACCTGTCACGACCAATGAGTTATTTCCACAATTAACTAAGATAGCAGGTTCGCTAACAATCAGCTACAAATCGAGAAATTTCTTATTTTGAGACGTACCAAAGACCGAGAAAACTGCCGCAGTGCGTGAAATCGTAGCCGTTTTACCTAAACCAAACTACGTGCTTTTGAAAACAGTCATCAAGTTCCTGACCAAAGTTCAAACTTTTTTTTTTCTTTTTTTATAGTTTCTGTTCAGGTGGCCGCAAGAAGTAATGTTAACCTTATGACAGCAGCAAATCTTAGTATTGTTTTCGGACCTAATCTCACCTGGCCAACGAATCAACAGGTTAGACATGAGCTCACTTCTCAAATTGACTTTCTCAAAGGTTCCAACAACTCAACTTAACAACTTGAACAATTTCTGTTTCCGTCTTATTGTGGATTACGACAAGATCTTCCAGTAGAGAATTCCTCGCTTTTTCGAATCTGTGATTGTTGTGCATTTAACTTAAACCAGTATTTATTTCCATCTAATTAATGTACAGACCTTTTGAATAAACTTTATTTAAGTCAAAAGAATGAACTACATTTGAAATAGTCGGATTCTCGTATTAATTAGCTGGTTTACCTTTAATGTTGAGAGGTCCAACATTATCTCCAGTCTCTTTATTATGCTTGTTATGGGCGCCGTCACAGTATGGGAACTGAGGAAGAAGTATGTTATATTTTGAAAACATTCAAACTACTCACCTTTTGGCTCTTCCAACATCTACAGAAAGATTTCTTCTCTCCAATATCTTCAATATCCAATACATCAGCAACCTATACGATTAGATGAACGAACTAGTTATATGAAAAACAACCTTTGGGCAGTCGAGTTTGACACAGTGGTTTATTCTCTTGGAAGCGAGCTTGTTGGCAATCAGAAACAATAGGGATATGATTAAGGAATGATATTATACAATTACCAAGTAACCGACAAGAGCTCCGCCAGCTACGAGACCAACAGCATAGAGAGCGGCTTTAGAATGGCAAGTAGAAGAAGCTGATACGCAACCTGTGAAAATAATAAAAATGAGCAGACAGTACAATTAGACTCACTCATTGTTTCAGGGAGTGGATGCGACTCGGTTTGTTGAACAACGGGAATAGACCCTGAAGCATGGGCAATTAGACGATTAATAAAAAAGCAGCCAGTGAGCGTCATATTGCAAAAAGTAATCAAGGAATAATTAGAGGAGATTAGAACATGTTGCTGTGATGGCTACTATAGCAAGTAGAACAGTGAAGATAAACAACGACCTTGAGAAATAATTTCCCTATCAATCATGGCAAAGAGTGTGAAGAAAAAGCAATATTTTGAAAAGCAATATTACAAAACTCGTGAAAAATAGACCACCACCACCTTACTAAACAAGGAGTTGAAGAATGAGACTTCGAGAACAACTGTATCAGAGTGGGAAGGTGCTAGTGAAAAAAGATGTGAAACAAGAAAGACTAGAAATACCCACAAGCGTTATCTGCAAAGACATTAAATCGATAGTCCAACATTCAACCGTACATAAACGGAAGCGAAAACATGAAATATACATCGAATATTCTTTCTAATTTTATACTTCTTTTGCTATCTATATATCTTTCAATAGAACATCTATATCAACTAAATCCTAGCAATGATGAAAGATTGAACTTCAGCAAACGAATAACAAGTGGAGAGCAGAACTGGTGAAAAAGGCACAACAGTGAGGATGAATATGAAAAAAATTACATCCAAGAAACAACAAGATAAAAATGCATGCAAACGATTCAATGAAGGTCATTTTGATGACTTTTCCAGTCTGTTCTCCACCTGAACAAACTGACTACTATTTCAGTGATCATCGTGAATGAGAGTTAGGCGAGGAGTATGAGTGAGAAACAAATGAGAATATAGGAGAGGACCTAAGGCTTTTTTTCGTTATAACCTAAGACGTATTTGAACAACTCGTACACAGACCAAGATAAAGCAGTTGCGGGTACCTGAACGGATCAAATTAATATTAGATTCAAACACACTTAAGCACCTGGAATATTACTCTAGCCTGAAGACCACATAGAAAACCTCCATATCCTCTTTGGTTATATATGGTTCTTGCTGCATCGGAAACACCCCGATAAGTGCTTGTCGCCTAAACATGCGCTTTTTAAAAGAATACAAAAACTCTTACCTTCAAAAATATTCTATTGTCCTTCACAACCATTTCAGTTTCTGGAGTTTGCTGCGTATTCAAGACAGTCTTGATGCAATCTAATGGGGTAGTGATAGCAGCAGCAAGACCTCCAGCAAATCCTCCGGCCAGTAAATGAGACTGTGGATCATACTTGTGCTCGGGATTCAATACCTGCAGGAGATTCATAAACGAAATTTCATCTTAGCTGGTGATACCTGTTGCCAAAACTCATAGGTCATGAAATGAACTGCTTGGAACGGTACATTCATTGTGATTTGAGTGGTATAAGAACGGTAAAACGCAGACAATCCTTCTCTCCTAGAACACTTTTTGAACAACTTCACACAGTAAACTGTACCAACTTGTAAATACATTTAACACATTCCAAGGACGAACCATAAGGTGAGAAAGCCATTTGCATACGCTGCTTCACAACCTAAAATTGTGAAATAGAAACGTCAGTTTCAATTAGCAGCATATTATAAATGAATTTTTCTTGCAACTTGGATGAACACTCACTTCAGCGGGATTCATGATAGCATCATGAATTAACGTAGCAACAACGCCAGAAACACCGTAAGCTATAGTGTTAGAATGCCCGGCAGTATTTCCAGTGAGAAATCCCTGAAAGTTGACAATACGACAAGTACTGCCTGTCTATTATTCACCTTCAGTTTCTCGTAAACAGTAAAATATAAAGCATGTGCTGGCATGGAACCTACTGCGACTGCATTAACTCCTCTAAGCGGTCTTAACCATCCTTCTCTGAAAAAAACGCATGAACGAGAAATTATTTCCTGAACTTATACCTCCTAACAATACTCATCAACGAGTGCATGGGTGTTGGACACTTTGTTTCTGGACATGGACATAACGATTGCATCCTAGTTTTAACACTGTCAAAAGGAAACATCACACAGTGCTCCACAGCACCGGCGAAAGCACCTGCGGCGAGATGCACCTAAAGCTCTAACTTAGAAAGATAGGTATAGAAAAACATACTCCAATACTGTGAGTTGGTAGCGACTCGTAGACATCGTCACCCATTTAACCCTGAACATGGTGGTAAACAAAATTGTGGTGAATTTATCGATAGATACTGGTACAGACCAAGTGTTTTTCAATTTGCACACTGTGAGAGAAGTGTTTAATCGTAACAGAAAACATTTGTGCTGAGCACGTATAACAATCATCAGAGACAACAACAACAAAATAAAAAAAGAATCACCATTGAGGATCGGATATTCTCCTGAAAACCGCGGGAAACTTATCGCCTTCGTTACGAGTCACTTTTTGTCCTTCCTCCGTACTTCAAAATGGATTTTAAATTGAACTCAAACAGGTATGTACCTCTCATAAAGCATAGGAACTACGGGATCAGCAGCTTCTTCTTCTTTTGTCAATCTTTCAAACAAGGGATGTTCCGTTAAATGCTCCACCATCCAATTATGAAGCTCTTCAACATCAGTCATTGTATATAGAAGTCCTCCTGGCCGAATAACATATGCATATTCAGCTAGAAGACCTGGAGTAACTATTCTCCACTTATGTTTCTTATTCTTGAAATGAGGATCAGGGAACAAAATGAACATTTTCGATAACTGGTGTTTCGTGAAATAATTTGGTAAATATTTCATCGCGTTTGATCTGAAGAGAGTTAATTCATTTACATTACCATGAACTAACCTCAAACAAGCAATATTTTTAAATCCTACTGTTTGATCATCAGCTGATCTGGCGCGAAGAGCTCGAATTTTTTCTGAGACGAAGTCAGACACCTATGAAGCTGATACCATGGATGTTTGATGACAAACAAAACTCACAGCAACTCTGATTTCGAGGCCCAACATTAGTACCTCTGGATACAAAGGTGATAACTTCATTAGTAAACCTCCATAGCCACATCCTACATCGATAAACTCTACTTTACGACTCTGAGTATAATCTCCGTATAAAGTAGTCCAGTTCATGCTGAAACACTCAGAGAATTAACAAAAATGTTGTAGAAACAAACTCGTTTGGAGTTCTTGGATACTCGATATCATGATCAGAATGAGGATTTGAATGTGCTCTTTGCCTATAATGTTTCTTTTGAGGTAACTGAGGTAAATCGGTTACGACATCCATTCTGTAAAGAACGGTCAATTAGTTCAAAGGTCAAGTAATTCATATAGGATCATGTACAAAAAGAAGGAACGATTAACGAAAATATGAACTGATTGAGAATATAGATCAGTTATAACATTACAGTCAAAATTTTGTAGGAACCGTTACCTGTTGAAGTTATCTCGACCTTGATACGTACATATTGCATAAAAAGAATAGTCGAGACAGTACATAAGAAATGATAACCCTTGTTATCGATCAGAAACAAATTTGAAACACGTGGGCTTCGATTAAAAGGTTACCTTCAACGTATAAAAAAGGATTCTAACCATATTAGTATCATAAACTTTCGTTTAAGCGAAAATCAACAAAAGGTATCCAAATGCGTTACGTACGAAACTCTCAAAGTCATAGAAATGGTAATCACCGTACGTACGTAGATAGTCGTGACACGTCATTTTGCTAGTAAATCTTTGAATATTTATACAAGTTTTAATTAATTTCAAATCATAATCAATAATTATGCTTATCGATTGCTTTTCCTATATAGTCATATTCAGCCAGAATAAGCTGAACAGTTTTTCTGACCCTATCCTTTTTCTTTCTCTCGTTTTTCTGACATAACTTTTTTCAGGGATACAATGAACTTCGAAGTGAGCAGTACAAAACGTAAGAAACTGTCCAACCATTTTCAGTTAATTAAAACTATTTGCAGAAATCGGAGTCGGCTTAACAGCCTTCGGAGTATTCTTCATATTTCTGGGTATTTTGATGTTTTTAGATTCTGCTTTGTTAGCGATCGGAAATGTGAGTTATCAGTGACATTCCACCTTAATATGGCGCTTAAGCTCTTATTTATTGTTGGTATAACTTTCGTAATTGGAATCCAAAGGACTATGGTGTTCTTTTTTGAAATGAGGAAACTAAAAGCCAGTGCACTCTTTTTCGGAGGTTTGGAGTTTAACATTCGATATCAAACATACTTTTCTCAGGGATCTTTATTGTTTTATTCGGGTACCCCCTTATCGGGATTGTTTTAGAAATCTGGGGATTTATTCTTTTATTCGGGTTTGATATGATACCATTTTCTCGCTAAGTAATGCTGTAAATTTCAGTGGTTTTTTGCCTGGGTTAGTCAATCTCTTAAGAAGCATTCCTGGAGTGAACGCAATCACTTATCTACCTGGTATACGACAAGTATAACTCTCATTTCAAGTTCAGCTTATCTAGTTATCTTTGTTCCAGATTTTCGATAGATTAGCTCCAGAGTCGAAATATCCAGTTTAAACAAAAGACTATAGTAGGTGTTATCTTTTTTCTTAAAAGAGAAAGTAAGATTGTAAATTTTGTTATTTTATTTATTTATTATGATCTTATTTCATTTCTATTGTATTCTTTTGCCTCTGTCACATGTACTTTATTGAGAAAACTGAATAATTTTAAAAGAGATGTGGGTTTGAAATAGAATACTCAAATTATTGATAAAACGCAGAAAATTTTTTAACCTCTTCCTTGTCATTTGTAACCATGATTTCTTGCTTTCTTTGGCAGAATAAGCCAAGTGTCTAATTTTTCATCTTCTCTTTCTCAGAGATCAAATAGTTTCGTTTTCTCTTCATATCGAACGTTTTCGGTTATTACGCCATAATGTCTAATTTGTATCGCATAGTGATTAAATATGAGATGCTCAACAAATTCTTTGAAGGAGGCTTGATCCGCTACTCAATTTAAAGTTTTTCGTTCATCAAAACATTCGAACCCCATTGGAATGCGTTTCTGCAAGTTGTCCCTGTCAGTTTTTTGTTTTCGTCATGTGTGGTCTAAATCAACGTGAAACATGTTTCGTTCATCACATCATTTCTCAATGAATGATCACACAACGCGGTTGTATACGTCATAGCTCTACTCTTACAGATTCGATGTAGTCCCTGTACTTACGAAATATTCTTTTCGAAAAAATGAAGAGATGCGTATCCTCCTTTTTCTTCAGCTTGACCGAGATCGTGTTTTACAAAATCTCGTAGCACAGGGAATACATCGAATCATTTTTTTGTTTTCTCCCGAAGCTTGTTTGATTTTCAATTATAAAACCTCTTTGCTTTTTTTCACACGAAGTGTCCGTCAAGATCTGACTTCTACGATGGTTGTCATTTTCTTATAACTGTTCCATTCTGCGAAGCGGAATCTCATCATGAGCTCACATGAATTCCAGAGGGTATAGTTCATGAACAATAATATTAACGACTTTCATATTTCACAATATATTTTCATGCTCTCTCAACGCCTCATAATCATTTGTGCGCAACTCTTCGAGTTCTAATGTTGATTCGTTAAAAGAATCGCCTAGTTTGTATGATGGATTGTGACGCAAGTTAGTTTTGTGAACATAAACGAGAGAGGAGAAAGTAATGGAAAGCATGCATTGAACTTCAAGCTCTGAGTTGGGAAGATAGGAATTAAGCGACATAGAATGCAAACTTTATAAAAAATTACCACATATCGATGTAAACTGTACTAGATGATGTAGTTGGCCCATGAAAGAGGCGGTGCAAAAAAATGTTAAATCGAGCAAAGTTGCAATAAACAATCGTATTGTGAGAAAGGGGATATTTCGGAAACAGACCAGCTAATTTCGAAGTTTGGAGTTTTTGTTCAAGTCAGTCTGTTTCAAAAGAAATGTAGAAGGGATAAAACGCAATAAATAAGGGAAAGGGGAGGGACAACTTTTCATGGGGCGTACAAACACTCGAAAGCCACTGTTAAATTACACTTAGACATGGGAAAGAATGGGTATTATGCGGACGTCAAACGGACGATTCGTAGAATAAGAAGTTAGATGAATGGGAATGTAAGATATTTTTTAAACTAATTAAATAAAGTTAACAAGAGGTAATTTTGCACAAGAGAACAAAAATGAGGTCTGCGAGAGAAATATTGAAAATTGCAGTAAGTAGCTGCAGTCCAACTGCGAAGTTACGAGCCAAATCTCAAGAAATTCTAAAAAGGCACAACGATGCGGAAAAAAGAAGTGGAGAGTAACTTAATACAGAGAAGAATCAGTTATTGCCACCGGTGAAAATTTACCCGCAACCACATTGCAAAAAAAAAAAACATATGCGAACTAGAACACTAGATATGATGTCTTTGGAGATTAGTAACCCTTGCGGCCTGAGGGTCTAGAATTGCGACGGTTCTGAAAACGTTGAACTATACATTGTTGAATGATAATATACTTACTTGGCCTCCCCGCGTTCCTGGATATTGTTGAGATTGTCTATGTTCGTATTGTTGGCTTCCTTGATAAGGTCTCATCTGATCTCTCGTATGCCGAGGTGGGCCATCCTTATACATCAGATTCTCCTTTTTGAGCTTATTCTCCTCTATAAAAAATTATTGTTCTTCGAAACTTACTCGTCACCTCACCTTGTAATTTGGGACAGAAGGGAGTGGCATGAGCTTCGACCCCACCTCTCAGATGGCAGTATCCACACTCCAAATTTACCAAAGCATCAGGACAACGCACCTTTCCATTTTCCCGCAATCTTAAGTAAGAAACATTAAAAGTATCCATTAATCAATTTACGTGTGTCCAGTATATTCGGTTTCGGGCTTCCCATTACTACGGCAATAAGTGCAATGCTTAATAGCCTCAACCTTCTTAGAAGATTCAGAAAGGTCCTTCTGCTGAGAACTATTGTTTTCAGATTGCTTCTGACTCGGATCTTCAATAGAACATTGTCTCTCCTTTGTGAACTCTTTAACTATTGGTTTAGGAGATGGCTGTGTTGGTTCATCGGGTAAAGAGCTAGACTCGTCTAAAAAAATTAACTAAAATCATATTATAACCATCTAATATCGGACCCTCTTTGATGGTCATTGATGGATTGTTGGAAAACTGCTCCTCATTCTCAGTTCCGGTCGTTGAACTAGCATCTAACTGAAACAACTTATGAACAATAATGAAAAAAAGTAAACATACAGCCAGCTGCTGAAGATTGATGATATTCTGTTGCTCAACATGATCGCTTTTTTGAATGCCATGATCAGTAGAGACCGAACTTTGGCGAGAATATGACTGAAACAAAAATAAATGCTTCGGAGTCAGTGGTATATCATACCTTTCCTTTGCCGTCACGGTTGTAATTCGAGTTCCCTCCTCGTCCTGGACGATTGAAACGACCACCTAAAAACTGGGAATAAAACTTCAATACAGTAGCACGGGACCTCTGGAGTAATGATTAGGCATGAAGGATGAAGGCATATAGGAAACAACTCCAGGAGCTGGGATCCAATTTGATTGTTGTCCTTGTGGTAAAGCCATTCTGGTAGGGTAAACTGATGGCATTGGTTGTTGGTCATTAACGTAGTAAGATTGAGGAACAGGTACAAATCGCTGTAAAACCGACATATTTAAAACTTCAGCAAGGCCTCTTTACTGTTGGAGGAGCAGTCATCATACTCGGCGGTGGCTGAGATACGTTCTGATGAAGGGCATCCATCTGATTCTCGCCTGATCGATCTCCTAGATTTTTGTAAATAAATTTAGTTATCATAAAAATATCACCTCTAACATTTGGTTGTCTAACAACCACAGTTGGAGGCATTCCCGGTGATTGACGCATCTAAAAGCAAATAACCAGGGAAATAGTAGCAACAATCAAAACCTGCTGTTGAGCTTGAACCAAGTACAGCTGTGTTGGGTTAGAAGTGCCGTCTCCAACGTACTGTTGATGGGGAAGCATCTGAAAAAAACGAAGATTCAAGTATGATTGAATAAGGACAAGGAGATACCATGACAGGTTGGCCAGGTGCAGGAGGAAGAACAGGAGGTGGTGCCATGAACACGCCAACAGGGTTTTGAGCGCTCATCATTACTTGAGCTTGAGGGGGGTACATCATCACACCATTGCTAGATATTACATTCTGAAAACTCTACAAACGTGCAGATGGATAAAATAATATACTTGAGGATATTGTGAATAGTATGGGTGAGTTCCCGCGTGTGCAGTGTTCTGCATGACTGGTCCTTCATTTTCATAACCAGAAGAAACAGCAGAAGATGAAGATAAAACTGCTCCAGCAGGTGGATGTTGCATTTGCTGGTTGTGCACTTGAGGAAAGTACGATTAATGTTTCAACTTGACTGGACTATCAAACCATAATGATGCTCATACTGCCCTGTTGGACATGGCATATTCTGGGGCATGGTAGGTGGTTGTGGATAAACTAGACCATGGGAAGGTACTCTCCCGCTAATGTTGACGGGAGGACCTCCAAGGAGTCCAGGGCCAGCATTGGGTCCCATGTTCGGAGGCCTAAAAAGATCAATAAGTTTGAATCGAGGAAAAAAACGAACCCATTCTGATTCTGGTGATAGTTGTCATCGTAATGCATTGAAGGCGGGGGTGGCTGACCATTCATGGTGGACTACAATATTTCACGAAATTTTGAAAAAAAAACCATTTAAACCAACTCTGTAAACCACTGCGCGTGGATTAGATGGATGAACCATATGTTGGTGTTCGTAAATTCTTCCAGTCTCAGGTGCATCAAAATGACCAACCTACAAGGAAAAAGTCGATACTGTAGGAAACTACAAGTGTCACCTTATGCCCACTGTTTTTGTAGTCATAATGGTTATCGGAGTTAGCTGAAGTTGGTTATTATAAGAAAATAAGTAATAGTGTGACTAACAATAATAAAATTGTTGGTGTGGCATCCGGAGGGGAGGATAAAAATTACCCTGCTGGGCAGGCGGTGGATTGGGCTGTTGTTGCTAAATAGTCTATAATAATTAGGGAAAGGTCAGGAAAACATACAAATCCTGGAGGAATTTGACGAGCTCTATCCTGCTGATTGCGATCATCGCCTAAGCCGGAATCCGGTGTAGTTCTGGTAGTATTTGGTTGGGATACAGAGGGACCACTATTAAAGTCGATTCCATTGCTGGTAGTTTCTTCGCGAACCCCTGACATCTCAATAAATACCTGAAAAGTCAAATGTTACATCACGCAAACAGGTCTATTATCTTATCAGAAAGGAAAACAGCAAAATGAAAGAAAACAAACAAAATTAACAGTATGAATGGTTGAAGAGAAGTCGTAAGAATGAATTTCATTCGATATACTCTCAACACTTGATGTGAATGGACGGCAATGATGGCGAAAAAATCGATATTGCGTTGTAAAAAAGATTTACTACTCTTTAATAATATCTTAATTTCATACAAATACCACCACGAATTCAAATTTCATAATACTTGAAAAGGGCGAAAAAAAATAATAAAAAAATATCTCTGATAAAAAACTTATACGCACGACAGACGAAATTTATCAACGCGTACTTGCGTAAAAAGGGGCGTGACTATAGGGATTCTAAGCACTGAAGCTACAATGAAAAGCTCAAGCCATATTTTGAATACAACGGAGCTTTCTTTCGATATTTGATAATCCTTATAAGTTATACAACTAATTATTGTTAACTTCGAGACAACGTTTTATTGTGTGCGAGAGTCTATTGAGATGGCAAAACTGACTAGTAAAACCTGGTCTAATTTTAAGTTTCTCCCCTTACACTCAGTGATAAAAGGTCATTCAACGACAAACCATATAAGAGCTCACACAGCTTTTGACGCTTCTGAATTATGAAAAAGACAAAAAAATTAAAAAATATGTTTCGAAATGACAATTGATCTCTGGCCAATAATAAATTAGCAGCATTTATTCTTTTCTTTATTAGGTCATACGAGCGCCTTACTCCTACGAGAAAAACAGTGAAACATCAAGAAAAAAGGAAAAAAATAAATTTACGGTGAAGTAAAACAGATGATGGCAGCTTTGGGAACAAGTGATGTTCGATACAGAAGAAAAACTCAGGAACAGAAAAGGCAGAAATGAGAAGTTTACTTCGTATCTTCCTCTTCAACGGGTTCTTTGCATTGTGTCTTCAAGAACGATCTAACACCTTCGGAAAGTCCTCCACTAGCTTCGGGATGCTGAAGAAATGAATTAACCTGAGTTAAGCATAAGAGAGAACCTTTGCGAAAATTTCCAAATGATTCTTGCCTTTCCATATGAGACCACATCGGAATTGATCGTCGTTTTTAGTGAGGAATTTATGGATTTTGTCTAAGCAATCATGAACTGAAAGATTACAATATGACTTCAACATATAAATGACGCAGAACCTTTGCTGAGAGTTACATATGGCATAGGCTTTAACATCTTGGAGATATCTTGTTGTGCATATATAGCTGGCTTACCGAAGTCTCCATTTCCTTTGAACCATCCGATAATTTCCTAAATAGAAAAGCTTACAATTGGGAAAGTGACTTGGTTATTTACTTGGGAAGCATTGGTGAAGAATAGATGAGCCCATGTGAAGAATGGGAACCCGGCACCTTGGGGATATGTGGTCAACAGTTGGAGGGGTACATCTCGTGGGATTTCTCCATATTCAATAACCTTAATGAACTTGAATGGAGGAGCATGAAACCTAAAAGACGAACGTCGATTTTGTCATTTTCGGCAGCTTTCTGCCTTGGAGGTAGGGCTTCGGATTTGTCAACAGTAACGCTAAAATGGAGAAAGATTTGAATGACATTAGATACCACCTGACTTACATTGGAGCTTTAACAGCCATATAATCTGCACAATCGACCTCATATCTGGAAATTATTCTTTAATCCTCATATCTGGGAATCTACTCAAAGTTTGCTATGTAACAGAACACTTTTCATTTTTTTTGATGTTCATGAGTTAGACAGTTGTCCTCAACAATCGAAACTGAGGATCTTGGTCAATCTTTACTCCACTCAGTTTTGAGCTTATGAGTTTTAAGAGGAAAGTCTGAAAATCAAACCTGACTAGAATTCGGAAACTTCCAAACTGATAAGCTACGAGTTGGAAGAATGGTCCGTTTGAATGAGCACCTCGTGGTCTTGTCATTTTCTGTTTCAAACCTTGGTCAAAGGTTACATGAGCGATTTCCATCAAATCAGAAGCCTCCGTTCTAAAAAGGAAAATATTCAATTAAATAAAAGAGAAACAAAACAGAAAGCGAACCTTGTCATGATTACAGTTTTGCCAACTCTCTCACAATCTATGCGGAAAAGACCATCTCCAGCTTCCTACAATATGAATAATCCTGAAAGTTAGATACAATAACTCACCTGCGCAAACGCAAAGATTTTCTGGAGGTTCACAGCATCAGTGATGAATTGGAACTGATTGAAATCAATCGGCTTCTTCTTTTTGTCCGCCAAAAGCCTGGCTGCGATAATTGCAGCATCAAGAGATCCATCAGGAACCTTTGAATATTAAATTCACTATACTACTCAAGTTCTACACTTACTTTCAAATGATTAACATCGTAAATAACTACACCATGATCTTGAGAAAGCTTTCCACCAGGCCAATAGAACGATTCGATTGGCATACCAGGAACCTGAAAACAAACGCATTACTTCTAGGTAGTTCTGAATTATTATTTACAAGGATAGTGGGAGTATCATCTTGAAGATACCATTGATAGGATCCTATTCTGAAAAAAAGAGAAATAGAAAACATAGAAGCTGAGCTTTACCTATCAACGTATTTGGTAGAAGTTGGTCCACCTTTTCCCGAAAGATTCACAAGAGGTAGAATGCCATAGGGCTCTTCCTCTAAGCCATCAAAGAGCCAGAACCCATCTAAATCTGCCATTCTGAAAACAATAAAGTTCCAGATCGTATCTAACAAGTTTTTCTTTAATTTGTATAATCTAAAAATCTTATACATAAAAATAACGTTTAATTGAGAAAAAAACAGTGAGCAGCCCAAATAGGAGTAGGAAATCTGAGCTGTACCAGCTTGCCGACACATAGTATTGGAACAGATTAACGGATCAGGCGGGGGAGGAAGATGACAGAGGAAGAGAGATTGGAAGGTAAAAAGCTCTGAAGGAGAGAACGAAAAGAAAGAAGAGAAATAGCTATCTAAACGAGGGGGAGTGAACAGAAATTACACAACATAAGAAGAAGCAGCAGAAGCACTAACAAAGGGAAGACTTTTCCCATCTTATATCTCTTTCTATATCTTTCTTATTCCTCACTGACTTATAGCTAATTCCATCAGTTGATTGTATGCTAAGGGAGCAATGGGGGAAAAGAGAGAATGTTCTCAAGTTCAGAAATCTCTGATGATTTAAACAGATTGTAAACCTGGGTGACGTTATCATTCTCATAAAACCATACCCAAGTTCTTTGAACTCTCTCTTGACTCTTCCAGCACGTTGGTTTACTCAGTACTTTTTTCTTTTCGCTTCATTTAGCAGACCTTCTCCAGTTGTTAAAAGAAACAGCTGTCTGTCTTGAATATTTTAATTCGTCTAGAGAACATAGCTCAGGTCAACAGAACAACAGCCCAGCATAACCATAAAACAACGAAGTTTGAGAGAAAACGTTACTATCAACCTACCTATGATTCCTAATCTCAACAGCGAACCCTCTTCTAGTCGAGATTCAGGACAAAATTGCAGATCATGTTTGGAAAGTGATGAACCAATGCAGTTTATCAATCTGAATATAAAAATGTAACATGATCACAGAACGAACTGCTTGCACATTGAAAATCAGACTTAATGACTGCCAGATGACTCCGGAACATCTGTGGCGTAGGACTTCGATGACTTATAGCCAGCTAATAATTAATGCAGCTCACTCGATTCAGTTTGAAAAAATAGCTGAAAAAAATTCTGATTTCGCAATTATGTAAGAACAGACTAACGTTTGATTTTCGATTGAAATGAGATCAGGCGTAAGGTACGCAACAAAGGGTTTGCAATTTGCATTGTTCGAAATGGATAAGTAGATACAAAGTTTATGAATAGTCAATTTTAATTATTACATAGAACCGATTGTTACATGATATTAATATTATAGAATAAGTTATAAATAAGTTAAAGTTTACAGCTTATAGCCTACCCGATTGTTAACTTACCACAAAAGTTTGATCAACAGGGTACAATAAAAGGTCTAAAACACAACAGAAACAGGACTTTCTAGCAACTATCAAACAGAAGTCAGATATATTATCTACGACGTGCTTTCATGGGGATCCTTGATTTTCTCCCGACTATTCGTGGTTTATCAACTTCACGTGGGAAGTCTAGCCCAGCATCTATTCCTGAGAGTATCCAAATTGCAAAATTTATATTTCTTCTCAACGCGAACATGAGCCTAACCCATATTCGATGCATGTAGCTTCAAAAAAAGGAAGTTCGATAGAATGCCAGAGGTCTTACCATTCATTGAAATTTGAGTACATCTCATACAGCAAAATATATGCAAATTGGAAACTAAGAGATACTGAAAACGTTGCAATTATTCAAGTTGACAATGGAGAAAATGAAGAAAAGAAACTTTCTTAAAAATATGGAGATGCCCACTATTATTAGCTGAACAAACAAAGCTCCTAGTTTGACAGCGACAAGTACGTAAAAAAGTATTAGTAAGAACTCGCGCAACATTCTGAAATTCTGTCCTTGTAATCATATGTGAATACGAGTTTTATATACATACATTTAAAGCTTTTATCTTGTATACATACTTATCATATAAAACTCCAGTTAATCTTCAAACAAATCTGGTAGCATTTTTTGTTGCTCAAGCTGATTCAGTTCGTCAAACATTACTCATTCTATACGGTGGCGAACTTATGAGAGGACTATGCATGCTTTTGCTTTGGAAATACACGGACAATCATGGTGATTTAGCATTTGTAAACTATAAAAGATGAATAATCTTACTATAATATATGTTAATGTAAACTTTACACAAGGCTAACAGAAAAAAACAAGTATACGAAGTAACTTGTACACATGCACAATTGAAAAGAAGTTTGGAAATAATCAACCGTTCAGCAAATCAAACAACATAAATGAATTCCACGTGGACTGCATGGGTGCATCAACCAACGTATTCTAATTAAGCAAATGCTTCCCGCCGACGCGAAAGTTCAAAATCATGTTATAGTTATTCTTACTGTTCTTCATAATGTTATGTCTAAAGGTCAAGAAGTCTTCGTATTGATTATTGTCAATTACACTAAGTACATTTGAGATTGAGAAAAGTAACCCTGAGTCTATCATGTCCAGCGCCTTAATTTCAAAAGTGCAAAACGAACATACTGTCTTAAGAAGATCATTCGACGCAATTAAATAAGGATTTCATCAAAATATCAATTCAACTTCATCCCATAACAAATCGATTTTTCTTGTTTCCAACTATCTGTTTCGCATGCACCGGAATAAAGCCTTAATTTCTTGTTCTGACTCAAAAGCAAATTCTCTCTGGAGGAATGCTTAATTGGCTGGCACATTTTTGTTGGAACGGAAAAGGCTCTATTTGCAGAATAGGATGATTGAAAATGAATCACAATATTACAAAACAGTATGATTTAAAGGTTGGAATCAATACAGTTCTCTTATCAACGGGATGAAATCAGTATAATGCAAAGGTACAGCATTGCTAATGAGCACGTACCTTATTGTTCTAACAAATCTGGTTTTATTCCTATTTGTAAGTTTTCAAAAACTCATCAACAGGTTTTTTTTTATCCTTCTAGGCAAATGGTCTTGATAGTATTGAGTTTACCAATCCTGAATTTCCTAACCCGTACTGGGGTCCTATTAGCAGGTTTAAACCTAGACCCTCAGTTACAGTTATGCATCAATATTGTTTGAAGAAACCAAATAAATTACACGGTTCCGGACGGTTATGGAACCATTATCTTATTCAGACAGTTCTTAGTTTCCAGCAAGGATTGTGTGTTTATATGCTCAGCTAACAACAGATCAGAATGTGACAAGTATTTGTATCGTTCAGATTTATACTGATTTTTCACAGTTTGTGTGGTGATGTTATGGATCATCGCTCTGTCAAAAAAGCACTAAGAGTGAAAGGATCAGCTTCAATAACTGTTGTCAGCACAGGCTCAAGTGATTATTGTTTCCATTCAGGAGTGTTTGGAGTAATAATGCCCTATAGTTAATATGCTTATCTTAAACGCTTCTTAATAGTCTATTTATAGAAGTTACCAACCCGGGTTACTCGACCTGCTCTGGAGTTATTGACTTATCAGTAGAATCATTTTATTTTCTAGTTTCGCATAATTACCCCGAAAATATGTTTCAATTCGGTCCTTGTAATGTACATTTCCAATCTCTAAAACGAATTCGTCTAGCTATATACTTTCTGAGCACTTCTGTAACTCTAGATAAGCCATTTGTGGTGACAGGAATATCACCAAATGGTAATTGGAACAATCAATCGTTCTCGTAATGTTATTATGGAACAATTCTGATAATATTGGTTTCATAGAGGAAAATATGTTAATGATGGAGATCCGTTCGCATTATACTATTCGAAGAACGTGAGCATAAGCTATGAGTTCGCGAAAGCCAATACCACAGTCCAAAGAGGATTTTATATATTAGTAGACGAAGTGGAAGGTTAGAAACTCGTTCACAACAATTTCACACTAATATTCATCCAGATCCACCAGTTACTCCAGCCAGTTGTTATAACGAAGGAGATTACGTTCTGAAAGCAGGAGAACTTCGCTGGGTTGGAACCAACGGATATGGAAAGATCAACTATGATTCTTATTCGGACTGCTATTTTAAAGTAACCAATCCATTCAAAAATCATCTTTCTTTAATCGGTAAACGATTTTTTGGTTTTTTTTTATATAAAGACTGTTCATCGACTTCAGATCTCTCATATGAAAGTGAAAAATGCTGTGACACGATGGACTTTGATGGAGTTGGCATTGCACCTTACTCAGTTTGTATTCTTTTTGTTTTTTTATACTTATGCAGAATAGGGAGGAACTTATCAAGGGGCGCAGTATTCTTTCTGGAATTTCGCGCAAAACTCAACAGTCAGTATGCATTTCCAATCTGATGGAGTCATAAACGGACCTGGCTTTTCTGCAAAATTCTATGACATTGGTAAATCAAAATTGGTTACATCGCCTAATGTGTTCAGACTGTACTTGCGGTCTCATGAAAATTCAACTTAATGACTCAAACCCTGCTTATACAATCCGGCAACCAACTTTGAACTCTCCAACATACTGTCCGTCGTTGAACTGTGCTTGGAACGTTACTTTCCCCGTTGACTACAATCTTCAAATAGGATTCCAAAAGTTAAATTTGAGGCAGCCAACTAATGGCCAGGATGTATTGTCAGTGATGGACTCATTTGGCAATATTGTGAAGCAGTGAGTTTGTTAAACAATTAGAAAGTTTATTCTTCGCATTAAAGAACAGCTTCAAGTAATACTGATCCCACCTCTCTACTTAGCACTTCTGCACTTACTACTATCTCTCTGTCTACATCATCAGATATTTCTTTTATACCTGCTCAGTATGGCTCAGGAGTCATAGTAAACATGACGATTGTGAAAAGTTCTACTGTTCAACTTTTCACACAATTCATTTGAATAGTTTACAGAAGATATAATTCATCGTGAAATCAAGTTCACTGATCAGTTAATGTTTTATGATATATCAACAAATCTCTTCAAAGCCCGGCCTTCAGGAACATATGAGTTTTTAGTATCAGCAAGGGATTCAACTAAGTTTGTATGTTCCCTCAAACATCATTCATGTAAAAAAATATGTTTAGGTAACCATTTATTTCTTTTATATCACGAATCAAATTTCTCATGTTGATATCTTCAATGGTGATAATCCTGATCCGAGTCTCAAAGTCAACCCACAGTATAATTCCAATGCAGTTTTGAAATGAATACCATCTATAGGTTCCTACAAAACATCACCCGAACTGGATCCCCAACAACTTACACATCCACTGGTCCAGTACTTCTCATTAGGGTGCAGAGAAATACAGATTATAAAAATTTTGGGCAAGATTTCCAAGCAATGGTTACTGACTTAACTAGTTTGTTTTATGATGATTACAAGTGAAATTTAATATCAAAAGTACAGGTTCTGAGCTGAAAGTTCATAATACTCCAACGCCCGGGAAATACTATGAAGTAGTCTCCGATCGGGAATTCACGGTGTGTGAAACCTAAGTTAACTAAATGTCTTGTTGTTTTCAGATATTCCACGCTGATGATATCTATTATGATAAACAATTGATCTCCTCACTCGCATACTCTTCCGATACAGCAGAAGTGTTCAAGGGTTTAACATTAGCTGACAGCAATCTTTTATCCAAGTAAATTATTGTTCTAGTAGAAATCTCTGTATGGTGTTTAGGTATACTCTACCAACCTACATTTTTGATCGATACCTAGTGGTTCGTAACAATGCTTCATCGTCTATCACGTACAATTATTATTTCAACATCCTTGGCAATGATCTTATTCTTAACATCAATCTAACCAGATGAATCTATTGCAGGGAATATTCAAATTCCGTTAACTGCTAATCCAAAGTTAATTGGAACTGTGATGACATCAGACTATCTGCCCTATCTTCTTCCATACACTAATACCTCTCAACAAATATCTATCGATTTAGTAATATTTTTCAATCATGCAAAGTCAATTTCTCGCTCTAGACTGATGGTGAGGAAAAAGGAATGTACATTGAATTCCTCAAATCAAGCAATGCTGGACAAGGAGTTATCCATGCAGAATCATTCGGAAAAAGGATATCGAGCAAGAGGTTAAGAGAATTTTTGTTCACATTTATATTTTGTTTTTAGCTTCTCCGGAGCAAATGGAACGTTCACGATGGAACTTTGTTGCACCGAGATTGTGATTCAGTACTCTGCTCCACCTGGGCCTGATAATGGCTTATACATTCTCTACAAAGGAGGTATTTTGCCAAAATTATTAAGAAAATATAACTTGCTGTTCAGGGAACCTCATTTGTAAGAATTCGTCGAGATTATCTTTAGGCAATTTACTTGTCTTGTTCTTCTTACTCATTATATAGAATAATTCATTTGTAATCCTATAAACATAGAAAAAATATATCTACAATTCAGTATTGGCACTAGGTGATTAAGTAGTTCGCAAGATGAGATCTGTTTTAAGTATTGAATAAATATACCGGGTAATAATCGTTTTGCCAGAAGCAGCCAATTAGCTCATTAAATTCCTCTTTCGAAACGTTTTCGTTAGGAACGGAACTAATAACGACAATGAAGTTTTTCATTTCAACTAATTGCGTTGATAAAAATAGGAAAATGGAAAAGAAAGCCGCATACTCAATCAGTGCTTCGTTGTATTCGACTAAAAGGAAGTAATATTGCAAATGTAATCATGTTCAAACTGACCGAGCGTGTGACAAGGCTTTTCCTTCATAAAAGTCAAATAAGATTTTTGTACAGAAAATATCGTGCTTAGAAAAATCGACAAGCAGAACACACGCACGACTAGCAGAAGGAAATCCTGAAAAGACATGAAAAAGAGACTTGAGAGAAAGCTATCACCTTCTTGTTCCGCACAATTGTGAAGACGATGTAAGCAGAAGCATACATCCCAAACAAAACACCAAATATGGATATATTTTTATCAAACAGGAAACTCCCTAAAATTCTCTTATTGATTCCAGCAGTATAGTGAACAACTCACATTCTTTGTCAATCGAATGATGGAACATCAGAATGAACATTGCGAATATCATCCAGGGTATTTCCAGAACAGGTAGAGTTACACAAAAAAACTTAGCTAGAAAGGTGTTCTTCTGAATTGCAGCCAGCCCTGTGACTGACCAACATAAATGGATCTGCCAAACTTTTAATTAAAAACACTAGGTGGTTACCACTTACCCGGACGTGAAAAGCCAACAGTAGTGCGATCCTCATCAAAGTTTGAGCATTGTGATAAAATGATAACGAACGTAATATAGATGGCAAAGTGACATAACTGGGAGGGTGTACTCGCTACAAATCTCTAATACTTATAAAAAAGCAGACGCAACTCACTTGGCATGTCAACAGTTTGTTATGACTACCGTAAGTGTAATTAAGAAGATTTGGCGGAAACAGATAATGCAAAGGATGCTCTTCATCCAAAGCCTGATTTGATAATTGCAAAGTAGGCGGCGAATAACCAGTAAAACTGTGAAACGAAAATGTAATGAAATAAAGTTGGAGTTACTTGTAGAACGCTTTCAATATTCCTCCACTCATACTGAACTGACCCATAGGGAGAGGCTTGGGATTTGAAATGCACACAAAACCCCAACATGTCAAAACAATTCCTAATAAGAAAAGAAAAGTGCTCAGCTTCACGACTTTTAAAGACCCATACGTGACGTGATAGGGTTCATGACTTAATAATCTGTAAGAAAAGTTAAATTCAATAACAATTTCATTACCTACCCTTCCCTACTCCAGTGATGAACAAGAAACGGGGAATAATATTTCAAAGAAAGAGTCATTGACGAACATAAACGTTTACAAACAATGTCTGAAGAAAAATGTCGAGAATTGAAATGCTAGAAGTTGCTGATTATCACAGCCACATCCCAAACGGGCTTCAAACAAAATATCTCTGACACGGAATGAGTTTTAAATAGAAATGGCTATGAAAAATAAAGCAATCACGCAAGCCACAATCTGCTAGAAATTATAACATGTGAAGCGAATAAAAAAGGACAGGCATTATTGATGAGAATTCATTTTGAAACTTCGGCTTGAGATGATGCTAAAAATGCGGAGGACAATACATGAGAAAAGCGAGATAACGGCGAATGACTACAATGTCCGAAGAGATTAAGAGACAACAGTTGAAGACTGGATGAGATGAAGACATTCCGAATTGATGATTTAATAGAAATCATGGCGCAATATCCTGTCCATTTTCTGCGGTAGAACAATGCGGTCAACCAGCCGGACGATATTTTTACGTCATTCCCACAGCTTTTCTCTACGATTATAACCTTAGTCGTTTGATAGCTAATAAAAGGAGATATGAAGAATTAGGGAGGGACGCGAGACCTGTACATGAATCTTCATAAACTGAAAATCTGCAAGTTGCCACCACCAATGCAGGATAGTAGTGAGCGATTCACTTTCTTTCTTGCTAAACGGAAAAATAAGTATCACGCCAGTCCGTAACATATACACACGTCCATTCCAATTATAGTCTTTGAAACTTGGCTCGTATTAGGCTTTACCGGAATATGGCAATGATCAAAGACATAAAGCGCTTCTTTTGAAACTTCTCTGGAATCAGGAAAGCAAACTAAATACATCAACGATGACAAATTGAAATTATCAGTCTCTCCCAAAACCAAACGGTCTAATCCAAATCAGAAACAGTTTTTAAGATCGCGATAACTTTCACAGAAAAAAACATTTTCAAATTAAAATTACAATGCTATATCATCGTAATAAATAATTTGAATATTTCTATAATTAGATGAAGATAAACATAATTTTATCAAACTGACCTAATCCAAATAAGGTGAATCAGGTACAACAGACCTTCAATGCAACCCAATACGACGTAGTTTCAAATAAGAATTAATTTCTGACGTTTTCATATCCACGTAACGTTTCCTCGTGGCAGTCCTTTATGCTAATTAGTTTGCTCATAGGAGTATTCGATACAAACTGTTGCGTTCAATGAAAAACTGTTCGATTCCACCCCTTACTTTCCACCCAGTTATCTATGATGTAATCAATATCACATCTAATATATTACCAGTTGATTCAATTGATTGTTATTCAATATACCCGCTGCCTACGTGAATTTACCAAAGTTTCTGTTATTTCTTTTGTCCCTTCTAAACATTTTCAAACACGATTTCAATCTTTTCATTTCCCCTTGGATTATATTTTCTTAAAAAAACAAAAAAAATGTTTTAGCGTCAATGTTTACAGATGGTATGCCTTGATTTGCGAAAGTTCAAGTTTTCCTTTTTATTTTCTCTTTTTCTTTTACACTTCTCTTTCCTGAAAGCCTATACCATATCTTACACCAAATGTACCGATACAGCTGGGCAGGAGCCTACTACTTTGACTAAGAAGTATTGTGTTCTCCCGCAGATCCCAACTAGCAAGCTGGTTAAAGGAGTGAAACCACCAAAGGGGGGGGGGGGTTACCTAATTGGAGCTGAGACTTTGTTTATTTAACAAAAAAAATAAAAAGTAAATAAGTTGTGTATGTTGGTTAGAGTAAGAGACAGATAAATGTGATTACTGATATTGATAAGGGACAAAGGGTTAGATAGTCTCTATTCCTCTCACTCTCTTATTCTCTTTCCTCCCAAAACTCAACATGCTTCCTCCAGCTCTCATACTTTACCACGATTGTTTTCTCTCCTTTCTCTTTCTTCTTCGTTTTCTCTCTTAGTTTCTGTGTTCTCTCATTATTTCATTTTATTTTTTAAAATATTAATATTATTATGTCCCATCCATTACAGGCGTCCGATTGCCTATCATTTTTATTATAAATGTGATCTTTTAATGAAAGGCAACTTCAGAATTCAAATAGTTTTTCTCCTTCTTCGGCTACATCTACGCTGTTTACCTTGTCATTTGGAATTTTTCTTTGATTAATTACAATCTTCCAAACCTTGGCGATAAAATTTTTGTTATTGCTTTGAACTGTGACATGAACCGCCAGAAAGAAGGTAAACGTTCGATGTATAACCTTCTTATTTGGCAAAAAATAGTTTTCATGACAATCAGCTGTTTCACACAACTTACAACGTCCACTTTTTTTGTAAATTTCTTCAATTTCATGTTTCCAAACTGTTTCCTCAACCATAGAAACAGCAGTCGATATGCGCATAAACTTTTTTTGCCTTTGAAACATTTTCGCCATGAAGTAGGGAAAGCTGATACTGCAAGAAAACTCTTTCTCCAATTTAGTTATCTCTCTATTCTGATCGAACCTGTTTCCATTTTTGTCCCTTCATAGTTGACCATGGAACACGCCTCTACCAATATTCTAGTAATTTACTTATAAGACTTCAATGTGATACCCAATCCTTCCAACAAATCTCCTATTTTGCTATATTAAAGTTTCTTGAACTTTGAGTATTTTTCGTTCTGCTATTGTTTCTCAATCACTGAATGCTTTTTCGTTTTGATATTCCTTAAAAGAATTACATGTCCTGTGTTAAGGCGTGCTCAGATTTCATGCCAATCAATCATAAATCCAAACTCTCACACTGTTGGGTGTGTAAGAATGATAACCGTTAAAATCAATAACTTGTTCTTTTTTCCTTCAACTACTCCTTGTCTGTTTGTATTCTTATCATCATCTTCGTCATGTTCACATATGATCATCAGTTTTATCATCCGTCATTACTCATCATTTTCATTCTCTTCATTCATTTGAATTTAATTATTTTGCCAAGAATCGGGCGAATCTTTCAATTTCCATTAGTTGATTCATTCTCGTGGCAGATCATACTCATCAACGAGCAACTTTAAGCTTGGTGTTTTTAGTAGACGAAGCTTATAGTAGTTGTTCTAAAAAAACAAGAACGTACGGTTTTTTACTGTTCAATAAGAGAATCTCTGGGAAGTAGAGATACTGGAGTGGCGTATTGAAGGTCCACAGCTGGTCAAGTTGAAAATATTTTGTTACACAGGGAATTAGGTGGATTTGAGATTTTTCAGCAGCTTTTCTGCTGATCGTACAAAGTGCTATCTTTATCAATCTCTTTGTTGCAAAATTTGCTCAAACTTTTCTCAGCTTTGAAGATTTGTTTAGATTGCTGGGAGTTATGTTCAAATATTAGAGAGAAACTTCTTTTTTATTCTTGAAATATACTTGAGATGTCCAGTTTCGAGTTGAAAATCAGAAGTTTGACCAAGTCAATTTTGCGACTAATGGATTAGGTGTGTGATATCATACTGGAGCTTTGATCATTTTGTAAACAAAGTCTGTAGTTTCTCTTTCTCTTTCACTCCCATTTTTCACTCTCTTCTATTCAACCATAGCTACATGATGTCCAAGAGTGATCTCTCGTCTTTCCTCATTCTTTTGAATGCAATTTTAGTTCTCCTGTCTTCTCTGCCTCTCCAGTTTCTCTGTCTTCTCAGATGGCATTTAGTCATCGTGGTTGCTGCCTATGGTCCACAAATCTCCTTTTCTCTCGTAATATTTCCCTCATTTCCTCTTTTCTTCTCTCACTCTCATCGTTTTGTTTGAAATTACATTTCCTCTTTTTCTCATTCAAACTCTCCCATGTTTGCAGCAGTTTTGCTTTCATCCGCCTTTGGACGGATAGTTGGTTTTTAATCATTTTAGCAAATTAACAGTTGTTTTTTTATAGTTTAAAGTAATTCACATATTTTTCTTAACTATATTACTCTGTCTATGTGTTATGATGTCAGATCAGTGTCTGCTTGCTCACCAATATCCTTGTGAAGTTTTGAATTCTCTGTTGTCCTGGCCCAGAAACTTACTTTGTTTTATATATTCGTTTTCATTGATGAAACATACAAAATGAAACGAAATAGTTGTTTAGTTTGGGACTGTAATTCTTCAATTTGTTTCGGATATTTGGGCATGTTCTTTGTCTTTTTATCGATTTTCATTTGCCAAGGTTTTTTTCATGGGGGGGGTAATGTAGAAGAAGATGTAAAGATATAAAGAGAAGAAACAATAGTGTGCAGAGAGAGAGGAGCGGAGAAAGAGAGGCAATGTTTTATAATCTTTCTAATTTTGCTGATGTTTTTCTCAACGATTTCTCAGATACTTCGTTCATTGATTTTTGTATTTATTTCTATAATTTCATATGTTACATGTAGTTTCAAATGCATTCTGTCATCTTACTTTGTACTCTCTTTGAGATTACAAAACTGTTTCTTTTGTTTTTTGCGGCGAAAGCCTTGTTCTTGTAGTTCTTCGAATCATGTGCAGATGAATGGTTTCCATGCGTCATCCACGGTTGATTGTGATCATCTCCCTCATTTAGCTCTTAAGTGACATTCAAAGGATATTGTGATCCTGAAACTGTTATTTATTTTTCATATCGTATTGTCCTTTGATATCATTCAAACCACTTCATCCATATCCTCCAACATATGATAGTTTTCTGCTTGTTTATGTGATTTCATTCCATGTATTGATATATCCTTGAATGTCTTAACATCTTCCGGTGATATTTCATTAGATTTTTCGATTGGAAAATTCAAGACAAAAAGTGAATAAGGTCTTATCAGAAGAGCCTTATCATCTCTCACACTCTGTGTTCAATCTATATTTAGATTATGAAGAGAAAAAACTTGGTTCATTATCATATCTTTGAATAATTTATCCCTTGTGTATAATATTATTCGTGCTTCTGACTATTCTTTCTGTTTTCAGTAACATTACCGGATATGACAGAAGAAATCACTATATTAGGTTGGATTTTGATGTATGTTATGAAAAATGAATGAATATGAGTTAACGTTTTCGATAGTTTTGAGTATAAAACAAATGAATGATAGAGTAGTCATATGCAAATATCACAAAAGCACTGTTTCGAAGATCCCTATCGGCATCATACTCTTTCTTTTCAGTTTCAGACGAAGATGTCATTCCAGAACTCGCAGAGCCCTTCAAACGCCAGGGGAACATACAGAATAATCAACTGTTGGAGGCAAGTATCTGGAATGTGCGAATGAATAATCTAAACAGAAACTATGAACAACCGTTCTATGTGAATTCTTGATAAAAAATGAAATCTTCGCATCCATGCCAGTTCATGCTAATTAGGACTATTCTTTCAGCAATTGAAGAGAACCCTTCAGTCTCTGTCTATTGAGTTTGAGTCTACAGACTCAATAAATGACATAATTTCTGATGGTCTTCCTCAATTGACAGTGGTTTGGAGAAAAAGGGCTGCAAACTCAGAGATAGCATTCAAGGTGATTTCGTGGTTGACTTGTGTATATGTGAAAGGTTTCTTACAGGGACTGCTCATAATACTGGAATACTGTTTATCTAAATCATTCGAAGCACATTTATGTTTCGAGCAGCTTGTGAATGTTTTAGGATTTCATACAGTTCAATTTTGGAAGTATGAGACTAATATGAATATAGAAATCGTTTCTTGATTATAGATACTCCGTTCCTTATATTTTCGATTCGGACTTGTCAAAAGGAACGAAATATCGTGATTCATTGCTTTTCTCCTTGACATTATATGATATCAACACTGGAAAAAGTCGATTGAAGTTTGTGATTGTTCATACATTTTCTATGAATTTACGTTATCAATTTCAAGAGAACTCTATGCTGCTGTTCCTGGAATAAGAAAATCCTTGTTGGGTCAGCATGCGAAGCAATTTGGTGAACGATATCATCATCTTCAACGAAGATTATCTCGTCATAATTCCTTTAATAGTATCAATAGCATAGATAGTTGTGGGGTTGAAAATGGAGAAGGTGAGTTCATCCATACACTTGTCGGAATAGATATGTTTTCAGGTTTACAAGGTACACCTGGACGAAGACGTTCTATTGACTCGAATGGCAACAATTCTGATAACGAAGATGAAGATCATCGAGAAATTCGTTCGGGAGGCCTAGCCACGAATCATTTTCAGGTATATCATCAATCGGAATACTTGTTGAATTATGTTGATCCTTCAGCAACGCGTGATCAATGTGTCCAATGCTCCTCCAGTATCTTTGAAAAGAGAAAAAACGGGTGATTGGGAGATCAAGCAAGGATCTGGTGGTTTGGTGGCATGTGTTGATCCAGTAATGTCTAAAGACCATGAAAACATGTGGCTAGCAAATTTGGGAATGAATATAAATCAGAAACGAAGAAGGTTTCATTCACAAGTTTACTGTATGTTTATTGGATTTGATGTATATTTCAGTTCTTTTCAATCCGATTGTTCGAACCTAGCTCCTTCCACTAACACTCTTGGATTGCCTCTGATCAAACAGGCTATAGCAGATGTAGATTTTGGTTTAGCCATTGAAAATTTTTTCATATTCTCCAGGTCTTCTTCCATTTCTTAGCAGATGACGAGAAAGTTGAATCTTCTCCTGACGAGAAAGAAGAGCAACAAAGAAAAGCAAGGTCGGTCTACAACAATGAGCAGTAGCAGTAATTTTGGTTTCAGGGAAGAAATGTCGTTACTTGGAGTACTTCATAACTACAATCGAGGGAACTACAAATTGAATCCAGTGATTGTGCAAGAAGACGATTATAATGTATATCATATTACATAATTATGTATAATTTTTTTCGATTTAGGTTTACTATGGTGGAATAAGTAATGGCGTATTATGGCCAGCTCTCCATAACCTTCCTGAATATATCGTATCTGACTACGATAACCCAAAGGTAAACTCTTAGCAATATATAATTTGATGACCTGCGGAAAATCGATTGAATTCGCTGGCTAACCTGGCTCTGCACAGTTCCCTAAACAACAGTCTAGTCTTTCTCGGCTGGGGGAAAATTAGGTTTTGTCAAAAAATGTTCCTTGGCCAAATTTCACCTAACTCGGCAACTAGACTAAATGAAATCTCCTCTTTATGAAAATCTGAATATTGAGCTCTCTAGATTTTCTGAAAGGTCAGAACAGTGCGCTTAAAATCAATTATCATTTGAATTGGCGGGCCTTCTGGCAATCGTCCACACTACTCGCAATAGCCAAGAGAGAACTTTGTTATGATGATGGAGTAAAAATGAAATTCACTCAAATAACAAAAAATTTCGTGTACAGACCAAGTTTGTTCCCGCGAATATAAATATCTGGTTTCGATGAAAAAATCGTTACTTGAGATTCATCATGATGACCTTTATTCCAAAAATTACTTTTTCAGACTTTGAAAGATCATTGGTGCGCATATGTGAGGGTGAACTATCAGTTTGCCATAGATGCTGTTAGAAACAGTCGTCCACAGGTTCGCAAACTATAAAATTGTTGAGAGAGAGTTATCATTTGAAGGATTTCATTTGGATTCATGATTATCATCTTATGCTCACTGGTATGATTATGCAATCATTAGATCCCAACTTGGAGGTATTTGGCCAGATCTTCAAAGTTGTGCTATAGGGCTTTCAGGTTGGATTCTTCTTGCACATCCCATTCCAACCTCCCGAGAATTTCTTTTCAAAATATGGTACTTGTGGCTTACCAATGCTTCGAGGCCTTTTGAAATTCACAAAGGTAAAACATCTGTTACAAGCAGTAGATAGTCTTTTCGATCTGTGACTATACTTATAACCTCTAGGTTGGGTTCCAAACTCATAGAGACCGAGAGAAGTATGTTGAACTGGTTCAAAAGTACCTGAAAGGGATCACTGTTACGTATGATAAGAATACGGACATCCATACTGGTTCGTTAGCAATTACTTATAGCTTAAAAGCTCAACGCGTTTAAGCCGTGCACGAGGGTTGGACCTGCTCTCTTGGGGTTTTTCCTGTCAGTATTAAGAATGATGACTTCTTGAAGTTTGTTCCATTAGAAGAGACAAAAGCAATGACAGAAGGATTTCGTCGCAAGGTTTGGAGAATATGTTACATTTTCATGAATAATAGCCAATTTCAGGTGCTCGGTGAAAATCCTCTGCCTGATGCTCGTTTCTTCTTCTCTGTAGAACGGTTTGATTACACGAAAGGAATTAAAGAGAAACTTATGGCTTACGAAAGATATTTTGAAAAATATCCACAACGAATAGGAAAAGACGTGCTTTACCAGGTTACTATTGAATAATAGAATAGAAATAGAAATATCTTGACAGATTGCTGTGACAAATCGTCGTTCGGTCGACACATATCGTGTATATCAAGATGAATGTTTAGCTTTAGCTGATAGAATAAATGATCGTTTCCAATACCCAGCTAACCCTGAATGGAAGCCATTGATTTTCCAAACTGATGGTTCAGTCGAACAAGAAGTAACTTTCTATCTTTTTTATCTATAGGACTACCTCGCAATGAATTAGTTGCTGCTTACCTAGCCATGGATATAGGTATCGTTACTCCGAAAAAAGATGGAATGAACTTGGTAAATCATCACTCTCTCTTATTTCATGAAAAACTTTCTCTGGTAGGTAGCAAAAGAAATGCTTGTATGCAACCCAGAAGCAGGACTTATTCTTTCTACGGGTGCTGGTTCAGAAATCCAATTCACTTCTTCTGGTTTATATAAAGATGATGGGGAAAAAAATTATTATCGTGTCGATAACCTATATGATGTGGAGGTTCTTTGAGAGAGCATGATCGCTTTTTTTTCAAACTAATCGTTGTTTAAGGTTTATGCTGATACTTTCTATCAGGCTGCTTTGGAAACACAAGAAGTTCGTAGTAAGCATGGACATCGATTGAATGAGTTCATTCTTGCTAATGACATTGAAAGATGGAGCAGCGCTTTCCTCGATCCAAGTTGGACTCATCAAGTTATCCGGCCTCAACAGGTTTGTAAAACCGTGGGGAGATTCATGATAATATCTTTTCTTCTTAGATCGAAACGCTGGATGATTTTTATTCTTTAATGATGAGAACTTGTAACGTTCGTCGGCAAATTGTCGACAGAGTTCTTAAAGGAATTCCGATTAGAGCACACTTTGCAATCAGTTTGAGAAATGCAAAGGTATGTACATAGCTTGATTGTTTCATTCCACAACTCTGATATAGTAAATTTTAATTGTTAATTTCTGACTAAGAAAATAATAATTGAAGTTATTACCTACAACTTGCGAATCAACTAAAGCAACCGTTTCGTATCGTTTGAACAACAAAAATGAAAAAAATTGAAGCAATAAATATTCACGTGTTCTCCGTGGAAATGATTCAACGAAGAATCTTTTCAGGAATCGCTCGAAAACAGTTGTACATACAATAATCATACTCTCGTTTTAAAATCGAGCTTTGATTCTCCAGATCGAGCTCATCTCGATATCAAAAACGAGCTTGCAGAGTTCGAAAAGGTAGCTTAGCTCTTCCATTCCACTATATACAAACGAAAAAACTGTTATAGGATTTATCTTTCTTGAAATATGTACAAAGTGATGATGTTGACAATGTGGAACAATTTGTGGCGGTTAGTTTTTTTTTGTTAATTGAAAATCGCAAAAGTTGACAAATCTTTCCTAGAACACTAGTTTTCGTTTTCTTTTCCACGTTTTAAATCAACTTCATATTAAAAAAGAAAAATATGAAGCAATAAAACATGAAATTAAATGATCCTTCATTGGCCTTTGGCTGATGATGTGTTAACTTGTGAACTCTTTTGCAATGAGTATCAAATCGTCGGCAACTTAAATGCTCATGTTCATCACATCGTTTCTTGAGTTTCCCACACAATTGCCAACGTTTCTTATTTCTTTTTCTTTTTTCGATCTTAGAAGCTATTAAATCAGGATACAATCGATCCTGTAAAACTTATCAGAACATTCAGCGTTATAATATAGTTTACCATGTCTTCAACTGTTCTATTGGCGGTCCATGTTTCATTCAAACACGTTTTGTCATAAAAGAAACAATGGCCTGAGCTTCTGGCATTCTGCTCCATACATTTCGCACGAAGATCGTTACAATTCATAGAAATGATCGGAATTTGCTGAAACTCGTATCAGCTCAGTGTTTGAATCCAAAAGTACAAACCTTTTCAAGTTCCGCTATGCTCTGCACTTCGTTCTTACTCTCAACACACCAGAAAGGCTTGGCAGTTTTACAGTCTTCCGAACAAAGACACATTAGTTGGTAACAACTCGACTTCCCGAAATAATAACAGAAATCTTCGTTTCTGAAAATAATTTCTTGCTTCATGTTATAATTGAAGTAGCGTCAACGAACAGTCTTGAGCAGACAGGATTGAAGCAAGAAGTTTCCGCTAAAGCTTCACAACATAGCTGAATGAACATAAGAAGCTGGAGCACTTTCTTCATACTGTGTGGGGAAAGCTTTCCCAATTCGCAGAAATTTGAACTGGTGTTAGTTGCTCACCTGAAATTCTATGAATTCATTAAATGATCGCTGGAACTGATCACGAGAAAGAAATGATATGCTCTATTATATAGAAATGATGGCAGAAGGAAGATTTTTTGCAGCACAATAATGGAAAAATGATTGTTGGAAGACAACTGGAAGATTTTGAAACAACTGGTTTAACAAAGGTTTTTTGGAATGACTAGTCAATCAAAACGTTTAAGAAATTGGAAAAGTTTATGAAAAGAAACGCTTTCTTCTATCACGGCCCAATTCGAACCATGGATGATGACTCGAAATGACTCGAAATTCACGAGTTTGAAGTGCAGATCGGCAAGCGACTGGGGTTATCTCCCTTTCCTTCTGCTCTTCATGAATTATCTCAACGTGTTCAACATCAATTGAAGTAGCGCCAAGCCTTCATTCCCTTTTCAATCAGTCAAGTCTCCGATCAAGAAAATCCAATATATTCTCAAGAGGAAAATTCTAATTATTTCATATAATTGAAAGTTTACAATCGAAGATTCTCATGTGGAAGTGCGTTCTCTGCATCCATACATCCTATTCATGAGTTGTAGCACCCATATTCCTCGAACAGATTATCTTTCGTTTTTTCATCTCATTTTCAATTCCTTTTCAATTTTTTTTCAAATTTGTTCTTCCAAAATTATTGTTTTTTCAATTACATTTTCTAATATTTCTGAGCAAAGAGGCTTTTGGAAAGATAAATGGATAATATGGCCGAAGTAGCCATGTAAAATGCAGTCTGAGAGATAGACGAAGGAGGTCGCCTAGCAACGCCTTCAGATGGCTTATTCGCTCTTTTTCTTTCGGTTCTCGCAGTTTGTCATTATCTGTCACAGCCATTGGCTAGTCTATTTCTGGTAAAATGTTGTGTGTCTATGTGCATTTGGCCATATATTGACACACCTTTCGTTCTTTCTCTCTTTCAGTCCATTCAGCTTTCAGGCACAGAGGTTGTTGCGCTCCTACGTTCCTGTGAGATAAGTTAAACCATTAAAAAGACTTGTTCTCTTACTATTCGATTTGAACTTCGGAGCTTATCATCGTTCTCTCTACCATCTATACTTCTATTGGATAACTTCCATTGAGAGAATAGTATAGAGTAATTTAACTATTTCTCTCCTATCAACCGACTTTCCCCATATTCTCAAGCTCTGCAGTTTTGGACGTCGTCAAGAGCTCATTAGCTTATCGAGTAAACAGATTGCGATAATTCGACTCTATATCTACTCAACATCTATCATTCCATATTTGACTTAACTACACACCTGGTATTATCGATTACCAAAAATGGGCTTATTAGATATAATCAAATCATTCAAATCAAACAATGGACGCGAAATTCGGATATTATTGCTCGGTCTCGATAATGCCGGTAAAACGACATTACTTAAGCAAATATCTACAGAAGATATCAATAACGTCGTTCCAACCAAGGTAGATTTTCCATATTCCTAACTCATTTAACTCTCCATCAAAGGGTTTTAATGTGAAATCCGTTGTTACTAACGGCGATATTCGACTTAACGTCTGGGATATTGGCGGCCAGCGAGCAATCAGACCATTCTGGTCAAACTATTTTGATAATACGGATGCATTGATCTATGTAATCGATAGTAGCGATCGTAAAAGGTATTTTCGATGTTGTTTGGTGTACTTACATCTTCTAAGCTATCATAAGATGTTTCTCACTTTCTGTCTTCCCATAAGTAGTCGAAGGAAAAGTTATTGTTGCTTCATCTAATAGGTGATTTCAACAAACTCTTTTCTGACTCTGGCTATAGGAATACACAGGATTACAAGATGTTTATGGATTTTCTAACAAAACTCTCTAGATTTGATGAGACGGGGATGGAACTAATGGAGTTATTGGAAGAAGAAAAATTGGACAAAGTTCCTGTCCTCATTTTTGCCAACAAACAGGTTGGTGGCAAATAAGGGAAAGTAGTAAAGTTCTTCTGATGGCAATCATCTTCGTCAGAACTTTCCTTATTTGTATAAGAATGATATATGATATAATCTGTTGCTGGGCTTATTATAGGATTTGCCAACATCAGCTAAAGCTTCCGAAATATCAGCACGCTTGAAACTGACAGAAGTTCGTGATCGAGCATGGCAAATAGCTGCCTGTTCTGCTATATCTGGGGAAGGCGTTAGTGAAGGAATTAGATGGGTGGCTGATACGATTAAAGATCGAAAACGATAATTAGCATTTTGTATCTGATAGTTGAGAATCTCAGCTTAATTCATGGCTTCTTCTGCCTTTCTCACTGATTGTGTTTTTCCTCATTTGACATCATTGATCACTTGAATAACTTCAATAATGGCTTTTTATGGAGAAAAAAGGTTTACGAAACTTATAATTTTGTTTCTTTTCCATTGCAAAAAAAATATTTTCATTATCTGAACTAATAATATCAAAAATCTCATTCCTTGTAATGTTGCCCTTCACATTCTCTTCTGCCGTTTGAGATGAATAACATGTGCTTTATCAAAATTTTCCATTTTCCCTCGTATCTCGTCAACATGGCTAAGAATTATTTCAGCGAGAGCTTATTTAATTGATAAATGAATTACAAAATAATAAAATTGTGTTTTTAAAAATTCTCCTGTTTTTGTTGTCCAAACTCTGCTATATCAAAATTTGTTTTTGTTAAAACAACAAATCTTTATGTTTTTGCGGTTTTCAGACCCTGACAACTTCAACTAGCGTTTCAGAAGAAGAGTTCTTAGCTGAAGTACAAGGAGTAAGTCAAACAGATAGTTATATGCTTATGTTGTAGCGGTTTAGGCAGTAGAATTACTTTATCAAGCTGATCACTTCCAATACTTCTTCACTGATCGCGATGGAACATTGAAAAGTTATTCCTGCTCTTATCCTAGTAGTATTCAGCCAGCATACTCTGGAGTTATTCAGGTTCTTCTTTCAATTTTTAGAGCAAAAATAAAAAAAAAAAGAGAAAGAGAGAGAGAGAGAGAAACGAAAGGGAGTTGATGAAAAGGCGTTACGACGAGAAAAACAACCGCTCTGAGCTTCTGGACATATTAGAATGAGGTGAATTGAGAGTTGACGTGAATACGTGGGAGAACACAATTTTACGTGAAGAAACATTCAAATGAATGTTGATGATATTCATTTGAAACATAAACAGACCATTTGATCTTTGAAACTTTCATTCTTTTATCTTTATTCAGGCTCAGTTTGCACGTCGTTGTGCTCAAACTTGTTGTATCCTTACAACTGCTCCACTCATGCACATTGGTATTGCGTAATGTCTTGGAAATTGGAAAAATAATTTGTATGTTTAAAGGAATCCTCGATGTATCAACCATTCCACCCGGATATTATTATTATGGAGCTTCAGGAGGACGTGAATGGTTTATTGATCCTACTAATAAGTTCAAAGACACGAGTATTCCGGAGAATCATCTAGCAATTTTAGATAGTGTAAGAATATCTTGATTCTATTCTGTCTTTAATAACATTTCTTATAGGTGTTCACAGAAATATCTCAACTGCTTGAAGAACACGAGTTCAAGCCATTCACTTGGGTGGGATCAGGGTTGCAGAAACATTATGGGCACTTGACTATTGCTCACCAAGATATCTATGGATCTGTTAGTATCTATCTTAGATTGATAACTTATCATTCTATTTTAATAGGTTGGAAAGGCTCAAAGTGACAGATTATTTGCTGAAATTTCAAAGATTTCTGAACGATCTGATAGAGCTGGAAACATTCTGACTGTCAATAGAACTGATCTTGATATAAAAATTTTGTTAAAAGTAGGTTTCCTCAATGATCTCCTCTTTCATTCAATTCGGAAGAAGTGACGGCTTCTGATCAAATTCCCTCTCTTGCAGGCAAAAGAATCAGGAAAAGTTTGGAACAAAGGTCATGGATTGCAATTACTCTGCGAAAAGATGCACTGCGTTTTGAAGGTTTGATTGAAAGTCAGACTTATATAAAAAAATGCTTTTGAAGGAGGGAAATTTGTTGATATGCGGAGATTCGCTCTCGGATCTACCCATGCTAGAGGAATGTCTTCTTCAAAATCCCCTAGGTGTCTATACAATTTGGGTAACCACAGATGTGAATTTACGTAAGCAGGTAATTGGAGCTAATGATTACTATCAATTATAATAATATATAAAATTGTAGGTAACTGATCTCTGTTCATCCTATGGTAATGATCATGTCGCATTCGTTTCTTGCCCTGAGGTTTTACTTGGAGCAATGGCTCAAGCAACTATACGAGAAATCAATATTGATCGTCATTCTGATAATCAGACGGATTAAGTAAAAGAACGAAGTTCTTCATTTGTCCATGTTGTTTTCAACATTTACAACACTTCCATTCTATGGTATTGTATCATATCAATTAAAATCGATTTATAGATTGTTATTTACAATGTTGCTTTTGCCTATTTATGCAAATTTTACATTTCTAATTATATTTTTTCGTTTTTTTTATACTTCGGGTCGTTGAAGAAGAAAGTAATAAAACATTTTTTTATTAAATGAGCTTCTAGAAAACAAGGACTCGTCTTTGTCTCGGCTTCAAAATAATTATCTTTTCTCATTCCTCTTACAACATAATGATATGAGTCCGTGAGAATAATGAGTATCTAAGAAACCAGACCGCTCTCTTACTTCGAAGTTGACAAAATGAAAGCTCGCGTGAGCGTCAAAATTTTCACGTCAAATGAGAATAATTAAGTTTCTCAAGATATTTAGAATCGATATCTTCAATGATGATAACATATAAGCTTGAGTCTCTCTACAGCTGGTGACATATTGTAGTTGGGAAGCGTTTCATTCTCATAATTTCAATAAGTGAACACATTAACAGATCATACCCGTATTGTTCGTCTTCATCTTCTGATATTCCTTTTGTTTTGTTCATCTATGAATGAAAGTTTCTTTTTTTTATTTCTTATAATTCAAGTTTAACAAGAAAGTTGGAGACACGCCTATTCCTCTTCACATATGACTTTCATCCTCCCTCACTTTGCTGATTTGCATACTGCATTGTCATCGTTTTTTTCTCGTTGCTCCTCCATCTGTTTGGATTCAGAAAAGTAGTTTTTTTCGTTTCCAACTGATTTCTGAATTTTCATTCCAAAAATCAACACGGAAAGTGTAAAATATCACGAGCAAATTCTGAGAGAGTGATGTTTAAGCTCAGCAGAGTGTGGTGTTTTCGAAACTCACACTTGCCAATCAGAAAGCTGTCGTTTACCTCGTAACTCATGTTTCATATCTTTAATAGGAAAAGCAACAAACTTAATGACAGATCATCAGCCTCAAATGGAAGAGATCTCCCTCTGTCTATTTTCAACATTCTTCTTTCTATGATCTTAGGCGGTGCCTGATTTGAACTTTAAATGATTCTTTACAGATTTCTCTGGAATAGCCGACTGACACGAATAAGATGTCCAATGCGCCAGCTGATCCTCATCATTTCTCATTTTCCAATCATAAGCCGGTAAAACGAATTCTTCACTTTAATTCTCTATGTGTCTGTGTGTGTGTGTGATTGTGCCTGACTTAAAGACATCGATTCGATTATTACATTCATATTTCATTAAACTCCGTTCGAGTTCCTTACTTCGACGTGTTTTTTTTGAGAAACAGAAACTAACGAATATCAATTGAATTACCTGTAATTTATTTTTTGTTCAAAAAAACAAAAGTTCATTCTTGACTTTGAAAGATGCTTCATGATGATCATTTGATTGACTCTTCATGACATGTCAATTGTGGAAAACAATGATAAGACAAGACTTCCTTCTTCGTTTGCATTCTCACAACTCTATTCGATTTCTTGACAAAATAAAAAAGAATTTGAGCTAAGATCAAACAGACAATTGAGTTTAAGGGGGGAAAAGCCGAGAAATTACATCAAAGCCTCCTTTACGGAACCGTTTAGCTTCGTTTCATGCACGTGGCTTGTGAGTGTTGAACGTCAAAAAGGAAATATCTGACAACTGCTTTCCTCTCATTTCGGAAAAAACACCAAAAGTTCATTTAACAAGGTTGGAGTTCTCAAAATACATCTTATTCAGCAGATTTTGAGTTAATAATCTCAGCCTCGTTCGCTATTTTTTCTCAACGTTTAGACACCCAGAATACATTTCCTGTTTCCTTCTATGTTATTATGCTTTTAGTCGAGAGGGGTATGAAATGAATTTCATACATGAAGATGGAGCGTATAATTTGAAACGAAAGTCCTTCTTTCCATGCTATCAACTTCTTATAATTGAAGGAAATAGAGAAGAAAATGCATATAAACATTTATAATCTTTGACTTATCTTCTTAACAATTATCTTCAAACAAATCTCTCGTCTTGCAGATATGCCATCCCTCTCTCCCACGAGCTTCATATTATTTCCAATCTTTTTTTTTTCAAATTCTATCAACGCAGTGCTTGTGAGCACATCGTGTAATCGCTTCGATAACTTTCCTCTTATATCTCTATCAGCTTGCCTGAAAGACATGAAATGTAACGCAATTCTACTAATTTACTCGAGTGATGTTCGTTTGTATATCTTGAATTTTTTCTGAATTATTATAGGAAATACCCTGTAACCTTTATTGAACAACATCATCCTCTAGCCATCTTCCTGCATATCCCAAAGTCATTAAGCTTAAGTAAAATTGCTTGCAAGCTAAAGAGAGGTAGTTGCCGAAGTGAAGCGAAAAACAATGGAGAAGGCTAGTTCATATGCAGCACGTTTTCATTCACTTCGGCTCAAACATCTCAGATCTCTCACACTTCTTTAAGAACCTATTTAAGAGTTGAATTCATCTTTCCCAACATCAAAAAAGTCAAGAATATCGGAAACATTATTAAAACCTTCGTATCTTTCTCCTTTTTCAATGAATTCGGCATTTCCCATTACATCCCTAGCTTATCCTTCATCCAACTACAACTGGCACTTGTCATTCAAAGAACAACAGCATACTAAAAAAAATTTTTTTGGGATGAACCCACATCGTAACCCACCCAGCCGTCCACTAATTACTGAAATCATGGTACTCCATACTGTTGATTGGCTACGTACACACTGCACGTACAGTATGCCAATTTTCTGTGCAGAACGATTTTCTTAAGTACGAGGTACCTGGGTTTGTTCCTAAATATTTTCAAACTTCCGGACTTCTGAACAATCTCAAGAGAAGTGAATCATCAAGTAATCTTCAAGCATTCATAACCTTCTGCCTTTCCGTGGCAATATAACAACTTTATATTTTCGACCTCAAAGATCCTCGCGAACCTCTTTCATCCTTCCTTCTTAATATTCTAAAAAAAGGAAATTATTTGAATTTTTTATTCATCAACTCCTTCAGGATTTCGGTTTTTGAGCAAAAAAAACCTTCTGCAAGCCCCCCCCCCCTCTCTCTCTCTCTCTTTTCCTTGTGCTTCTTTCAAATTGCCTGACCATTTGAGAGGAATGCCGTCTTTCTCTTCCCTTCCTGGCCGATTGCTGAACCTCTCTTCGATTGAAATTATATTTTGGATATTTTGTTTCTTTTTTCTTCCCGCAAGCTGTTTTGTACTTTTCAAAGAATATTTGAGGTGAATAATAGAGCTTAATTTAACAGACAACAGACATTCGACATGATTTGCTATGACAAAACAAAGTTTTATTTCTTAAAAACAAATTCTTAGTACATCCACAACTGTCCATTGCAGGACTCATTTCAAAATCCGAGATATGCACCCACAACTTTATTCTTACTACTCAAAACTTATCTAAAACTATTGAGAGACAGAGAGAAAACCGCTTCTCAAAGGATTTCACATGTCACTATCATCCATGAATTACTTCCTTCCAGTTTTATATGACATTTCGTTAAAACTTTTTTTAAAATCTTTCACCCCCTCCATTGAATTGATAAGCCAAGGAAATTTGCTTTTCAACTGCTTTTATTCCTTCTTCAATTTTTTTTACATCCAACTGAACAACTTCCTTGTTGCTTCGGACTTTAATTCATATTTGAAACATACACGATGCTGCTTCTCTGTTTCAAACAGACCGAAACATCATGCAATGCATATTTCCGTTTTCTTTCTCTTTTTTTTTGTTTTTTGTTTTACAAACAAACTTTGTTAAAACTATTCGTTAGAATTTCTCTTTTTTTTGTTAAAACATAGTTGACGGCTTGTTGTCAACATTTTCTTTGAGTCGAGAAGATGAATATTCGATTGCGATGTCTCCCACAAAAGGATTGGGAGAGCACGTGTGATCCGATTCTCATTAAGCAATTCATCTCATCAATTCTTTATTCTCATGAAAGTCTCTACGAAATATCTTTTCCTTTGCAATAAATTTTTTTCTTCCTATACCTCTGTATTTCCATCTCATTTTCTTGCTCTTGACTGACTGCTGCAGTGAGTTGTTGAAGCTTCATTCATCTCGCTCTTTTAGAAATTGAGAGCTTTGACCATTTATGAACTAATCTCCTCTTCCCCTCACTTACTTACAATGAAAAAAGGATATCATCCCATTGTCGCTTTCTTGAGTTTTAATTATTTTTTTTTGCTTCAACGAAATGTTATGTTCCAATTGTTTCCGTTCGTAACTGAAACTCAAAACAGCAATTGTCATAGGTTAGACACCAATGTTTGCATAAATGCTCCCATATTTGGATGTGAAAGATGCCGTAGTGCCCTTTGAATGAAAAGGCGCCCGACACTACTGAATTCTTTAATTTTCACTCATTTTTGAATACTCGAGCTGTCGAACTGCTGGATATGTTTCAGGAAAATCTTGGATTTCTCTCTCCGCATCTGTTGTAAAACAATCTTTTCTCTTCAAACAATTTCATTACAAAATCGCCCATAAATTTATGAAGAAAAACCTTCTTTTTCCTTTTCACACAACAAGAAAAGCATAAATCGCTTTCTCATTGACATAACTCACTTGGAAAGTCAGACGAAAAATGAAGGAAATTACTTTCTTCTCTCCTATTTTGCTGTTCTCTTTTCAGCTATCAATCAAAACTCCCGAATTACCCTATTTTCTATTTTTTTTCCTTTTCAACTTAACCATAAACATTAAAAAGCTCTTCTTTTAAATATGACTCATAACCCTGCTGCTCTAGACTTCAGTTATAAGATACTTCGAAGATACAAACTCCTTTATTCTTCTAATTTCATTTCGTTCTGCCGATATAGATGATTCATTTCAAAGTTTTTCTATTCATTACTCAGATCGTCAATGAATTATGAAGCTTTCATCTATTATTATCGCATTCTTCTCTGTTCTCCTTATATTATTCTGATAATCATTCACAGTTACAGACACAAACACAACTGTTTCTTTCCTTTAGTTTTCTAAACTGTTTCGAATCATATTCTGCAGATAATTACTATAGAACTTATTATTTCAGATGGCTTCCGAGGATGACTCTTCATACCCAGGAGCCTTTTTCATTCAATCATCATCAGCATTGGACTCCGCGTTATTCTTTGTACTTGCAGCATTTATTTTGAATGTTATTGTTGTTATTCGTACGTTTGTTTAATCACTTCTAAATTTACATTCTAAACTTCTTACAGTTGCCTTTTGCTATTTCGATCCTTCACCATACCAAACGCCTTTAGTTTCACGAACATATCATACACTACGTCGTTTGAGTCGACCCCGAGATAACAACGTTCGAATGACCATCAAATCACCGGATGGAAGCCCAACTCCTTCAACAGTTTTATTTGTTTGAAGTGTGCTTTTTATATAATCAACAAACAGAATCAGGCTGATTTGAGATAATATCGGGTTTACTTTGCTCTTTCTGCTTTGAACATCTTCTGATGATAGATTTGAGAAAGAATGTTCTCCTCTCATCTATAGCAATAGAAAAGTATTTGTTCGTTTCAACATATTTTATTTATTTCCTTGTTCAATAGAGCCAATAAATATCATTTTGATTTATTCTGAAGTCAATATGGACCATTCGAAACTTTTCATTTTCAAATTTTGCTGACGTGAAGTCGGTTGTGTCACGAGATGGTTTTGGCTGAGATTTTCGAGGCAGCGAGCATGAAATATTTATTTACTTAAGAGGAACAATATATTAGAGAAAAAAAGAGTATTTCAATAGAAATTTCTGTTATATACATGTCAAATCAATAATGCTTTGATCTCGTAATGAACGAACCCGCTTGAGCAAGAATCTGTGGAAAGAATCAGAATGCGTTGTTAGTTGTTGTGCTATTGAATAATAATATTTTAGTTGAACTTGGTTCAATTATCTTCTGATCAACAGATTAGGAAAGTAATGAAATGATGTTGTGCTAGGTTGATTCTACCAAATACGACATTTCTCAAATGGATTCATTCCACTTCCGATTGGACATTCAAACGCTTTCGAAAATGCCGGAAAGTTCTGGAGAGGAACGTTTACTCTGGAAAGAATGTTAAAGAATCATATGAATACTTGATGAAAGCTACCTAAACATTCCAAGTGAATGCACATCTGTGTCAATCAAGTATTCTATTGCTGAGGATTTCAGTGATTCACACCAAGTCTGAAAACGAAAAGACTTTTATCTATCTAATATTTATAGATGATACGTTAGCGTAAGCCAAAAAGAATAATTGATTTTGGCTGAATTGAGATAATCCAGGTAATGTACGAAGTTCTTTCTCTCGTGCCAACTTCCTCTGATAAGCCTTTAGAAAAGAATTTACAACGAACGAACAGAAAGACTCACCTCATAAGCAATTCGGAGTCCTCCATTATCGGCAATATTCTCTCCTATAGTTATGCGTCCGTCTGCCTGTTTGTGGCACAATGTTTTCAGAAAGTAAAACAATGCTTACCCTTCGTTCAGTAGTCGGCTCAATCTTATTGCCATACTGAGCTATGAAGCACTGTTTCTTCTTCTGGAAGGTTGTCATGGTCTCCTCACCCCACCAGTTGCGTAAGTTACCATAATCGTCATATTGGGCACCTTCAAAGTGTGTGTTATTGATCAAAAAGCTATGATATGCTTACCCAAATCATCATATCCATGAGTGATCTCGTGTCCGATACCCATTCCTATCGAACCATAATTGGCAAATGACGGAGCGTCGGGAACGAACATGGGGAACTGCAATATGCCAGCCGGAAAAACTAAAAAAAGTTTTTTAATTGAATTATATTAGAGGAAAACAGACTGATTTCATTTCCTGTAAAGAAATGGAAAGCATCTACGGCAATTATGGGAGAAGCCCACTCCTCTTCTGAAGGTGCTCGTTTAGCTTTTGCTAGAATCTCTCTGAACGTCATAACCATCATAACAACGTATTAGGGTAGAATGCCTACCTGACAGCCGTTTTTTTGAGAGTCAAAGCGTTTTCAAAAAATTGATTGCCCGTCAATCTTACTCCGGCGAATGGCATTAAAACGGATGTCTCATTCAGAAGAGAATCCGGAAAACTGAATTTCTCTTGTGATATGGCTTTCTATTTTGTTTTTAACTCACCCGATTTTGTATTTCATTTTCTCAATTTTCCTCAGGGCGGCATGACGAGTTCCTTCATCAATCCAGTCAGCATTGAGAACCGTTTGCTCCATTGACTGCCGTAAGTCAGCGATCATTTCCTCAGCCTTAAATCAAGACATTCATTAAGTTGATACGAAAGATCGAACCTTCTGTCGATCATCCAAAGTAAAATACAGATGAGCGTAAGCAGTCGACAAAGGCATCGCTAAATGCTCTCGAACTTCTTTAACACATTTTTCCCATAAAGGAATCTGAATAGTCAAGTTGCGAAATCTTAGCGTTAGTAATTGCTCACTTCAGCTGTTACTCCATACATCTTCGACCTGAATTCTTGATAAGGGATTCGATATTTAGGTGGGAGATATGTATCAAAGGTCGAGACCAGCCTCCACATCAGATAGTTGTTCACAGAGCTAAAAACAGAGCAACGCTATATCGTTAACATGCGAATGCTATACCTTAGAGGCTTGGATTTGATTAAGGCAGATATGTTGTCAAAGTAACTTGTATCAACGACATTAATAAGCAGGTTGTCAGACAGTATTCCAACATGGCTTCGAAGCTCGGAATTGAAAAATAAATCCCAGTCAATCTGCGATTATAAAATTTTTCGACAACAGTGCTGCCTGTTGATACCTGATGATAACGTTTCTTGAATTCTCCGTACTTCATGACGTTGTTAATAGAAGTGTGATTCCGAGAATTTTCTATTCGAGTCAGCTAAATATAGACAATCACTAAAATAATTTCAATATGGAAAAACTACATTAGCTATCCTGCGTTCAAAGTCGATTATATCATTCACTTGATATTCTATGACTCCAGACTCATCTTCCATATCAACACCTGAAACCAAATATTTTGTATTTACTGAAAAGAATAACATACCTAATAATTCTAACAAGCTAAGTATATACTTTCTGTAGTATCCCAAATAGACATTGCCTGCTGGGGCTTCTCTATAGAACTTCTTCTTCTCCAAGAATAACCGTGGTGGTGAAAACTGAAAACTAAGGTGCTTTTTCAACTTCAGCGGAGACAAACCATGAGCATTTGGTTTTTGCTGTCAACAAAGCTGTTATGAACAAAGATTCGGAACAGTCCATCTACTCCATATAATGATAAATGACCACCTAGTGTTTCCCAATGGTAATCATTAGAATCAAAACGAGCATTCGTTAACAATTCCCAGCCACCCAAATGTGAAATCAAAGATGTCAGAGGTAATGTGTTCTGAAACAAAAATTTGTTGAGCATGCAAGTCGAATGATGAATACCATTTCTTCCTGAGCTTCTTCATCCATACATGAATCGTAATATATCTGTGACAATTTCATAGATCTTGTGGCGTTATCACGGGGTGACTTTTCCAGAATATCTAAACCATCGTTAATGCCATTAGCTCGGAGAAGATCAACTGTACCTCTAAGATGACGATCCAGATCCTGTTTCATTTCACTCAAAATTGTTACTTTCTTCTCGTGTAGAGGAACAATCTGTAATCAAGCAATCGGTGGAACATGAACAGCCTGTGTTCACATACCTTATGAGTTGAATATCTTCCACAGGCAAACTCGTAGAAATCTGAGCAAGGGTTTACTGCCGTGTTCATATTGTTTAAATAATTAGCAGCTAAAAGAAGACGTGAATAATTGAAATATGCGAATCAGCTCTTCTCTACCAAGTCGTATGCATTCTGGTGAGTTACAGTAGGACCCATTTGTGAACATTCGAAAACTGGATGCATTTGGAGACGGAGTTGTACTTGTTGAGCAATTTTGATTGGCTTAAAACAATAGAAGGTGAAGAAGAAGATCGATTTCAAACGAAATCTGAAGAGACACAAACCTGTTAAAGTGGAAAATCCGTCTGATAACAAAGCGATAATAGTGATGAAAGATATAGCAATCAATAAGGTTATAATGAATAGGATAGCGAAAAGAGCTGCCAACCGGGATGACCTGAAATCAAGAGAGTTGTATTTTATACTTTAGCATTGAGTTGAGCTCCCTTGTAATCTCATTGCCCTCACATTCTAAGCAAGGAATTTCTCTTTCACTCAATCACATAAAAAAAGAAAAACACAATTCTTAAAGTTTTCTTTCGCATTTTTTCCATCTTTGGAGTGCGTGTATGGAGGAGTGTATTTGAATTGTTTGTAACAGATCGTAGACGATTCAGTTTACAAAGCCGAATAGCAATGTTTGAGTTGCCGTGACAGCTTTTTCTCGCACAAGAACAAAAATGACCTGAGTGTGTCTGTGGCTTGACCATTGAGAGAGGAAAGAGAGCAATGAAAGATAGAATGAGAATTCACTCAAAGGAAATCTGTCAAAAAACCGAGAACAGCCGAATGACAAATTCCAGAAGCTGACTTGACCTCCGTCAGTCGAGTCGGTGTGAAGAATCATTCTGCTCAATATTAAAGAGAATTATCGAGGAAGAAAAAAGTTTTCGATGAGATAATCTTTTCAACCTTTCAAAGATTTATACAGAAATAAAAGAATTCTGATGATTACCTCCATTCGTCATGGAATAGCTTGGTGACGGAATAGTTAGCCATAGCTGATAATGAGGATCAAATCCTAGTTGTTTTCAAGCATTACTCGTCAATTACAAAATATTCGCTAAAAAATGGATGAGAAAGTTAAAAAACAAAAAGAAAAGGAAGAATGGAGATGTGAAGGAAGAAGAAGACGAACGGACATGAGCAGATAGAATTACAAAGAAACTCATGAACAACAGCAACTTGTTCACAAAAATGTTTTTCTTAATATTCCAAGATCCATAAATTGGAAAACTCAATTTGAAAAGGAAAAAATGCTTGGAATATCTGGAAATGAACAGGAAAATGTTTTTTTAAACTTTCAGAAATAGTAAAGTAAAGATGGCTGGAGAAGAACAGAAAGATTTAAAATGAAAAGCTTGAAAGAACTGTCCAAGTGACCAATCTGGTGGGCATTGGGTGAGCGAAAACGATGAAATGATGGAATGAAGAAATGACGGAGAGAGATGAGGTGAATGGAGAGAAAAGAAGAGAAGAATGAACAAGCTCAATGGACAGGAGCCAAGTTGACGAGATTAAAAACGAAAAAAAGAAGAAGAAGAACCGGATGTTGTACCGCTTTATATTGCATAATATCGTTGTGGCAAGAAAAAAGACGAGAAAAGACGCGAGCAGAGCTGATTATAACATGCTAAGGAACTAACACAAGCACAAGGTTTATGTTGCGAAAGCGAGAAAAATTTCTGAAAAAAGTGTTGCCAGAAACATCGTCACTTGATTTACGTTCAACTACTGGACAGAACGAGAACACGAGCTGTTTTTTGTTCGAAGGTGGGAATTGTTGTTGGACGGAGCAAAAGTTAAGAACTAAGTTGATAATCTTGTTATACAACGATTGAAGAAAGTATTTTTTTCAGAATTGTTCAAACACTATGACCTAACAGTTATCACTTCTGTATATTTACCGGAGGAACAAGCAAAAAATAGTTTTGTTCTTCAAATCTCTGTTAGCTGGACTAATGTCATCATCACCTACCTACACATGATGTTTATCGTTTAAATAAAATATAATAATATAGGAGAATAGCTTGATGAATGGTTTTTTTTCTTCTTCTTCCTGCTTTCAAATCGTTTGAACGGGTCGAAGAGCAGAAGCTGGTGAGGCGGAAATACAATTCATAGAACTGGAACTCTACTACCAGGTTATTTCCAGAAAAAGAAGACGAGTGGACATTGGCTTGTGAATGAGTGTATATGCTACGAAGAGCCGGTAGTTATCGATAGAAGTGACTGAAAAATAATTGAGAGAGAATTTCAAAGAGAGATAGAGAGAGAAAGAAGGAGGAGGAAGAGTGGACATCTTCCTCTTGGACTACAAGACTCAGCCACTCGAACTATTGACTTGACCATGTACATGATGTTTCTCGAGTTTGCTTCTGTTACCTGTAGAGCTGATAGAGAGAAACAATTGAAAAGAGTGAGAGAGAGAGAAAGAGAGAAAGAGATACAAAATGGGAAACTGTTTCACAAGAGCAAAAGAAAACATGTACGGTCAGCAAAATAGCAAGCCGTAAAGAGATGGTTTTAACTATTTTAGGCCGTGAAGCACTTATCCATTTTCGTTGTGAGCCTTAGCTCGTTATAGTTTTGAAGATGAAGGGTAAAACTCAGACGTTATCGTCGTCTACGTTCCCCGAGCTCTTCACAGAAAGCGTGGCGAGGAAACAGAAGATAATCTTTTCAATGCGTAAACACTATCAGTAACAGACGTTGAATCATCTTTCGTATCAACACAGGCTGTCCTATTGAGTCTCCTTTCCATTCACCTAATTCATTTATTCAAAGAATAATATTTTACCTGTCTGATTCATTTTCTTGATTCAAAGATTCTGATGAACAATCGCTTGACGTTCTGTCACTCGGTGTTTCGGACGAGGCGCGTGCCGTAGTACCGGAATGAAACCGGCGACTGAAAAATCGGACGTGTTATAACTGTCGTCTGTTTGCAAATCAAATTTTGCTAATTCGTAGTATCTTTCATCTTTTGACAATTATAAATTCAGAAATCTCTGAACATCAAAAGGAAGATCGTTTTCTTGTGAAATAAAACAGAAGAAAAGAAGATTTTTTGTGTTCTTGTCCTTGTTCGCGTGTTTAGATGCTCACCCTGGCCACTCGATGTATTTCAAGAAGAAAAAATTTTTTTTGTTCATTTTCACTTTGTGATTGTTTGCAGAAATTTGTTAAAACTCTCGGAGAGCAGATGAAATGCTTTTAGAACTATGTTTCGAAACATGTATGATGTATCTATGAAACATAGACATATACATACATCTATAACAATGGAACTAACTAGATATCTACGAAAATAATCTTATTTGCTCATTTTGAAAACACTTTTGGCGCCAATTCTTTGAATTCAATAACGACCATATATGGAATCATATTGAATACGCAATGTGCATGTAAGCAAAAGCTGTATCATAGCATCTCTCTCTTGCATACTTACCTTATCTTTTCCTCCACAGACACAATTTTGAAAATGGGTGGAATAACTGGGGAATCCAGTATTTCGAGATGATGCACAAGTGAGAGTATAACAGAGCAAGATGTTCGATATGAACAAAACGATAAAGGTAAAACCTTTTTTTCTTTTTTCAAAATCTGAACTTGCAATTGATTTTAGTTACGAAAAAAATAAAAATTAGAATTATTCAACTAATAAGCAGAATATTATAGAATGTTAAGTTCAATAGCTTAGGTTGAAGATGAAAGGCTTAGTCGGAAGGTGACAAAGGCTCAAAGGGACGGTAGAAGCTATGCAGCTTTTCCATTAAAATTCGGCTTGTTGTTGAGCTTGAAGTGCGTTAGCCGTTCACTCAAGTGGTCATTAACTAACACACTGATGATAGAGGCTTTTCGAGCAAAAACAGAGTAAAAAGAACGATGAACTGTTGTGATTTTCGAATATCACGTAGGTCACGTATAGTAATGTTACTGTTCACGTAATATTTTGAGAAAAGATTAAAATAGTGTGAAGATACATGTATGAGCTGCTTTATCCATATTTGAAAGCAACGTGAAGCTTACATAAGCATACACATTGTTCGATGCAAGTTCAACGTGTAATTGATTGTATTGAAATAGAAAACAACTTACTTCTCTTTTTCTTTTGAGTTGAAGCCATATGATGGATTAAGTGCATACAATGAATTCTTGTAACTCCACGATGTCGATGAATCTTTTTTCGGACGAATAGTCATAGTGCTGCAAGTGTGATAGGTTGATTGAAAATGAAATCGGAAAAAGCTAATTGTAATCTTAATTTCTTTTTTATCATCCAATTTGAGCGAACAAACAGATAGAATAAACCAAAATGAAAGAAAAAAACTTTTTTTCTGATTACTTTCCACTTGTAGTTAGGGTCAAAGCGGAGTTATTAAGAAAGGAAACATACTCTTTGAGACTGTGAAGAAGCAATCTTACTCTTTGACACATCTCACATAAGCTTTAGAAGTATTGAATGAAGATAGTTATTAGGAATGAAACTGTCTGTTTCCAAATATGGACATGAGCACTATAGATTAACAATGAATCATTTCATGCAGGAGAACAATGATGAGGTTCAAACAGAAAATAAGATCCCAAGTTCAAAAAGAGAAAAAATTGTTTGAAAATGAACTTACTTATAGCTAGTGATAGCTGACCACAAATTCTGTAGAGAATCCAGCTTGTACGGGATTGCTTGTACGAATATTATCTGAAGTTGAAATGTCTGATGAGAAGTTTACAAACAAAATGTTGTCTAAATGAATCATTTTCATTGAGGATGTGGAAAGAGAACAAGGAGATGAATTTCATCCGAAAATGGTTGGAATGTTAGCAGATGATTGTGGGTGGCGATGAAGGAAGAGCTTTTGCAAAGTTCCGATGTGCTCTTGTCTCTCAAAGCTTTTGCTTTCTTTACGTTGGTAGAGTTGACAAACTATTTTTCCTTTCTCATCTAATTAGAACCAGTTAGAAAACAGTTTTCCCTCAAATCAACATCTCATTCAAGAGAAGAGAAATGTAAGATGTTGACAAATAGACTTCTCACCTTACTTATAACAACCGCGCGGGTAAAAGATCAGAAAGAAATAAAAAAAAAGAAGAAAAAAGAAAAATTTCTGTTGGAACTGTTCCAATTTAGCCGTTTTGCATATTCCAATGACTGATTGGACTGAACAAACTGCTTTCAGTTTGAAGGAGCAATGACTGCTTGCAGCTTCTGTGGGTATGTAAGCCGATGACCACGGGAGGATTAAGTCTATAACCTAAACTTACATGTTTCTTGTGTTCGTCTTGTCAAAAGGTTATTTCACATAAAAGAGAGAAAGAGATAGAAGATACAAGGTGAGAAAGAGAGTAAACGCGTTCAACCGTTCGTCGCTGCTTTCAAGACAACAATGAAACAGAAAAAGAACAATATCTCATTTTGAGGTTTTTGGTGAAAAATTGTTAAAAATAATTTATAATTCAAATATTTACATCATTCAATTAACAATTGGTAACTGTTTCAGGTGACTTAATCCTCCCCATCGATGTTTGGATGCTTGTCAAGATAATTGTAAAAGCAAGTCCGAATCTTGTCGAATTGAGATAAACAGACGATATACTTGACATAATCAGTCGGAACTCCTTTTGTTGTCTCACAATAAGGCAAACATTGGTCAAGAACCTGTAAAGTTTTTATTTTTATTTTATTTTGGAAGCTTTTGAAGTCATCTTACTCCCTCATTCGAGCAACATTCGGTGTGATCAACACGAGATGATGCGCAATCCCACATCTGTCCTACTGTTGGTCCTCTTGACGCACAGGTTGCCATAAATCCAATGACCTATATGTACCCATTTTCAACTGATTCGCTCTCTTCATATATCTCACCTGGTCAGCTCTCAGAGCATTGAAGTCGCAATAGCGGCGACGACAGTCCACATCCGCTTCTTTCAAGTTTCTACAGCATGTGCGTAGTTTTTGATTCGCGTTTCGTTTTCCTGGTACTCCATAGCTTGAAAGAATGAAATATACTTCAAAATTAAATAAAATGATTCTTACATCGATTGAAGACGTTGTTGTTTAGCTGTCAAAGCCTGTTTCTGAGGAGCCGCGGCTGCTGCAACTGCAACTTCTGGGTTTGGTTGAGGAGCTACCTAAAAGAAAAGTGGAAATCCCAAATGAGTTTATTTTTTGATTCTGAATACTTGGAGTTGCTGATCAGTAGAAATTGGAAACCATTGTTGAAGAGAAGGATTCCAGCGTAAATTACCCTAGACAGGCTCAATTAACCCGAACAAGATCTGTTGACTCACACTTTGCCATTCCTGGGTGCCATCAGGATTTCGAACCAGCTGAGGAGGAGCTTGACCCTGCCAAGAGGGTTGCTGCGCAAAAACCAAAGGCAAAATAAATAAAAACTTGAACATCCTTGAATAAAAACATTGTTACTGTTGTGAAACCATTTGAAAACACAATTAAGAGGAAGGAACTGATGGATATGTCAATCAAGCAAACAGACGCCTACCAGTTTTATCAAAGTTGAAGCTCGATCAATGGATCAACGGAAAATATGAGTTTAGAGAACTCCTCTTTTGCAAATGAACAATGAAGCGCAAAATAATATTTTGTGGAAAATTTTTGGGTCAAATAATGAAGGAAAGTGAGAATGAAGGAAACAAGAGAAATGTTCGCGGCTTTGAATCGGATAGAAGATGATTAAGTGAAATCAGTTTTTTTCGTCAAGAAATAAAGAGAAAGTTATGATTGATTTCATAAAACAATAGTTCATTTGTTATGTTGAGAATACAATTGACTGTTAGGAGATGTTGGAATTCTTAACTGGTGGATAAGTGATCACGTTTGGGTTGCGGGGGATGAAAGGAACAAGCTCAGACGAAGACGGTTTACCCACAAGGTTCTCATCACTGTGTCAGTAGAAGTGAACGATGAAAAGCTCAATGATTCTCAAGAAAATAAAGATGAAGAATGACATAAATGATGGAATAACATTCAATTTAACGGATAGAAGGAGGGAATTCATTTGAAAACTAGTGGGAAGTGAAGAAGATCTCAAGATAAAGAAGCTGATTTTCTTGATGAAGATCGTTACGGTTGTAAGGTTTCGGGTTCGAATAGAAGTGAGGAAGAAACAAGCACCATAAAAGGATAATTTAAACGAATGAAACGACGACAATAAACTGAATTTGAGCATGAAGAAAAGGCAAAGTTTCCATTTAATCGCTCACAACAATCGTTCAGATCAATTTGGATGAGAAGAAGAAATTCTCGTTTTCATGGAAATTTCAGTCAACAGTTAAGACATCACTTGAGAAATGTTCCCCCAGGCTATCCACCACATCCATTCATGGCCTCTGTAGAATTACAATCCTCTCGTCATTTTTTCTCGTATTAATTCTTTTAAAATAAAATAAAAAAGGGGGAAACCTGTTGAAGTTTCCCTTCCACTCTCGTCCGTTTCTCAGATTCTTCGAATATAATTGATTTCAAGAACTCTCTTCCTATCGCAATGATTGAAAACAATAAAATGAAATAATAAAAAGAGTTTTTTGTTGGAAGAAAATTCTTTTATTAATGGCCATTACTTGGCTACTGTCTTCTTATATGTTGTCGATTTCTTGTATTCAATCTTCTTGGGAGAAGGTTTTGAAACGGCTGGGGTTGGTGAAGGAGTTAATGATGGCACAGTTTGAGTTGCTGTAGGACGTTCATCAGTTACAGCTGGAGCTGAAGCTTCTGCTTGCTGGAATGATTTCTCATGATAATCACAAAGAAAGTAATTGATAAAATAAAAAATGTGTTAGTGTTCAAATCAAAAACATTACCTTCGTTCCAAACAGTTCAATGTCCATGTTATCATCGTTTGCATCATTGTCTCGATGAACGTTGTTCATGTCGAAAGGTACGAAAGCTGATTTATCGGCCATTTTGTTATTATTGGATAAGACCAGTTACCAATAAAATGATTTTCAAAATGAACTACTGACGTGACGTGAAAGTCACGTAATCCACGTGAAAACTTCCACGCTTTCACGGCTCTCATTTTTCGTCGTTTTCGACTGACTATTGAATCTCAGTTTAAAAATGGAAAAAAATAGTTTATTTATGATATTAATTACAAAATAAGTTGATTGCTCTCGCTGAAGAATGTCTATCCGCGATAAGCTGGGTGGCGGCGAAGGTAGCGAGTGAAGCACTGTTTGAAAACGTTGAAATACATCAAACAAGGACCGTATTGAAAAATATCTTTCGGGGCATCCTTCTTCGCATTACAGAATGCCATACACTTCTCCGAAACATTCTTAAACAAGAAAACTTCTTTATTTGTTTCTCTTTAAAAGTTAAACGAACTAATTGACGACAGCAAGGTCTATGATCTGCTCTAGATGATACACAGTTCCATATATTACCGACAGTATTACCTTTAGAGCCACATTCAGCAATCAAAGGAAATACCTTTGATTGAATGTTTATTTGCTGTTGTAATGGAAACTTACGCTCTCTCTTCTAATCATTTGAATTTGACAGTATTTTTGGGCGCAGGTTTTGTCAATCATAGTGTTGTCTGCATGACAACATTCAAGCAGTTTTTGATTTGGAGTTCGAGCAATAGCATAATGTAAGTTATATGAAATACTATTAAACATATAATATTAACATAGAAGAAGGAACATACATAACCAATAACATAGGCTTTATCATGATTGGTGTATTGGTTGATATCAGCAAGGCTTTACTTGATCTTACTTCTCTATTTAAAGAAGAAATTATATTTATTCTTCAATCATAACATTAACAAACAGGATTTACTACAGAGACGATAACTGTTTAAGCAAATTTCATTGAAATGAAAGGTTTGGATAGGATAAGTCAGAGAGGTTCTCAGATAGACATCTGTGAGGATGAACTTGTAGAACAGAAAAACACAAGAAAAAGATGAGACAAGACATCTTTCATATAGAATTCGTCTTGGTTAAAATATTATATTTGAAGGATGAACGATATGCTTCTTCATCCAACCCGTATTCTGTCGGTCATTTTTCATATTCGAAATCAAATACAAGAAGAGAACTAATGACTAGCGGATTACATGAGCGATATGTACATAAAATACCTGCTAAGGTAGAGAACTTTTAATATTTTTCTTCTTCATCTCCTTCCAATTTTCTTATTTTGTCTTCCATTTTCTCGATATCTTCGTCTGAATCTCTGTCATCAACCTCTACAGTGCCCATTGTCCATGGGGCTGGTTTCACGTCAGCCACGAGGATGAAAAAGATGTTTGAGCTGAGCACTATAACGAATATAACTCTGAAACATTGTATATCTATGCTTTTTCTCAGAGTCTTATTTACATGAAAAGCTTTGTCCATTGCGCATGTGTGTTATCAGGTGCCATTACATTTACCAGAAGGGGAAGGAATAAGCCCACTGTCGAATTTGCAAAACCTCGGACAGTGTACACAAAACGAAGATGTTGACGTGAAACCTTGGAAGACAATCATATAAAAAAAGTTAAAATGTAATTGATCATTACCAGTTGAGCACTTCGAGTTATTCCGACTCCATTCAAGCCGTTCGCGACAATCACTAGAGAATAGCAAACAGAAGCAACTTGACTCCACTCAACTGGACAGAAAACAAGAACAATAAAGGACAAAGCCATAGTTCCTTAATTGATTTCATCACCATTTCCTTATTTGAGCAAAAATACCTTGACTTATCGTTGTGCTAACAATGGCAGCCAGTTTTTCTCCCAAGAACTCGCAGTTGGCTGTCAACGGCTGGGCGAAAATACGTGCAACACAGGAGAAAATGTAGGGTAAAGCCGCTGACCATCCTGTTGTTGTTAAGCTATAGTGTAGAACCTTAAAGAACACAAGTTTATAACTATTATCATCTTTATCAGCACTTGATTCAAATAAGTTGGGCCATATTGAAGGAAAATGGAGAATCCTATGGTCCCACCCACAGATGATAGCCACACTCCCCAAATAGACCACGTTTTGCAAATTTCCTTGATTGGAGTTTGAGCCCTGAATGATAACTCAGCTAATTCTGAATTATGGTGTAAACATACTTTTCAACATGTTTCTCTTCATGTGATTTTCCTTTTTCTATTTTTCTCAACTCGTATCGAGAAACGAAACTGAAAGAAATGTTGTTGAATTTTGATGTCGATGGAGTGGAAAGTTTACCGGCTATGCGTCGGTTTGTCAGAATGGATGACTGCAAATGCCAAATATGCTAATCCTGTCAAGACAGCTTGTGTATAGTAAACCCATTCCCATCCAAATGATTCACACAAGATAGCCGATAAGGGCATTGTTAACAATGGCGCCAACTAGAAAGAGAATGTTGAATCATTATTTTCTTTGTTTGTTTGTGTTTGTTGGAAGTATAAAAAGAGAAAGAGAAAGCAAAGTCATGACCTAATACGGTGTAAGCTTTAACCTTAGACAAACCTGATTAACCAACTTATTCTGCTGATTTTTCTGTTATTTATTTGTGTAACAGTTTTTTTTAATAGATAATCATTAATGTTCTCTGATGTCTGAGTGCATGTGAACCGAAAGGAACAATTTGTCAGATATTCTTATGATTTACGATATTAACTAGAAATCTTCTTTTTTCCCTTTTTTTGTTTATTTGACACAATCAGTATGTTGTTCGTGATTTTCATTTAAACTCAAGGTCGATCGTTTCGCAGAATAGCAGAAGGGACGCTATTCTGTGGTCAGAAGTCTTTTGACGTCAGATAATCTCAGATGACGTCCATATTTGGCACATTATAGCTATTCAGCGAATTATGAATCTTTTCGGCACTAAACATCGCCAAAGCTTACACATCCTTCTCTGTTCATCGTTCATCTTCTCTTTCTCTCTCATCCTTCCTCTTCCCTTTACTGTTGTGTTTGAGAGAAGTCATGTGAGAAGATGTAAAAGCAAACTGGGAATGAAGAGTTTAGCGATCAGAAGATTCTCTCATGACATGGTTGCAGCTCTCTTCGCAAACTCACACTTACTTGTTCACAAAAAATTGTTGTGGAACTATACCTGATAGTGGGCCGCTAGAATAGATACATAGACTCCATTACCCTCTAAGGTAGACCAATGTGAAGTGATCACACTCATAACAGGAGATGTTATAGCTGCTGGAACTCCCTAAAATCAACCCCACCATCTGCACACCGATGTTTCTCCTTACTTGGATCAATCTCATAACCATAAATGGCCAGAAGCCGTAGTAAGCAGCCAAGGGTGAGAAGAGGGTTGCAAAGAATGACAAAAATCCACAGAATGCCATGGACACACTGAAACAGTTTTTGTGTGTTCGATGTTTTAATGATCAAATGATTTTCAAAGTTATATGAACTTCCAAAGAATGGAGAACAATACAATATTCATGAAGTGCTTAGTTCCTTTTTGGTTTACAATGTACGAAAGAATCATTTTGAAAAATTTTTGAGAGATACCCCGGGGCACGGCCTGATCAAAATGTTCAAAAGTGTTATCAATTTTCAAGGGCATGAATTTATCAACTATTTCATTTTCTTTTACAGAAAATTTTTAAAAACTTCTCACCTAACACCGTATTTGGCTACCATATAGTATAACGGAATCATTGCCGGAAACGGTCCAAGATATCCGGCAGCCAATAAAAGATCTTTTTCTTGTTTTGTATAATTATATGCTATAGCTGTTGAGTTGTCAGCTGAAATGAATCATTTGAATCAAAATTACAACTTCTCCTGTCTCCCCTGCCCTCTCACAACTTTGTAGTCGTTGCTATGAAGAAAAAAGAAAGGAAAGTATTGAAAGCAAAAAAAAAAGAAGAAGTAAAAGAATGTTTTTACCTTGTTCGCTCATACAAAGAACTGTGAAGTTGAAGACGTGAATATTAGAGAAGAGTAAAGTCATACATAATGTGGAAATAGCACATATAACGTGTCGAAAAGGTATCTTCGGATGAGCTAGAATGCTATCTTGACGTTCAAACGTTTCCAATTGTTTCATTATCTATAAGTGAAAGATGAGTTCATAAGATCGTTACTAACTGAATGTGGAAAGAAAATAATGATGAAGAGAAAGGTTCACGAAGTATTCTTAGAAGGCTTTATAGACTTCTGGAAACTGTGACTGAGCTTGTGATTGCCAAACGACGAGTCATCTCAAAATAACAGAAAAGGAACGACCTTCTTTGATTCTTGTACGCATAGAAACTAAAAAGAAGACACCTAAACATTGACCGAACGGTGGGTTGGCACTTAAAGAGCGCAAAAGAAACAGATAGATAGATGTTTAGAGTTTAAAATATCACAACTACATAAAGAAACAATGTGAAGCTGATAATGAAAGTACAGTATGCCAATGTAATTCTTTGAAGAGAAGATTAAGAGAGAAAATGGAAAAAGATAATGAAATGAAAACTATGGGAAAATTTATATTTTTTTGTTCGTACGTACTATCATCGCATATCATGTTTATACTTTGAATAAACGTGATGCAACGATAGAAGGCTTTACAATGAATATGAAGCTCACAGACTAACCAGCAGACCTTATTTAGAAGACAGATTTCTATATAGGACCAGTTCATTCATTTCAATATATTTTGGGTGATATTATTGACTGGATAGGCAAGTGTCAAACGTTAACGCGGTCGAGACTGAAATGAGAGAAATGAAGAGAAGGGGGAAGGTGCTTCTTCCTTTGCCGACTTGTTTAACAACCATATTTATTCTTACTAGTATTATCAGTTCATTTTACTGAGAAATTTGTCAAAAGGAAGTTGTAAAACAGGTTTATTGTACTTTAGAAGCTTTTAATGTTTGAAACGGGCTTCTACAACATCATCACCGGTCAGAAGCTTAGATATTTACTTGTTAATATGATACACTTCCTACTGCTTCAACTAGAAATGCTAATTTTTATTTTTCTCTTTCTTTTTTTTTTGTATTTCATTTTATGTTGTCTAACAAGTTCATCCCTTCAGTTGCATAAGAGAAGCCCATGACAAATCCATCGGAAGTTCGAGCCAATGCTTACAAATTTGGTTGTCATCAAATCGTTGTCATCTTCATTTGAAACATACAAACACTCATCATCATCCAGCTAACTGCGCAATGCATACAATTTATCCATTTCACAGAAAAGTTAAATACAATTTCAAATATGTCATAATGAAAGATGCTGACGACCTTTGTCCCATCGACTTTTCTCATAAAATTCACCTTTAAATCATTGTGAGACATATTTCATAATGATAATGAATGTCGTTGTTATAAATTAGTTTAATTTTAGGAATAAAAATGAGATAAACATATGTTTTTGACAATCTTTGACGCCACATATCTCAGACACAACCGCTCCATGCGACACAATATTCATAAATGAAAGTAGCATACGCCACGCGAATGTATAGTCTGCTCTAATAGAGGACTCGGATAATACATTACCATAAATGAGAAGAAAAAACGAATGGCCAATCGTTGTGATTATTTCATTCCAATCTGTGTTGTCATCGGAAGCTTAAACACAAAAATAATTCTCAGACTATGCTATAGAGAGAGCAAATTTGAAACCAGGCGAGAAAATGAAGTAGAAGATTAAAAAAAACTAAAAACGAGGATGACGTCTCATTTCGTGATGAGAAACAATTGCAATTCACTTGTATTCTGGAGCAATCAGTGTCAATGTTAGTCAAGATTTAATGAAAATGAACACATAATGATAGCCAGTAGGGAGCAATTCTACTACAATTTTCCAACATTACCAGTTGTCATGTGAATTTTTCTTTTTTTTTTTAATTTTGTCAGTTTTCCGTTGAAATCGAGAAGAACTTGTTACTTTTCATGCTTCTTTATCTTCTATACATCACTCTACATCCATTTTAACATGACGAGCCCATCGTGTATCTTCTGAATCGCCTACACCACGCCTTAACGCCTTCTTATTCATTGCCATTCTTAACATGGATTCTTCTCACTTTGCCACTTTCTGCTAGAATAACCTCTTCTTATCGCCTCACCGCTATAATAGAAAAGCCTTAAAGAGTAGATTAGGTTCGTAAACGAACCCCATATTAGGCAAAGAAGGAAATTAATTAGTCTACTCAGCATAGCTTCTGCCACCCACCTAGTCTCTTCTGTTGCTTATCGCCCATCCTTCTCAGCTTCGTCATTGACGAGATCTAGCTTTACCATATTCGGCACCATTTTTTTGACTCATTTATTGTACGTAACTAGAAACACAGAACTAGTTTCTGAACTTGAGTCCTGTCTCTTCCTGCCCTTTGGAGCTTAGTGTTAGAACTGCTTCAAGTGTTTTTTTTTTAAATTTTCAACAAAATTGCAAAGTAAATTTCAAAAATTGAAGACGTTAAATCATTTATTCGAAGACAACATCATCACATAACGTCACTCACTTCCTCTCCAATGCATTTACACTTGAGCTTCAGTTGAATCTAATGAACAAATCCTGTTTTCTTTCCACAAATTATTTCTTTTTGTCATCTCAAACACAGAGAGAGAGAGAGAGATAGAAAAAAGAACTTTCCTTAATTTTTCACCAATGGCGATAGTCAGTTTGATACCTCAAAAGCTTAAAGACGAAGCTACAAGCTATCTTCCAAATTTTTTTACAGAGTTATGGCTTCAAAAATGAAATTTCTCGTTTGCATAGCCATAATCCCGCTTATTTATGAATTTTGAGTTAAAATTTATTCGTATTTTGTTACAAATAAATCAATCAAAATGTTAAATGGAAATTATAAGCTCAGCCAGCTCCTTTCTGATATTCTCTGTTGTGAGTTGCGAGCACGAGTGATCAGAATTGCATTGAACGACATCTCATTCTATTCGTCTTGGAAAAAGAACTTTCTCTTTGAAAATCATAATTAAAAAAACTTCTTTTTGCCCTAAAACATGTAATTCATTAACTAACTTATCCTCATAACAGTCGACATTCAACCGCTTTAATGAGTTGTCCGGTCAAAAACGCCTTCTAACCAAAGTATGAGGAAAATGAAAAAAAAAGGCTTCGAAGTATTCAGTTTCTTATTTTTAATTTTTTTTTGTTTTTCATCAACAGTTCAATCGGATTTCCTTCTATTGAGAAGAAAAAGCTTTTTTTTCTTTTTGTTTCATTTTTTTTGTTCAAAAAAATGCATTTTTGAAGTTTTGACCTATGTGTTGATGACGTCATAAAATATATTCTGATGAAGTTGGATGAAATATTTTAGGTATAAGATGAATTTAATGAAATATTTCTTAGTGCTGATGTTGACTATCATGTGCACTATATCTCAGGCTAGATTACTTGTGGTATGTTTTATGTCCAAATTTGTATTTTTAGCATTTCTTCTCATTGATCTATACCTCATCAGTTGCTTTTAGTACAGTTTTGAAGCTCCTATGATTCGTCTTCTGGAAGAATATCGTCAACTGAAAGATAGTGAACGTCCTATTGTTATACCCCGATGGAAATCTGAATACAATCCTAACAAACGAGTTAATGAAGATCAATTGAAAGAAATGTTACGAAAAACGTGGATTGGATAAGTGTGGTTTGTATGATTCTAATACCTTCAATTAAACATTCATAATGTAATTTTATAAAGAGGATGTTCGTATTTAATTTGTTTATTGTCAATGAATAATTTTCTATGAACAACCGATAGATGCTGTTGATTGATATGGAAATGAAGTTGTCATCACGTGTACTGACGTAAGAATATTATTTATTATAATGTTCTGGACTCATTTCAAAAGTTGATATGTTTATATCAGACGAATGTTGTTCACGCGGTCGCCTCTACTCAACTTCTATGAAGTGCGCAGTTCACAATCGATACAAACAAAAATTGTGAAAAAAAAAGAAGCTGATTAAGTTGATACCATAAGCTTTAGAAGTGGGCTTCTTTCGCTCTTTCTCTATCCTATTGTTCTTGTCCCTTCTATGCCACACGTGAAGTAACAATGTATAACCAAATTCCGGTTCGTCTATGAAGGAAGTACAGAAAGGATTGTAGAGGCTTACAAGTAAAGCGAAACTTCGATATAATCTCAAATTCAGTCATCGATAATGTGGAAATATGAAGTAATGAGAAAACAAATAAAAGAATTTATTACTTGCATGAGATGAAGAGTATGTTCAGTTCCTTTTCTCAAACTGAACTGCTGATTGGAGGCCCGTAATGAAGAAAAAACCTGACATCAATGGCTAATATGAGATATTAGGCAATATTTGGCAAAAAGAAGCAAATGAAAACGAACAAACAAAATACTTTTTACAGAAATTATTATTTTCTCTCTTCTTAAGAAGAAGTAAGCAATTCATTCTGGATTTCATCCAGCTGCCGCATAACGTTCGTAGTAACGTCGACGAGGTGCGACTTCTCGCACTGGCACATGCTTTTCCAGCTGACACAGAATGGTGAAGTTATCAGTGAAAGCAACAATCAATTGCAAATACGATAAAAACTGAAATTTACATATCAAGTTCAAGCTATGCTCATTTCTGTTCGTCAAACTCACTAGTGGACTTGCATTATCGGCCTCGGTTGTCTGCATTGATAATAGAAGAATCCTTAGTATGGCCAACTGAGTTGTTCCAAAAACGTTCAGGATAGTCTGAAGATTTATTATAAAAATGTTGAAACCCTTGAATTGAACCTTTAACTTGAACTTCTGCCACATCTCCCGTAAGGAAGGCAAGTGATAGTTTGAAGAGGAGGCATAATTAAAAGTTATGGAATATAAAACACTTGTGAGTAAAGGAATAGAGTGCAAGCCATCTGTATACAAATGAAGAACCAGAGATATGAATCCAATCACCTTAAACAAAAATAAATTTAAAAAAAAGCTTTTGAAAAAAAAACTCACACTGGATATGTGCTTGAGCGTGTTCAGTAAATGCTTCTCCTCCTTCTCATCATACATCTGCAAATGGGCTGATTCTTTTTATTTCAACTTTTCGATATTTTCTCACAAATTATTTACGAGAAATATGATGAATTTTGCATAATTGTGGATATTTGAAACAGATTAAGAAGTGTTCAACCTAATCCTAAAGACTACAAATGGTTCTCAAACTATTTCAAATGGTGGATTGGCTTTTGTAGGCTTTTCTATATAGTAGAATGGGCAGAAGAGCAGGTTTTCGATGTAAAACACACCAACACATACACATCATATACCCACATAGACAGACAAATATGGAAATAAAGAGAAACAAGCTGTTTACTGCCATTCTTAGAAATAAAAATTGAAAGATGTTGACCATCTATGAAGTTACAAAAAAAAACAAAAATTTCATTATTCTTGCAAACCAAAATACAAAAATAGAATTGATTAGAGAAAATGACAGAAAGAAAGAATAATGTACTCATACCCTACATGGAAATGTATGTGTTTTGACAAAAATGAGGTGAAAAACAGGAGTGAAAGTTTGTTTTTTCGACATCTTCTTTCTCATTTTATTTCTTTTCAGATATTTCTTTCTTAAGAATGACATAACCAATGAACGATTAAGTGGATCTTTGTGGAAGAGAATATGTAGGCATTGACATTCAATTCTGATTTGCCTGAGGCAAATTTAGAGAAGCGAAACGTCATTTCTAGAAGAAGGTTGAAGGTGAAAACGGGTGAGGGGGCATTGCCTAACTGAAACAGAAAACAAGACGGCATCTGATGAAGATTTGCAGATGAGATAAGACATGCATACCATTGATCGACATCAAGGTTGGCAATGTGTTTCATGAATTCGCTTTTCATTTCAAAGAGTGAAAAAAAATATATATGTACGGCTTCATCTAATAGCTTCTGTTTGGAACAGAAAAGCAAACTAAAGAGCCAGTTGGAAGAATCCGTTTAACCCAGCAATGGGTAGGATACAGGCAACGGTAAATCTTGAATTGATCACGTGTTAGAATATCCTTCTCATACAGACAGAAAGAAGATGTAGAGGTATAAGAAGAAGAAGAAAGGAAAAAACACAACCGTTGTCTGATTTATTTACGTGTAAAATAAATTGAAGTGTTCATGCTAATTTCACGGAAAATATTCAGAATGATGGAGAATAACATGATATGAGAAGAATATTATCGGATTTTGTTTGTTTGCAAAATAACAGTTATCAATAACATTAAGATGTAAGCCCAATCGACTAGGAAACAAGTTGGAACAATGAACGAGCTTTCACAAATTGTAATTGGTCAATACAAAGTTGAATAGTGAGAGACTTGAAGACAGATGCAAAGAAAAAAAACAAAGAAAGGTTGAAGACACACTTGTTCAGGAATAATTTAAAGGAAAAAACGGTAGAATAGCTGTTATTTCGATCAATAATATGACAAAAATGACATTGTCCACCCCGATCGACCGACAAGACTCCATTCATACATGGCAGTGAAGCGAAAAGCCAATTATAAACCCTCATTCACTTTATATGGTTAGACGGACTAATTGAGTAGAAGACTTATTATATAATTGCCTGTTCTTCTCCTTTTCTCATTCTCTCTCACACTTGTTGAACAATTTTCAATAAAGCTTATATGTTTCAAAGCACCAGAACAGCTGATCCACGTTGTTGAATGTATTCACAGGTTCGCAGATGGCTTTATTTTTACACTTCTCCCCAACTCAGAAATATCTGTTTTCATTCTTATATTTGAATTTCGAGAATTTCAAAACTAAAAAAGAGATGAATAGCTGTTATTACACAGTTCTATGGATTATGTGACCTGATTGATCGGAAACATTATGTCATTCGACCAATATTTCCAAATAGGAGAACTCTCTCTTGTATCAGAATTTTTTAATTATTCATTGATGAAAACTTTGCAAAAGAAATCAAGACAGAACAGAGCGATAGAAGGTTCATTACAACAAATGGATTAATCTGATAACATCTTCGAAAGACTTCTGTGGTAGGGATGAATTAAATCAAAGAATACTTTAAGACTTGTGAAATGATAGACAGCAGTTCATGAACGAAGCTGAATTTCGCCCACTTCAAGACAAAAGGTAAGCAATCGAAACGGCATTGATCAACTGACTGGTTTGGAGGTCAGTTCTCGTCAAGAATACAAGGACGAACACACCAAAAAAAGTCAAGTAATTATAGAAGTTCGTTAATCAGATAATTGCATGCTGCTCTCCTGAAGCCTTTTGAGCCTTCAACTTGCCCAACCAATCAAGTTCTATGAATTGAAGAGCATATCACACAAAATATTCTTGATTGAAAAATAAGAGAAAATCGGAGAACAATATTTTATGCATAAGATGAATAACGTTCGAATTACATACTTTAAAATGAGATATAACGAAGCTGAAAATCTTCCTGGGCGTCTGAGGACGTTGATTATTCGTCAAATGGTTTCTCGCTAAGACGGAAACTAGGCCATATTGATAAGAGAAGATGAACGAACTGTTTCCTGAATAACCTTATTCGCAATCACAATTATCTGCACTTTATTCGAAACTTTCTCTCAAAGCATATGTTTGATGTAATATGCAGATACTGTATAAGGCTTTTGTTCTTTGCGCCGTGAGCTGCGTACTGTACGCAATAGCTAGTCGTGATCTTTCTCAGCTTTCAGTCTTTTTAGTTGGGTCTTTTGTTTTTAAGCCCTGATTCGGATTGAACAAACTTTTCTAGGAATATGGGGAAAGTGTTCAAGAAAAAACAAAGCGTTGATGCCGCGGTAGAAGCTAAGGTTTTTTTTTCAATATTTCAAATGTTTAATTGTATATTAGCGAGCTTTGAAGCGAAAAGCTGATGAAGAACATAAACAAGAGGAAGAAGCCGAAGAGGTTTTTTATAGCATTCAAGTTTTCTTGATCATCCTGTTTAAAGGAAATAAGTGAACAATCTGTGGATTCTGAAGAAGTTGTTGATCAGCATGATATTGAGGATGAGGATGAAGATTTTGACGACGAAGAGCTTGAAGATGAAGACAACGATGACGAAGAAGAAGACGATGACGACGACGATGACGATGACGACAACGAAGGAGAAGAAAATGAAGAAGAAGATGATGATGATGATGATGGCGACGAAGAACGCAAAGAGTTCAGTGATTTTGATATTGAAGCCTTTCCATTGGAAGAGAAAGACAAAGAAGGATTGATCGACATGCTAACTCAAGTAATACCTTCTAAGTTCTGTTCTAACTCAACGTTCTGTTTCAAGATTTTCTTACGCACTAATATAGATTGTAATTCTATAGTCGATGAAATGATTAGAATATCCCCTTTCGGAAATGTGTTAGGAGTGAGTTGCAAGTTATCCGACGTTTAAATCGCTGTAATTTAGCCTGCTGAAGAGGAGACAGTCGAAGATACAGCGAACCTAGTTTTCTCTGTTGTTACTTGTTTAGACTTAGATTTCAGAAAGGTACTCTGATCTACAAGTAAATTAACATGTCTTCCTATTTAAGGTACCTGCTGATTTTGCTAAAAGCATATACGAGTTTGTTATGGATAAGGCCAATTTGAAGGCAGTGACCGAAGTTCGTACCGCTTTGACTGAGTTGGGAAAAGAAAGAGTAAGTTCACTTGTTTCTGTTTGAAAATTTGCTCTAATTTTTCTCTCCAGTTCGGGTTTTTAATTAACGAGAGATTGCTCGACTTTCCAACTCAAGCAGTACGACAATGCTTCGATAGTTTGAAGTAATTTCGTTTACTCATGCTGCCATTAATGTAAACAATTTCAGAATTGACCTCGCTGGAATGCAAAAGCCTTTCGATAAAGTACTCTATATCCATAAAATTCGATACGTTGATGGAGAGAAAGGCAAAGTATTGACCTTTAATCTTCATACTACTTTCATAATTACGTTTTGAGGTTCCATCAGTCCCCGCTGCTAAAAAAAAGAAACTCGGGAAGGCTGCTAAGGTGGGAGCGCAAAGATATCGATTTCCAATAATAGTTTCAGAAGAGACTTGCGGCTGATGTTTTGGCGAGCTCGCGTCTAGTGTTTGATTGTCCAGAAGACGAAGATCTTTACAATTTAAAAGAGGGCTCTGTTACTTTCTTCGATTATCCTGTCTTTGGAGATGTAGAGACTGGAAGTAAATTCCATATTATTGAAAAAGATGGAGAGAAGTTGAAGCCTTTCCGCCGAGCAGTGATAATGGATAAGAAGCGGTAAGATCATGTTTGCTCTCCAATACGTGTTTTACTTTAGGTTCAATGCTTTTATCAACCATGTTGCAAAAACAAGTTATTGAAACTTGGACTGAGACTACCTAAATGGTTATTTGTTTTGTTATTGTTTTTGTTATTGTTTTGTTATGTTTCGTTACTTTTCCATTGCATTGCATGAACTCTACTCGTACAACCTCTCAATCTACTGCGCTTGTGTATGGATAATTACAATAATCTAATAAAAGATTATTTCAACTTTGACCTCAGTAAATAAAGAGTGAGAAGCGAGATACTCTATGACGTTTCGATCGTTGTTTTTGTGTGATTTTCCAAGATAGTTTCCACTGGGCAAATGGATGATATTGAAAAGAAACCAACGGAGTTTTATCCTTTTTAATAATTTATATTTTGTATGGAAATCTTTTCTAATAGTTTTTAGGTTAGAAAGAATGAAAATCGAGAGTCTGTATACTTAACGAGAAGGAAAGTAATTGATAACCAGAACAGGAGATTTCCGTATGATCATAATCGTGGAGCTGTTCAGGAAAAAAAGTTTCGAACTCGAGCTGTCGGACAATGCTTCGATAGTTTGAGGTGATTTCGTTTACTCATGTTATCATTAATGTAAACAATTTCAGAATCGACTATTATGTTGAATCTCAAAGCTTGAATCAGAGACAAATACAAGTTCTTGAAACTCATACTGATTTCTTCATGTTTGTTTGTTGTTGTTTTGTTGGTGTTATGTCTTACCCTTTTTTTCACTGCATGCTTGGAATTCGTCTTCATTCTCTAGCTCCTGGTTACTCTCGAGACCAGAGAAATCAAATATTGGCGTGATGAAAAATCTTTCTGGTTACTAGTAATTGTCACCATAACATCGAGTTTATCATTAAACAATCATACAATGATGACGAAAGCAACTAACCAAATGATTGAATTACAGTTGTCCGTAGCAAAAACTTGAGAAAATTGTCAGCATATGATGACAATTTCTGAAATCGGCACTAATTTGAAAGAGATGTTGTAGAAAAAAAGGTGAAAAAGTCTTTCTCTCTCTTAATTCTCTTCACGTCTGCACTTTAATGCAAATATATAAAGTATGTTACGCACAGCGTGTAGCACAAAGCTGTTGAATCCTGTTAGGCTTGGCCCGGCTGATGCAATACATAAAGACCATTTCTCAGCTGCAATCCTATATATAAATAAATTGAACTAGCTATTCACCATCATATCATCATCTATCATATCCAACATCAAAACCAAATTGCCATAATGCAAGCTGCTCTACTATAATCAGTGGTTATATCAAGACAGCTTTTTTCGCTATTTCTCTGTTGGCAATTTCTAATTAAACTCTGGCGAAACGCGTCATCTGCCATGCATCTCTTTAATCTGTAAATCTGAAAAATTCATGACTTGCACTTTACAGCTGTTGAACTCGTTCATCGTTGTACTTCTTTCGGGGCCAGATGGAGTGTAAAATTTGATGAAATGAGTTTTTTCCATAAAATATTTCCTCCTTCACGGGCCTTTCTTCAACTTTCTTTGACTGACTGAGCTCTGGTTTTATCTTTTGAATGTTTCAAAAGATCTATTCCTCTGTCTTTACTACGAGAAGCTATATATTTGATGAACACAGCGGCTCATCATCAGCCGTTTTTCCCATTGGTCAGTTTTTGGTTGTAACATCAGGTGATGAAATAGCCAACGACCACTAGCTCCTCTTTCCTTTCATTCTAGAATAATATTGTATCAACTGACTACAACCAGATGAAGACAACAGTACAGATTTATTATTGATTTTCGTTCCTATTCCGTTAATCACCAAGTTTGTCTATGCTACGAATTCTCAACTTATCATCTTCACAGACTCAAAGAAGCAGACAATTCGAGAAGGTTGGAAGCGCAATAGATGTTAGGCATTGAAATAGTTTGTGGAAACCGGAGGAAGAAACATAAGGAGACTAGATCTCTCTTTTTCAGACAGCTAGAATCGAAGAAACTTTTTCTTTTTCAGTAATTTATAGTGTGCAACTTGCAGCATTGTGTTGTCATGCGTCTTCATTTCATCCTTTGATTGATTATTAAGATTGGGGCTGTCCATCGGAATCATATATAAATGTTCGAATACCATGAGGTTTTCGAGTTCTTCGTTTCCTTGAAAGAAAGCTAGGTAGTGCCTCTCCAAAATCATTTGATTGCGCAGACCATTCTCCATATGTTTTCGACCTCGTGTCTTTGAAATGTTATCATCCCGTACTACAAATTAAATTTTTAATTACCTATGAAAGGTACTGCTTCGCGTTCCCCTATATAGCTATCAGTATCTTGATCATTTGTATTTTTGAATTCAAATTCTCACCGCCTGATCTCTTCCTAGCACGAACTTTGTGTTACAAGACACTTTTAAATTTTTACAATTCGCTCATCCAAAGTTCATTCCTAAAAGTTGTCAAATACCGTTTTAGTCTGCACGAACATCTGGTGAACTATCAGATTATCCCTCCAATTCATTTGTTCAAGAGCTAATTATGTTCTTAGCTTTGGACTATAGGTCGTCTTGTTTTCTTAGGACATTAGTCTAACTACCTTACATATATTTCTGTGGTAGGTTAGACAAATTGCTTCCTATCATCATCTCTCCTATCATCCCTTCAAAGGACATGAGTTTATTTCTCTTGATCATTATGACAAAATCATTTTTATTACGAATCACGTTTTATATCATCTCAGCCATTTTTAGATTTTTTGTTATTTCTCGTGAATTACAGCTCGTTATTGCGTCGTAAATCATTATAAAAGTTGCATCACCCCGTGATATTTCAGATATAGTTACTCGTTTTTCGAAATGGCTTCTCAAGATCGTTTCCCCCACTTTGGAACTGCTGCTATTCACGTTGGTCAAGAACCAGAACAATGGGAGATGAACCAGGTGAGATAGGTTCACCGTACAAAAATTCATGATATCCGGTTTCACTGTCAAGCTTGGATTCTACGCTGTTTCCGTTTCATAGTTAACTATTTCTAATTTAAGGTTGTACCACCAATCTCTCTGTCCTCGACATACAAACAGGATCGTCCTGGAGAACCTAAGGGTCATGATTATTCACGCGCTGGGAACCCAACGAGAGACGTTCTCCAGAAAAACTTGGCCGCACTTGAAGATGCTAAGCATTGTAAATTTGTTTTGATAAGAATGTGTTGATTAGAGATTGTTTTAGGCCATGTGTATGCATCTGGTCTTGCTGCTAGTGCCGCCGTTATCAATATTTTGAAGACTGGTGACCACATTATCTGCTCTGATGACGTTTACGGAGGTTCGATTATCTCCGTGAAACTTGTAGTGTGCTCTTGATTTAAGGAACCCAACGTTTCATTAGAAAAGTGTCTGTACCTCATCATGGACTTCAGGTCGACTTTGTTGATTTGACCAACCTTCCAGAGTTGGAGTCTGCGTTCAAGCCAAACACCAAGGTGTGAAAATTGTTTATATCTGTCTAACAGTTTTTTTCAAGATAATCTGGTTCGAGTCTCCTTCGAACCCTCTTCTCAAGGTTGTTGACATCTCTGCTGTTGTTCAAATCGCCAGAAAGAGAAACCCAGAAATCCTTGTTGTTGTTGATAACACCTTCATGACTCCATACTTCCAAGTAGAACTGTTCAATCACGTCGAAACTAAAAATAAATTCAGAGACCAATTTCTCTTGGAGCTGACATTGTAGTTCATTCTCTCACTAAGTATGTGAATGGACATTCGGATGTTGTTATGGGCGCTGTCATCACTGATAGTGACAAAATTCAAGAACATCTCTTCTTCCAACAACTTGGTATAGAGATTCTTTAGAAATAGCTAATTCTTCTTCTTCTTAAGCTGTTGGAGCTGTACCTTCCCCATTTGATTGTTTCTTGGTGAACAGAGGAATGAAAACTTTACATCTTAGAATGCGAGCTCACTATGAAAATGCCTTAGGCGTTGCTCAGTTCTTGGAGAGTAATCCAAGAGTAGAAAGCGTAAGTTTTATCATAAATAGTATTTTTATTTTTTACGATTTGTAGGTGTTGTACCCCGCTCTACCCTCTCACCCACAACATGATATTCATAAGAAGCAAACTAAAGGAATGTCTGGAATGATCTCATTTTACCTTAGAGGGGAACTGGAAGAGAGTCAAACGTTCCTGTCTTCCTTAAAAGTTGGCCCTTTTTCATGAAGTAAACTTTTTACGTTTCTAGGTTTTCACACTAGCTGAATCTCTTGGAGGCTATGAGTCTTTGGCTGAACTTCCGGCCATCATGACTCATGCTTCTGTCCCTGCCGAAGATCGCAAAAAGCTCAGAATCACTGACAATCTGATCCGTATTTCCGTTGGTGTTGAAGACTTAGACGATCTCATTCAAGATTTAGATCAAGCTCTCAAGGCTGCTGTGAGTTTTGTACTAGCTTATACATCTTACAATCCACTTACAGATTCCTAAGATCTAAGAGATTTCATTGTTGTGGCAGTTTGTAATAATTTGCTGAGGCTTCATTTTCTGAAGTTCAAGACTACTGGCTAAATTTTGATAGTCGATAATAATTATGATAAACTTATCCATATTGAAAATGGAAATTTGTCTTTCTATGACAAGATGCTTCTATTATTTGTTTTTGAACTTTTCCATCTGAACTATGCGAAGTACGTAGGAGTATGGTACTATAAACATTTTTTTCGATTCATTTCACTATCGATCGAACAACAAAGATTGGGTATAGCAATATCACGATGATACGGAATACTTTCTTGATTAACTAAACAATAATTTAAACGGCTTCCCCCCCCCCCCGTAGTACCCACTTTGCATGTTTTTCAACTGATCCTTGTGGCATCGTTTACTTCAGAAAATAGTTTCTTACCGTCAAACGAGGTGAACTATCTTTTAATGGTTTACTCAAGATATATGTTTCTAAAGCACCCCCTTCAAAGTTGTCTTACATACTTACTGCACACTTTTCTACTCATCCAGAAGCATGGCAATATCCTACGAAGGTGAAATATATTCTAGTGATAAGTTGATGTTTGATATACATTCCTATAGTTTTTCTTTCATGATTGGGTTCCTGTCACTACTTAGAAGTCCCTTGAACCTCTCTAAGACATGTAGATATAGCTCTAGCTGTGATTGTGATATGTTGCGTTAAATTTAAAATTAAAGAAGAGAGTAACTTAAATTGAGTATTTCTGGACATATTTCTTGGGAATTTTCATTCGTAGGAGTTCCAGAATTGATAGGTCCTTGATATATCTTTTGCAGTATTCCAAATTTTAACAGAACTTTTCAAGACCAAATCATTCTTTTAGGAAAAACCAACAAATCTGCACACCCCATGGTCATTGCAAATTTGAATAAAGAATGAGGATTTTCATTGTTTTCTAA